>CM038225.1:121465662-122065662 GCA_021442155.1 Cymbidium sinense
TTTTATATTTTTTTATTTTTTATATTTTGTTATTATTATTAAAGACTTATTATATATGTATATATATATATATATATATATATATATATATATTTATATATAATTAAAATATTCTATAAAATTATTTTTAAATTATTTATATAACTTAAAATATTTATATAATTTAAATATATAAATAACTAAATAAATTTATAAATATATATATATATAATTATTTTATTTATATAGTTTATAAAATATTTATATAATTTATTCTTTTTTTTTATTTATTTATTTATATTTTAAATATTTTTATATTATATATTAACAAAAATTAATAAAATTATATATTATACATAATTATATTAATTAAAAAAAATATTAAATAAATTTATAAATTTATATATATAATTAAAAATATTTTTAAATTATATATTTAATTATATATAAATAAAAAAATTAATAACTAAATATATAAATAGTTATTAAATATTTTATAAAAATATTTTAAATTATATATTTTAAATAATTATATTATTTAAAAAATTAATAAAAATAAAATCTTCCTCTCTCTCTTTCTCTCTCTCTCCCCGTCGTTATAAAAAAAAAAAAAAAAAAAAAAAAAAGCTGTCTCTCTCTCTCTCTCCCTTTCTCTCTCTCTCTCCCCCCCGTTCTCCCCGCCGTTACAAACCAGAAAAAAAAAAAAAAAAAAAGGCGGCCAGTCGTCTCAAACGGACGACTGGCGAGAGATCGTCGCGTCGTCCTTTGACAGACTATTTATAATTATATTTTTTTAAATAATAATATTCATTGCTATTTTAAAATAATCCCTATATATATATATATATATATATATATCTTAAAAATAAAATACTTAAATATCATTTATCTAATAATAAAATTTTATAATATTTAAATACTCAAACAACACAACTTAAAGATATATAATCAGTACAAAATGGAACTAATTAATTAGTAAAAAAAGGCACTGACCTAATCCACTGATGCATCCGACCCTCTTGCTGGAATGGGTTCGACTCGCGCGTCCGCTTCTCACCAGCTTCCCCTTGAGATTCTCAATCTCAACCTCCTTAGACTTGATCTCTCGCCGGAGATCTTCTAGCGCCGCCTCGTACGGCGCAACAAGCTCCCTTATAGGTGCTCTTCCTCCTCCTGCACCGCCGCCTCCGGCGATGCCCCTCCGAAACCGATCCCGTAGGCGTACGAGCTTCCTCAGCTCCGCAACCACCCCGGCGTCGGCTACACGAATCCTATCCGAATCCCATGGGCAGTGCGCCTCCTGGAGACCCACGTACGCCTTCTTGACGTCGGAGACGGCATTAAAAACCTCGACCACGAAGGCCTCCATATCTCCCAGTTTCTCCAATAGCCCCATAGCGGCGCCTCGATGTTCCTCTTCTTCTTGTTCCTCCTCCCAGATCCGGAGCCCTTTGTCAGAATCGATTTCTTGTCTCCGCTCTTCATCGTCGTCGCCGTTGATGAATCGGCGGGTGGCGGCGCCGGCGAGGGGCTGGGTGAGACAGGAGGAGGCGACGCGGTGGATGATGTTGGAGATATTGCAGACGCGGTCCGCCATTTCGCTCTGCATATGCTTGGTCTCCTCTTTCCTGTGCACAATCAATTTTCAATCTGTTAAACCCTGCTACGTCCACTGTAACGGACCAGCGAAGCTGGTGGACGGGATACGCTCACCATTCGGTGAAGGTAATGGAAGATTGGAGGCTGCATGATGTGGGACTCTCAGGCCCCTGATCTGGCCTCGGTTACCGTAATCGAGAGGGGATTTTAATTTTATCAAACTATGAAGAAGGGAAAATAAAAGGTAAGGGGGAGGTGACCTGTTCCGGTCCTCGAACCGCAGAGAGAAGCTGGAGGCGTTTCGTTTATCTGTGCATCGAGGCATGTGGATGCGTAGATCTCGGCCGTCAATTTCTCTATCTGATAGACTCATCTTCCGTTCTTTCTTTCTGGAAACAAGCGCGAGGTCAATCAGGCAATCATATTTCGTAACAAGTCATTTAATTCACATTGAGAGTCTTTCATTCAATTTTTTAAAAAAAATTTGATACCTTACCCATAATATATTTGCTGTTAAATTTATTTGAAATTTTAAAAAACTTTAAAATTTATTTGAAATTTAATATATTATTTTAATGAGAAATTTTAAATAAGTTCACATATTTTAAATATTATGATTAGTATTTTAGTTGGAAAAAAATGGCTCTAAACATTATTCTTGTTTATTATAATATGTTTTAGATTATTATTTGGTTATTACATTATTGCTATTTTTAGAAAATATTTTTGGTAAAAATTTAGCCTAGTTGTTTAGTAGTGCTTGTTGCTTGCAGGGCAGGGTTTCCAGCAATGCATGGTTGGAGTTTTCTTATTGAATTTACTCGAAATTCCTTTACACATGCTTTGTTCATAATGATTAAAACACATTTGATAAGATAAAATAGAGTTGAAAGAGTGATGAATCAAGTTGCTTGCCTCTATAGTCTCAACTATAGAGGCTACCTTATTGTCGAAGAAGATGAAGTTTTTTTTTTTTTTTTTTTTTATAAACACAAGGTGTGAAAGAGACATATTAAAGTACCAATCAATCTTTTAGAGACACTAAAATCCATTCTTATTACTATTAATAAGGCTCCCTCTGAGCTAAGAGGATAAGGATGAATAAAACACTCTTGATATTTCCCCATAGTGTCACATGGAGAGACTTTTAAATGATTACAATTTCAACACTCAACTTAATCAAATATTTCTTTTAACTACTAAAGAAATATTATTCTTATCGCTTTTTATCCCCCAATCATATGTGCATTATCAAGGCATCCTTCTGGATCAATAACAATGATTTTTTTTTTTTTGTGGGAATAAATAAGTTCTTTGATGAGATTATGGAAATCTTGATAGTCCTCCTATAATATTATGGCCAAACCACCCTATCAATAAATAAATAAATATATACATATATATATATATATATATATATATATATATATATATATATATATATATATATATATATATATATATATATATATATATATATATATCTGTGGAGTTTGAAGAAGCTATTTTAGAAAAGAAATTATGGCCAAACCACCCTATCAATAAATACACTTATAGGAGGAGGGAGGGGCAGGTTTTTACATCAAGTACTGTTGTTGATGAGTCTATAACTTGCTATGCTTAATGCTTCTAAATATAAGATCTATCTGAAATAGTTATAATTTTATAAAAAAATAATAGTGTAACAAAAAAAATTGTGATAGATATATAAATTTTTTTTAATAAAAGTTAAATCACAGCTTTTTGATCGTCATTGTAGGTAGTCGAGTCAAGATTTCTTAAAATGCAATTAGAATGTAGTGTCTTAAACGATATTATGATGTAATGTGATCGTCGCCTCAAACTAGAACTTTTATATATATGATGTGATGAATTATTTATATTTATTTATATTTTATTAATAGATTCTAATTATTAAAACTCCTGGTTTATGACAATTATGATCAATTTTTTTTATTAAAATATTTTGAGTTAATTTTTCTTAGATAAAAATATGGGATGATGATACTTTAATAAAAAAATTGATTTGAGCAACTTGACCAAATATATGAACGTAAAAATTAATATATGATATTTTTATCATATTTAAATATTATGAAAACATGTAATTTTAATTTAAAATATTAAAGATATTTAATGTGAAATATATAATAAAATTATAAAATTATTAAGACATTCATATGTAATCATCAGAATACATATAACAAAAAATTGAAATGTGTCACTATATTGGAACATCTTTTCATTTTTTATTTATGAATAATCGATTAATTTTTATAATATACTCACTTTAAAATAAATAAAAATTTTAAACATGAGATGAATAAATTATGATTAATATATCCTCATATCGACATTTCCCCCGCGCAGTGTAGCAGATAAGCTTTTGCCTACTTTTCTAACTCAATCATAATAACTGCAATCTAAATCCAACGAGAACAGTGATCAGAGCCCAAACTTAAGGACTTAAGCCAGTTGTTAATTTGACTACAAGAGATCGAGATCGAGATCGAGATCGTGGGAAAGAATCAAAAGAAGGACTATGTCGAGGCCGGAACGAAGCGATGCCCATCTCCCGCCGGAGGAGGCCAAGAGAGTGGAGGAAGAGACGCGGAGATACTTTGAGAAGATGATCCCCAAACGCCACCCCAAGCCTGCACGCAGTGATCCCGACGGCCTCGCCTGCGATCTAGGGCAGTCCGATGGGGATTCAATTCCTCCTGAGCTCCAGAAGCTCCAAGAGCTCAACGCCGAGCAACAGGTGAGTCGGCTCGCCATCCCATCATTGATTAGGGTTCTTCTATTTGTTAAAGCGACAGTGATTGATGATTTACTTGGAGTTTTGTAAGAGGGCAATTGTGCGGCTGAGGGCAACTCACTTGGCGTTTTCTTATTTTGGCCTTTCTGCCTTTTTATTGATGAGACTTGGGTTCGCAGAAGCTGGTGTGTGAAGGGGACGAGGCTGTGGAGGAATATATGGAGACCGAGTATTACTTAGGGCTCCACTGCATTGACAAGCAGCATCACACGGTATGCCACTGAAATCGTTGTCTCGTTGATATAAATTTTCTCGGGGTCCGTTCTTCTAGTAATTCTCTGATTATAATGTATTATCAATCTTTAGGGCAGTTTGGCTAGAATTAGTATTTAGTAAATCCAATAACAGATGCAGTAAGTCTTCCAATTTGAAGACTGTCTGGCATGAAAACTTTTAGATTTTGCTACATCATTACATCTTGACAACTATTTGCATATTTGTTGAGCGAGAGGTAAATCATTAAATTCATTAAATTTTGTTAATGATGGCTGAAATTGGATTTATCATTTATCTATCAAAATAATAGGATGTACAGTCCCAAAATTCTTAGCATGATTTAAGCTAACTCTTGCTTAAATCCTGCCTAAAATAGGATACCAAATATAATTTTATGCACAATTTAGTTTAAATTCAGCCAAACAGAATTGTGAGGATTTTAGATCCATTTATTTCAAAAAAATTATAATTGACCTTTAATTGACTTATCAATAAATCATTACTAATATTCAATTTAATTAGTTTAACTTAAGTTAAATTAAAGTAAAAATAATAAATTACTATTAAATTTGTTAAAATCAATTATTTATCAAACTATAATTATATTTAAACAAATTATAATTTACCTTTAATTGACATATTAGTAAATCATTGATAATATCTAATTAAAATTAATTTAAGTTAATATATTAATTAATCAAGAAGATGAAGGTAACTTTCTATCTTTCCTCCTACCTTCTTCCTTAGCGCGCTTTAGTTTATGTAAATCCTATAAATCTACCTTCCAATGGGATTTACTATATCATAGATTTACTATGTCCGCAAAAAGTGTTTGGCAGGATATACGGGATTTAACCATTTAAATATTGAGTAAATCCATTACCAAACACCCCCTTCGATAAATCTTATTTCAAGTCTATTATTAGTTAAATCCATGATTTTTAAATCCAACATGTTGTATATTAAAAGATCTGCAGTAATTGAGAGATCTTAATATTTTAATTTTATACGAAGATTCAATACATACTCAAATAAATAAAAAAGTCTCATAGGACAGGACTCAGGAGATACTAGAGTTTATATGCGAAAAACTTTGATATAAAAAATATTATGGGAACTAGCCTTATAGTGATGATCTATTGTATAGGCAATATTATAAAAATATGCTCTTTCTATCAATTGGAGAGGATGAGACTGCAAAAATTGGGAAGCCTAGCTTGACCTCTTTTGATTATAGTAGGGAGAATAAGTGGAGAGTGTTGTTATTAGGATAAAGATGGTCGAACAATGTCAGTAAGGTGATAGTAGTTGAACAGTGGCGGTCAAGCAACGTCAATAAGAAAATGATGGTTGGGAGATGATTGTGAGGTGATGTTGATCAAACAACGATGATTATACAATGATATTCATGCAACGGAGGCTGAGCAATGATCGTGGAGTAATGATGATTGTCAATAATGGTCATCGATGTTGATTGTTAAATACAAGAACAACAACGGCTACATAAATCCGTTCTCTTTGTTGTGTCCTATTAAGTGTCAAATTCTCATTTAATTGTAATAAACAAAGCTCATTTTTATACATCATAACTAAGTATTTTTAAATCTACCTCTACTTTTCATAACATAAAGCGCATCTAATACATCTACCCTCCTAATCGGATCATTGGACGGCCAACATTTTATGTGGCCAAATCAATTAAGGCAACTCTCTCTAATCTTGTCTGTCATTGGAGCTACTCCAATCTTATCACGTATGTATTCATTTCGTATTTTACCTCTAAGAGTAGAGCCACTCATCCATCCAAGCATTCTCATCTCTGCAACACCTAACTTAATTTTATGCTTCTTTTTTACTGGTTAATATTTTACTCCATAAATCATTGTAGGTCTTACCACTATCCCTTAAGGTTAAGCGGTATTTTTCTATCACACAATAGGTCAGATGCATTCCTCCGTTTCAACCATCTAGCTTGAATTCTACTAATAACATCTCCATCTATTTCACCATCATTTTGAACAATAGACCCGAGATATCTCAAACATTCACTTTTTTTAATAACTTGATCACCCAGTGTCACAACTCTATATATTCAATTTTTTAGATCCACTTAAACGAAAACTTGCTATGAAATTCTTTAAATTGCTATGTTCTCTTCATTTTCAGGATAACATCCTTTTCTTATGAAAAATGATAGTAAATTTATAGTATTTAAAAGTAATATTTTAGTAAATTTAGCCAAACTGTAAAATTTTCCACTAATTTGCCCCTCCAATAGTTACTTTGATTATAGATTGTTCTTTTAACATTTAAGTGTCTTAATAATTTTGAAACAGTTAGTTTGATTATATAATCGTTCTTTTGATTGTAAGCATATAATATTTGAAGATTATTTGATACTTTAATAAACATCACTAAATTTCTAACTACACTTTAAATACTTATTTTGAGCTCATTTAGATTTAGATGAAAATACTTATAGTATTGTTAGAATCACTCCTTTGATTGTCATATTTTTTAGGGGATGTTGGATATTTTATCCAAGGACCAAGATCATGGAAAAAGGATCTTTGCAATGGTGTTATTTTAACTATTGATGAATGTTTTCATGTTGCATCTAACAACCATGAAACCTAGCATTGCCAAATTATGAATTGCTTAATTTTAACAGATGGCTAGCAACATAAGTGCATTTCATTTTAGTTGTCTGATTGCCGCATTATTAAGCCAACAGCTATTTGGATGGAGCTTTTGGCATCCATTTAACGTGTTGCTTTATGCTTTGCTGTAATGCCACACATGAATTTCATTTTAAGGCCTTTCATGCATGTATTTCTTTTCCTTTTTTTTTTTTTTTGCGAGCATCAATCAAATGCAATTTTTAATTACTCTGATTTGTTACGAGATAACCTTTTTGTGTTTCATTGGTAGTGTTGTTGGTCATTAGAAACTTATTATTTGGAGTTAATAGATTCAATCGCCCCCATATATATATATGTAAACTTTTGTATAAGTTTGTCATCATAGCTGGATCCAGCTACTTAGAAGGGCACATACCCCCCATTGAATTTTCTAACTCAGCCTGCACATTAATCTTTTTTTTTTTAATTACTTCGGATCAAAACATTTGCAAAATCTAAAATTATGACAAAATGTTACGCATAAGTGTTACAATCATCAATTTGCAACTAATACAGTCTAGAATGGAGTTTAAGATAATAAAACATAATTTCACTATAGTGCCCACTTAAAAATTCTTAAATTTGTATTTCTTCATCATCCCAACACTATATATATGTAAACTTTTGTATAAGTTTGTCATCATAGCTGGATCCAGCTACTTAGAAGGGCACATACCCCCCATTGAATTTTCTAACTCAGCCTGCACATTAATCTTTTTTTTTTTAATTACTTCGGATCAAAACATTTGCAAAATCTAAAATTATGACAAAATGTTACGCATAAGTGTTACAATCATCAATTTGCAACTAATACAGTCTAGAATGGAGTTTAAGATAATAAAACATAATTTCACTATAGTGCCCACTTAAAAATTCTTAAATTTGTATTTCTTCATCATCCCAATACTATTACCCCACCAAATGTTAAAATCCTGAATCATCCCCTGGATTTTTTTATTTTTTTTTTCTTTCCTTCTGCCCGCTATCGAGTAATTCTTCATCCTGCTCATCTGTCGCACCTTTGTTACTGCAGACTGGTTCAGGCTTCATCAAGATGGAAAAGCCCAAAGGCAGCAACCTAAACCTGAGACCAGTCCCTGCATTTGGCTCTCCTGCATCTTACAACTGTAATCCTGCAACAAATGATTGGATTCCTGCTACTGAAACAGTATATGACAGTGCTGAGACAATTTACTAATAAAATAATTTTGTTTCAGTTTACTTAAAACACATCTAATTTCTATTTTGCTTTATTAAAATAAATTTGTTTTCATTTCAGGTGATCCCTGTTTCTCACAAACCTAACAGGAGTGAGAGTTAAGTCAATCGTTCTTCATGCCTGGCTAGCAACGGCAAGCTCTCTTTTACACTTTGTTCTAAATAAATGATCTTGCTTATTTTGTTTATATGAGATTGCATGCATATTATATGCGCACATAGCTTCTTGTGAAAAAAAAGTTTTCTTTGAATTATATTTGTGGGACTCTCGGACGAGTCTCTGGCTTTTGAAATATCAACTAGTATGTGATACGGTAGGGGTGTAAACGAGTCGAGTCAGGTCGAGTTTTGATTTAATCGAGCTAAGTTTGTTTAAACTCTGTTAAGCTCCAGCTCAACTCAATTTAAAGAAAGTCAAACTCAAGGTCGACTCGAATGCTCGAACTCGTTTCAAAAGTTCGATAAATTATTGAATTGATAATGTGATATATGATAATTGCATTTTATCATTATGTAAATGAGTCGGCTCCATAAACTACCGAGCCGAGTCAAAATAGGCTCGAGCTCATGGCTCGATAAGCTTGGCTCGCGAGCTCGTTAACGAGCCGAGCTCGAGTCAGCTCGTGAGCCGGCTTGACTCACTTACACCCCTAGATAGGGTTGCTGTTGTTGTCCCCTTTCAAAGTTGGGGATCTTCACAAGAGGATATTATTAGGTGTGAAATATGAATCTAACATATTAGTAGGGCATGTATAAATATGCATATAATAATTTCTCCTCGTAACATTTTAGATTAATCAAGAAGGGTTAATTTGGTTGTTTGGAGTAAGAATATGCATTTTAAAAAAATTACTAGTTTATTATATTTTTTAAATTTTTAAATATGAATTTTAAAACCTGCATGTATCATATCACCAAAATTCTTTTAAATTATTATTTTTTGTCAATATTCAAAATAAATTAAAATAAAATTGATATTTTCTAAAGCATCCTTTTTATTTGCAATAAACCGAATAAATCTTAATTTTCAGGGTGTCTACCATATCTTTTTTTCATTATTTTTTTTTTCTTTCAAAAATAGTTCTTGTAATGCAATTAAACTTGACAATGTGTGCTAACGGTATGAATGTATGTTATATATTTTTAAAAATTGATTACTCTTATTCAATAATCATTTTCAAAAATCTTTTTTTTTTTTTGTTATAATTTGATTACCATCCCAATGTAAAGCAAATTAACTGAAATGCCTCACTAATATCCTGACTTATAGCTCTTGAAATACCGTTCACGGATACAAATATTACTAATTTCATCAGCTCAATCAGTTGATAGAAATTAATAACTCTTAGTTATGTTGGCAGGGTGAGATTTAAATTGATCCCGATATAAATGAGCTTTCGCCAATTTTAAAAATAAAATCAATATGAGGATTTTCACAATATCATGCAAAACGT
Source organism: Cymbidium sinense (assembly GCA_021442155.1). Lineage (NCBI taxonomy): Eukaryota > Viridiplantae > Streptophyta > Magnoliopsida > Asparagales > Orchidaceae > Cymbidium > Cymbidium sinense. Next base: position 121,475,628 of record CM038225.1, read on the forward strand.
AACAATCAGTACAAAATTTTATTTGCTTTAACTATCAATAATTTTGTGACGATCTACATTTGGTATGTTACACCTATTGCCTGCACTGCACCATAAAATTTTTCAGAGTTGATATTAATTGTAGTCATTAGGGGTGTAAACGAGCCGAGCTTGAGCGAGTTGAATTTTTGTTCGTGTTCGGCTTGTTTGAAAATTACTTTGTTCGTATTCGGCTATTGTTTGAAATAGCTCAAAATTTCAGTGTGTTCGAATTGTTTAAAAAAGAGAATTCCAATTTGAGTTAATCTTTTGTATAATAAAAGTTTTAATCACTATGCTATGCTTGTAATTCTAATATATTTATGTGTGTATATATATATATATATTATATAATATAATATAATTTTTTATTTCGAGTTAAATTGAGCCGAACACAATCGAACGAAAGATTGTTCATGTTCGGCTCATTTATAAATCAAACTTAAAATATTTGTTCGTGTTCGACTCATTTATTTAATGAACTAGCTGAACATGAGTTATTTACGAATAATAAATTTTTTTGATAGCCCAATAGATGACTTTCATTGAAAATAGACACGCACACGTAAATATTTATTTCTCTAACTCAGAGCAAATACAAACAATCATAATAAAGTCTCATAGGTATGAATGAGTATTTGAAATTGTAGTCCAAGTGAATGCCCATATGTTTATATGGTACTCACGAGAGGTAAAGCCCCTTAGCCATTAGGACCATTTATATGGTGCTCTGACAACAACAATAAAATCATTATTATTCATTCAATTGCAGACCAAATAAACTGTAAAAATTATGATATGCAATACGCACTTTAAATGCATGGCACTTATGGTTTTGGAGTATTTCTTAAAAAAAAATTCTTTTATCTTCAAACAACTGAGATGCAAGATCTTCTCCCAATAATAATGACATGGTGGAGTAAAAAAAAATGGAAATGGTAATGCAAGATGAAGTAGTCATGGCGAGCACTGAAATCATGACAATGAAAGCATCTACCCTCATGGTGGGAGGTTTAGGATATTTATATATAGGTCACCCAAACTCGATGAAACCTATCACGACCAAGTGAAAGGAAGAGGAAACCAATTTAGGAAATTTTAGGATAAAACATAACGAAAATTACTTTTCTTTTCCATGGACATTCCAAACAATGACTTAATGCTCAAAATTAATTTACATACAAGATACAATTAAATAAAATAATGGAAAAAGTGGCGGTATCATAGGTTGGTTGTTGGTGATTTGCATAGTTGGAATCAGTTCCAAAAACAGAAGAGAAGAGGATGGTTGGTGGTTTTCCTACATTTGCTTCTTGAATCATGCTACAATTGATAACACCTCATATAATGGAGGCAGCTTCCAAATGAGGAAGAAGAGACTTATGGTTTGCAAGTAGTGGAGACAGAGGTGATGCAGTGACATCATTAAGTTAGGAGGAAATTGAAGCTCCAAACTACTTGGAATTTGGCCCTTTTGGATGCGCCTTGCATGGGGAGTTTAGTTTCGCATTTGCTTCTTTCTTTAGAACCACCCTTGACATGCTGTTCCATCATGTGTGGTTGGATACCTTGACAGAACCTTGCAAGTCCTATGGCCAAATACAACATATGACAATCCTAATCAACTCCTAAACAAATACTAGCCTACTAATGAAGTTCACATACTACAATAATTATGGTGATAATTAAACTACTAAAAGCACTCAAATACATCTTGTTATTCTTTATGTGCTACAATTCTCCTTCGCGAACAATATTAATCTGAATATTTTTGATGAATGCTCTTATCTTAGATCAAAACCCTTAAATGTTTGATGCATGATCAAGATGATCACATCTTCTATGAATGCTTCTTTAGGTGATCTTCTAATTTTGGCTCTTTGTGTTACATCAATTGGTTCATCTTTAGGCTATAGAGAGGTATACAAGAAGATTTCAAAATTAAATTTAACTTCAATATAACTTTTCACAATTTTACCTATAGTAGATGCACAATCAGAGAATATTATTCAAATATTGGAGGATTCATTGTGGCTATGTATGTTTAATTTTGGAGTCAATTAGGAGGAAACAATATCATTGAATGAATTTTCTTATAATAATAGTTTCTAATCTAGCACCAATATGGCTCTTATAAAGCTGTGTATTATTGAAAGTGAAACATTTTACACCTTTGTATAAGACTTTGTACATGTGTAGGTTAGCCTATGGGTTGGTTTGGTAGCAAAGGGAACTTGAGTCCAAGGTGTATATATATTTGAGATGATTGTTCCAGTATAAAAAAAAATCGCTATCATCAGAGAACATGGGCAAAATCCCTGATGCCTTTTATGTTTCTTCACTGAGAAACTAGTTGAAATCTAGTGTTCATCTTCTACTTTAAGTTTACTCGGATAGCTAAATAATAGAAAATAAAATCATACCTTACTCATATGAATATCAGGTATTGATTAATTCATTCATGTTAGTGAATATCATAAATTTGAGTTTATACTTATGTCAAGTAAAAGTATTTGAATCAATACTCAGTTATAAGTTGAAATTCATAATTTAGTACACACAAAAGCAATGTCATTAACAATTGTTAAGCCATGCATATGCATTCTATTCTGTACAAGAACGTTATTATAACAATCATGTTATATATATAATTTATCCTCTGATTATAAGCTAACTTGCATCTCCCTTCAGTGAACTGAAACTCAAATGTAAGTTTAGTGTAACCTACAGGATTTTTCAAGAAGAAGCCCCAATAACAGAGTTCAGTTGGTAAGCTGTTTGAGCAGGTGACTAAGAGATTGTAAATACAATCTTTGCAAACATGACAAATCAATATTTTGTAGATGAAAATTATAATAACATGTCTTTTGTTGTAATCAAAATGATTTCATGAATGAAGTTATGGTTTATTTCTTCGAAATGTATTACTCTCTGGTGATTATAGCAGCATTTGTGAAGATTTACTGATCCTAAGTTTTTTAATCTGGATGTTTAGGAGAACTTTAAGTTTTGATTTTGAGTTGAGATTTAGATTGAACAATTCAATCCGATGTATTTCTCTAGTGCAAAGTTGCATTTGGGCAAATCGTAACAAGTGTGAGATCGCATGGAATTTCCAATGGCTCCTACGACTTTGTGTGCTTTTCGCTGCAACATTTGTAGTTGCTTATGTGCCTGCCAATTGCAGTTTTGCTTGTTGTGACTCTTCACCACATGGTTACAGGAAGAAGCTGACTTATATTCACAATAAATATATATATGTTCAGCAAATAATTTAAATTCTTAACTTTGGATAAAGTTCAAGTGTGACCTCATTTCATCCAAACACCATTTCATCGTGGAAAAAAGAAGAAGCGATATAAACATCTTTAATTACAAGGAGACAGAAAACAAAAGCCCGATTGTCAGTATCTTATTGCATACAGAAAACATAAACCTACTATTAGAATAAAAACAACCAAAAGCAACAAAAAAAACCAAATATAAACTAGTATCTTTTACAGATGAATTGAGATCAGAAAACCTGAAGGACGGGGCGCTTTCCAAGTCGCTTGATCTCCCTATCCATGTTTCCAGTGAGCATGAGACCGAACATCCTAAAATCGCAGATCAGAGACCAGAAGGGGTAGCCGAAGGTTGCCGGTGGATTGCCCTCGACAAAGAAGTGGCTGTACCACGCCATCCCGTAACCTAGCAGCGGTGCCGCCAAGACCAGGGCCCACCAGCCAGAGACGGCGGCGCATAGAAAGCAGAGGAGGCCGGACAGCGTGCCCATGAAGTGCCACCGACGTGTTAACGGCTTCGAGTGCTGGCTCACGTAGAACGCCCAGAACTCCTCCAAATTCCTATAATTCATACCTTTTTTGTAAAAATCGGAAACCACAAGCCCTGATTCGACGACGAAGAGGTAAAACCTCTCGGACGTTTCCGATTGAAATTGTAAAGAGAAGCTGAGAAGCAAGACTTCGATATCTCCGCAGATCACAAGCACCTATTTTTCATCCGCAGGGGAAGAGTGGATGACTGGCGATAAAGATTAGCTGTTTGTTCCCCTCGCCTTCGAGCTTATCATCAGCACAAATAAAAAAATGATTGTTTGACTTAAAAGTAGGAATTAGTACATACTGTAAATCTTATTAAAATTTAATATATTATTTGTTTAGGGTTTAAGATTTGGATATATATATATATATATATATATATATATATATATATATATATATATATATATATATATATATATATATATATTCAAGCGAAGACATCAAAGATCCCATACCACAAGCTTCCTTTAAAAAAAAAGAAAAAAAAAAAAGAAAAATCCTAAGCTTGCAGCTTAAGTCAGTCCTGTCCTGTTAATTGCTCAAAGATATTTGGTTGATACTTGATAGCAAGCTTCTACCTCATCTACTTGGGTTGGCAACGAGCAGTCGATCACTTCACTTCATTTTTTAGGTAAATGATTGGATATATGCTCGGCAGGAGGACAATTCAATCTTCTTTTTTCTTTTTTCTTTTTTTTTTTTTTTTTTTTGAAAAAGATGAATCTTGTTCTTAATCTTAATTAAAGATAGAGTTAATATCAAATAAATTTTGAAGAATTTATGTACCTATCATATAAATTTTATATATTTATATAGCTAATATTTAAATTTAATATTTAACTTTTATTATCACATCAAAAATTACTAGTACTAACCATTTAAACTGCAATATAGTTTTTCATATATAAAAAATATCAAAATTTTGATAGTAGATATATAAATATATAAAAATTGTACTATGTATGTAAATGATTAATAAATTTTTACAACTTTAAAAGTCAAATTAATTAAAAAAAATAGTTATTTACATACATAACACAATTCTTATACATTTACATATCTAACACCTATAAAAATAGCATTTTTTTTTCTATCATAAAATGGCTCATTTCACCTTTAAAAAATGATGATGATATTGTTTTTGATGTAATAATAAAGATTTGAGTGTTATATATGTAAATATATAAAAATTATGTATTATGTATATAAATGTCTCTAAAAAATAATTTTAGATAAACATTCAATATAGTGATAAATAACTATAAACAAAACTCCAAATAATTAAAATGTTAACGTCAGGAATCCAAAATGAAGATATTAGAAAGACATTTCATCGTTATATATTTTAAAAAAAATTATGGAATACAAATCTAAGAAATATTAAATGTCAATTGGGCCTTATCGGCATAGAGGCCGTGTAGTGGGCCGAATTCATTCATGCCGAGCAGAGAGTTTTGGCATATTTAACAAAATTGAAAGGGCCGTTGGAGTCCGTCTCTCTAGAACCGTCTTCACCGCAGCTAGCTATATATAGAACTCTAACCAGAATCTCTGGGAGTTACTATATGGCCGCGTATTGAATCGCTAGGCAAAGGGAAAGAAGCTAGCGAGATTGAGGAAAGGGAGGAAGCGAGGGAGGTCGAGACGTCTTCTAAGAATTTGGCATTATTTCGAGAAGATCGAGGTAATACCCTAATTTTTGGTCTCAGGCTTCCATCTCGTAATCAATCGAATCTAGGTTTTTCTTGACTTCGCAACTATCATGGAAATCGTGATTTCGGCTTGTTTTGTACACCGTGCTTGATTTGTATCTTTCTGTAAATCATGGTTCTAGATAGATCTTGTGTCTTTTTTTTTTCCCAAGAAACTTGTTGCTTACGTTCATCTTATGTTACGAGAAGTGGTTGGCTGAAGTTAGTGCCTATGGTTCATTATGATATTTAACGAAAATACTTTTTTTAATTTTTTTTGGGAAAGGCTAAGGTATTATTATTTCTTCGATCAAAAAGGTGTTGAATAGTTCTAATTTAAATCGAGTTGATGTTCTCTCCGGTTGTATAGTACGCATAAAAATTCTTGTCAGAACAAGTATAGTTTATCTCGCGGCGTTTAACAAAATTATCGAAAAGATTATTATTCCTCCTTGCAAAAAGGTGTTGAATAACTTTAATTCATCGAATTGATGTTTTCTCTGTTTGTGTAGTGTGCATAAAACTTCGCTTAACGTTAATTGTTTATGCGGAGAAGTATGGCTTATATCGTGGCATTATTGTCTTTATTTCTGATTTGCAATGCAATTTTCTTGATACATTTTTGTGGGTAAAATGAATTGTCATAGTCCATTTTTGTTCTTTGACTAAGTAGGATCATGGGGATTAGCATCATTCCTATATGTTTTTAATTCTGTTTGGTGTCGTCACGGGATAAGACATTTAGTTGATTAATGCTACAATCAAGCAGTCTGGATATCTAGACATTTGGTTGGAATTTTTAAAGGAAAATATAGCAGCGCGGATTTGCTAGGTTGGCTATAGTTGTCATCTCATCGAATTCATTAATCTTAATGGCATGTAAACATGTATTTTGGACTAGGAAACACACAATTTTTGCCCGAAGATTTTTTTAATTCCTATATGATTGCAGTAAAAGTAAGATTAATTTTTTTTGAGTGCTTGCCTTGTATGTTTTTTTCTGATGATAAGTGTTAGGACCATGTCACTGTTCTATTAGAAATTTGGTGAAATTAATTTGGAATGTTTGCTTTTAGCAGAGTTAATACTGTTTCTGTTCCGAAACTCCTTATCATTGTTGTCATGCTTTTCTTTTTTTTAATGTCCATGGAGAATTTTTTGGGGCATTTACATACATAACACACAATTCTTATATATTTACATATTTAACACCTAAAATTTAATATTTACCTAAATACCATTTAAGTTTTTAATATTATATCAAAAATAGAACCATCATTAATTTTCAAGTGAAATGCACCTTTTCAAGCATAGGGAATGTGCTATATTTGTAAATATCAAACTTTAAATGTTAGGTCAATGCATAGGAATTGTGTGCTATATGTAAATCTTCACTTTTTTTAACTGTCACATGGCAAAGGTTTTGAATGTTGAAAATTGCAAGATTTGTTTAGTGATATACCACAAAGGCCAACAATTGATTTATGGTTTATATGATGATTTTTTAAATTAAAAAAAATATATTCATACTATAGTGAAGTATTTTATTTTGATTACTTCTAACGCAACTATCTAAAAAAAATATGCTAATGTACTCATCAATGTAATATAATCACTAAAAATAATAAAAAAACTGATAATTTAAATTATGACATTGTAAAATGTAAATACAAATTACTACTACATTTGTGGTATGGCACATGTTAGCACATACTCATAATATCCCCAGCTACTATTTTTTTCCCAATCATATGAATTTGATTGTGAAATCTATGATGAATTTTAAGTATTGTATACTAATATTTGTAGTATTATAATTTATAATACATTTAATATTATAGTAATACAGACACCAATCAATATGTTGGATATGTGATTCTTTTTCATCATCTAAATGTATTTGTGGAATAAAAGAGAGATTGAATCACTTGACCTTCATAGCGAAAGTTGAAGTGTAGATTCATGTTTATGATGTGATGGTCAATACATAGAACTCATAAAAACTTAATCAGTGGATTTAGTTTGTATGGGTATAATATACTTATAAAGTGGTGTTTGTTTGTTTTTTTAAAATTAATTTATCATACTTTAGCTTGTTGAAACTCCTCCTTGAAAGAAAATGGCCATTTGGAAACAATTTGGGAGTTGTTCAAGAGATTGATATAATGAGTTTCACTTGATGGTTATGTTGTTTCGTTGGTGGAAAACATGATGCATTTTGTGATAATGTGAAGGATTGTATATGCATGATTACACCATTAAGTTCATATGAAAAGTAGTGACTTCTAGTTTTTGTCTTTTCATCATAATCATTAATTGACGTCACCTCTCTTTCATTTTTAATCTTAGCTAGGCATATAATTGTGCAATGTCTATGGATTGAATGATCAAGGCATAAAACATAAGTATTAAGAAGATTTTATAACTACTATATATGGCCACACCAAGCACAATAACTAGAATGTGCATCTTTAACAACATTTTTCTACAATAAAGATAACATATGAAGTTTCTACTTGGGCACGTCATAAATCCCTTTTATTTTGATTCTCCATCTCTAAGATCCATTGATTTATTTTTTAAAGAAATTTTTTGGAGATATTGGAGGGTTGCGACAATTCATATATTGATGAAGAAATGAATATCAAAGACAGTCGAAATGCAAAGAAGATGTAAAAATTGTGTTAAGGCTCTCCTTCCAGCAGGTGAGTTTGTTGTGCTACACTCGAGTCATACTTGTTTCAAAGGTTAAATGAAGAAGTTGAAGCAAAAGATGATGTGCTTGTTAAAGTTTTCAAGAGTATTGGATAATAATATTGGTAATTAGAGCTGTTGTCATACATGAGGTTTAATTCAATAATAAATGTTGAGAATTTAAAAACCTTGGAACTTTCATGCTTGATAGTCATTCACAAGAACTTTTACTTTGATTTTTGAGGATCTACTCTTAGACTGGGAAGTATTTGTTTAATTGGATGTTTTCTCAGAGCAGAAGATTATAACATTATAAGACATTGGTTTAGTTCGGGGAGCTATGATTGTTTGTATAGCCATTTGTGAAATTATTGCAGGAAAAGTTGATTTTTGAAGTTATTATGTAATTTCTTTAAACTAATAGACATTAGAATTGTATAGTCTTGAATTAGAATGCCCTATTACTAGAATGGTGTATTCTAAGCTCAACTATGAAAAGTTATAGACAACAAAACTTTCTTTATCAAAGTAAAAGAAAAAGATGCCTATCCATGCGCTAGTGTGGTTGTAGTTTTAAAAACAAATCTCACATATATAGCTAACTTAAATAGGTTTCTGGGCGAAAGGAGGTATGTTACATAGATAGTAAAACTCAAGCACTGCAGTACCTCATCAAAAGATTACCTTCACAGGATCAAAATTCTTCCAAATGGGTCGCCAGGATATCATAATTAAATCATAAGGTGATGAGAGCATTCGATTTTGAAGATATTTTAGGGGATTATGGCTTTGATTTTGTATCATTAGATTATGGAGACTATTAATGGTTGTGATTCTTATGTCACTTTCTGAATCCATAAAAGAGCATCAATATCAAGAGTCAACCAATGAAGGATGACTGTTAATAGGAGACGTGGTGATTAAAATCTAGAACTAGGTAATTTGGACGTGTAATCCAGATTATATGATGATAAGAATGAGTTTCTTTTGGATAAATTTATATTTGAATTTCAATTTTATTTAAAAATTGAAGTTACCTATTCTGCAGTTGATTAATTAAGAAGGTCCACAAGGCTGATCCAACTCTGCTTATTACGGCAACGGCCAAATCTCATTGTTATTGTAATCCATTATTTTTGAGGTTGGATTTTTTTTTGTTTCACATGCATTGTATTTGGAATTAAAAGTAGGATTTGATTTGGAGCAATCATGCATTTTTTGTTTTAATTGATTTTTGATAGTCATCTGTGTTTCAAAGTAACGGTGTAAATAAACGATAAGTGGTAATAATTGCCGGGTAATTTTCAGTTATGCTTGGTATAACTTGTTTCTTAGTTCTTTAGTTTGCCGGAAATGTATGCATTCTAGTATGCTGTTTTTACTTTAATAGAACAAGTAATGGTTAAGGATTCTTTATTCTGATTAAGATATACCTTTGAAATACAATAACAGCTTCTCTTTACAAGGTATTGGTAATACTTTGTAGCTTTGTTCAGCTGCATCTTCTTAAATTGTGCATTCGCAGAGTCAGGCACTTATGTTTTATTTTACTTGATTTTATTTGGATGATTTCATGATACTGTATTTTATTAAAGTATCTTTTTAACACTTTGTGCTAGTGTACCTCACGTGGTGAAAATGTTCTACAATTGCTTCTGTAAATGTTCATGTGGATTGAAGTGACTAGTTTGATATTGTGAGTGGCTTGATCTGTTTATTTATTTATTTTTTTGTTGGTGCAAGTCTTTTAAGATAACCTATGCATTCTTGTTAGCTGGAATGCTGGAAAGGTTGTTCTGTACCTATCTTTACTTTGCTTAGCAAGCTTTATTTTAAGTTGGGTTGTTCCTGTGATTGTGTGCGTGTTAATGTCTAACGATTAAACTGACTTTGTGTTCTTTCTGCTGTCTACAGATGTCGTCTCATGCTAGGCACTCAAGGTTAGCAATTTGACAATTAACTAGTTTTAGCGTTGAATAATAATATGTATTTTAAATGGAATGTAATTCGATACAAGTTTTATATTTCTAGGTATTCGTCTCGCTCCCCATCACCATATCATCGTGATCAATACAGCAGATCTCTTTCACGTAGTCCATCGAGGTCAAGGAGTCGGTCCGGGTACTTGCTGTGAACCATTTATAAGAGTTTGTTCGTTATTTTGCCAAGTAAATTATTGGAATAAAAAATGTAGATTACTTGATGGATTTTAAAATTTATATTAACAAAAACATCAAAGAAATTTTGAAGGATTATTTAAAAAATATATGGGTGTATAGTATAGTACGGAAAATACATGCGCTCTAGTTTTGAAAGGTTACAATACGAGTAATTGCTGAATAAGTTTCGTTTATAAACTCTTTATAGGAGCAGTGACTATGCGGATGCTGTGAATCCTGGTAACAACTTGTATGTGACTGGGTTGTCTTCCCATCTGTCAAAGGCTGACCTCAGCGATCATTTCTCCAGGGAAGGAAAGGTATGGTTTTTAACTACCTGTCAACTTTTTCGTTTATCAAAACACGATCAGTAAAGATCAACATAAGAGATTGTTGATTTACTTGGACTTGCTCTTGCATCATTTGAATAGGTGGTTGATATTCATCTTGTGATACCGTTGACAATGGATATTATGCCCGGATCATTACTGTGGAAAAGGTAGGGTGTTTGTTCTTTTGGTTAATTTGTGCAGGCGTTATTATATCTTAATCGATCTTGCCCATGAATTTTGTTCCGTTATTTCAAACTCTTTCTACTACTACTAAGAATAAGAATATCATGTTCTTCGCCTCAAGTTTTTTGCCAGCAGGGGTGGATTGTAGATACCAGTTCTCCATCAAATTTCAAAAGATTTACCACACCTTAACAAATCAAATCAAATCAAACCATCTCAAGCAATCATCAACCAGAGGGTTGTATGCCCTGCATTACCCTTTTTTTTCTTTGTCTTCTCTCGAACATTTTACAGTTTTATTTTCTGTGCGGCGCAACTTATGCAGGGCCTTGTATCCTTCTGATTACATTCTCTGGTTTATTGGTTTGCATGTTGTGTAAACTTATCTCAAGATTTTTCTTGCAGGCGAAGAGAGGCCGTGGGCGAACCCCCACTCCCGGTAGATATCTTGGATTGAGAAAAATTCCTGGTAAGATGTTATTTTGTCATTATTCATATCAGCAGAACATATTTCTCCGTTGTCCATGCTTGCCTTCTCACTGATGCATCGAATATTTGTTGAAGCTCGTCGACGATCTCCCAGCTGTTCACCTTACCGCCACCGCAGGAGTCGGTACAGCAGCTGCTCAGATAGAGAAGGATCGTATTCTCCCTACTATTATTACAGGAGGAGGTCTCCATCTCCTTACAGGCGGCGATACAGGCGATCTCCTATCAGAAGGCGCGGATATCATTCCTCCTCCCTGGATGTTTTGAGGTCTCGTTCTCGATCTAGATCTCCATACTACTACAGTTCACGCAGCCCATCGCCAAGGGTGAGGAGGTCACGGCGGAGGAGCTATTCAAGAAGCATTTCTCCAGCCTACCGGAAAAGGTACCGGAGGAGTGACTCGAGAAGCATCTCTCCGAGTCGGAGTCGGAGAAGCAGCTATAGGAGGCGCCGCTACTCGAGCAGCGGTTCACCACCTCGTAGGAGGTACCGGAGGAGCCCTTCACATGGTGTCGTCTCTGATGATAAGAAGAGGAGTTCCCGTGAAAGTTATTCACATAGCAGGAGCGTCAGCTCCCATTCTAGATCGGTTTCTAGATCGTCGGCTACGTCTAATTGATCTGTTTATCAGCTTTTGGCGTAAGACAGTCTATTTATTTATATGTAGTTATTGTATATGTACCTGGCTATTTGGATCTTTTATTGCTGTATTGTATATGTACCTGCCTATTTGGATCTTTTATTGCCGTTTAGCTTTGACGTTGGATTAAATTTACTTAGGTAATTTTTAATTATTGATCATACTCAGTGTCAATTTGATATATAGCTTGAAGGTGGTAAGAGAACTCTTAATACTGAAATTATTTGGGACCGTCCATCAAAGGGGGAACCTCCTATGGCAACTAACAATTTAAATAGAATATTGCCTCATAATAAGGTTAGTGTCATTAGACTCATTACACTTATACAAATGGAGCTTACTGTACGGAAGATGGGTATATAGCTTAAATATATTTAAAATAAAAATAATGACAATCAACGCAACGTCCTATAATATGTATAGCAAAATACCAAAAGGACGTCTTTATTTTTGCAATGAATATATAAAGTGTTATAGGATAATCTCGGTAAAGATGAAGGAAGATCTAAGTTTTGATATGAGTTGCACTTGTAAGAGACCCCTCCAGGATCTACAATTTTATTCAACTTCAGGGAACTTTGAATCTAAGTTTTGATATGAGTTGCACTTGTAAGAGACCCCTCCAGGATCTACAATTTTATTCAACTTCAGGGAACTTTGAATCTAAGTTTTGATATGAGTTGCACTTGTAAGAGACCCCTCCAGGATCTACAATTTTATTCAACTTCAGGGAACTTTGAAAAAACTATCAAGCACTGAAAGGATTTCGCTCAAGATTTTGAGCTTAATACTCTTTATGGACAGATGGAAAACAACTTCATAATATACACAAGTAAAACTTTATAAAATAACCGTTCATTTTTTCATTTATAACCAACTTCATAAGGAACTTATTTAAAAACCGTTCATTATTTAAAATCTACGTCATTATTGCATATTTGTGCATATTCTATTATGAGGTCCTTGCCTGGAACAATGGCACTGAGGGTTAATTCCCCATATCTCTTTAGCATACTCAGAGATTGTTCGATCGCTGCTGAATTTACCACAGCCTGCAGTGCTCAGAATAGACATCTTCAGCCACCTTTTTTTGTCCCTGCAAAAAATAGCACGAAGCCGATTGAAGAACAAATGCTAAATTTTGTCGCCACGACACTTCTGTGGACATTTCCATTTAAGCCTTCTTATAATTGAAAGCACATATGAACTGAACCCAAAAACATGCATATTTTGATGTTGATTTTCCACCAAAACCTAACTGCATGTTGGGTTGACATAGAGATAGGCATGCAAGATCTCATGGTTTATTATATCAATCAACGAGTTGATAGATTTTTGTAAAATAAAACCGGTTCTGAAAAAAAGATAGCCCATTTAAATAAAAAAGAGACTTTTTGTTTCTTACTTGTAAGCTTCATCAACCTGAGCTTGTGCATCCATATAGCTTGGAAAATCATGGCCTACAAGGAAATAATCGCCACGCCCATAGCCTGAGTTTCCTTCCAAGGAGTCTAGAAGGGGTTCGTAGTTGTAAGTACCAAAAGCACCACTCTTTATAAAGTGTTTGGCCTCTTCAAATCGTGGGTCTGGTCTGAACTGTTACCAATAAATAACACGATGTGCATGAATAAGATGAAGTCCTATTTGAACGCAGACTCCAGAAGCAAAGGCATTTTTTTCAGCTCAGAAATATGCTTCAGAATTTTAAATTAAATCAAAATGACAATTAGTAGTATTCCTTATCAATGGTGTTAATTGTGGTAGTCAAAAATTATTTCAAGTTCTGCGCTCAGTAAGCAGCTCATTAATCATTACATAGAAGTTAAAAGAGAGAAGTTCGGCGAAAAATATATCAAACAAAAAGAGTAATAAGAGAGGTTGAAGAGACATGAAGTCATATAGGGAGAACTGGATGCGTCTCTATCATATATTCACTTCAATTTTATTGATCTGATTCTTGTCGCACATAAAATATATTATGAGTGGCACTAATAATATATTTGGCAGCCCGAGTTAAAATAATGAAGCCGTATAACCTCAATAAGAAGTTCATATTTAGTTACTTACCAGTCCGTTTTCTCTTTCCTTGCGCAGCCTTGGCACTTCATCTGCTTTGGCACCAAATAGAAAGAAATTATCCTCTCCGATCTCTTCTCTAATTTCAACATTTGCACCATCCAATGTACCAATAATGAGACAGCCATTTAGGGCAAACTTCATGTTGCTTGTTCCACTAGCTTCCATACCAGCCGTGCTGATGTGTTGAGACAGCTCACTACCAGGAATTAGCATTTCCGCCACAGAGACATTGTAATTTGGAACAAAGATAACCTGGATTAATTAAAGTAACCAAAAAAAAAAAGAGATTTCATAAATGTTGAAGTATATTACAACAGTTTAGGATAGATCATGATAAATCTTTAATTAATTAGAGAGCCGCATAAGCTTCTTATGTGAGGATAAATGAACCTTTATCAATCGACTAATCTTAAGATATTCATCTTTGTTAATAATATTTTAGTAAATTAAATTTATAAAAGCTGCCTCAAGTAATCTATTCTTGGCCAGGTAAAAGTAAAGCAGTCATTTCCCATATATTGACAGAACCAAAATATCAAAGCACTACTAGAATAATTCAGGAAATTACATCATAAACAAAAAACAAGAAGAATGAAGTAGCAAACAATCTAGAAGTGAAATTACAAGCCATGAAAAAACTTGGGTGTACCTAACCATCAGGCTTTCCTTTAATGCAGAGGTTATTTTGTGCTTCAAGATCATAGTTTTCGTTTCACAATGAAGGCAATCTATTCACTGCTCCAGAATTACCATTTAGGTAATGAAAAAACATGAAGACCCTATAACATAGGAAGTTGATATGTGCATGCTTATGCCGCATTTGGTTGAATGCTTGCAAATAGAAAATATGATTTAGAAAGTGATGATTTTGTTTCGAGTGTGAAAATAAATCATCACTCTCAAGGGAGTATTGGGAAGGTTTGTGAAGTTTAAAAATGAGTGCTGGTGCCTACCTATATCCAACCAAAATACCAAATGATGGATTGAACAAACTTCAATAATTCAGAAAATAAGTTTTAACTCCATGAGTCCTTGGCGACTAAAATGCATTACCCGATTGGCAGGACAGATACATGGGTGCGCGTAAAATATCAAACAAATGAAAGAAATTAAAAGAGAAAGTAACCTTTCTTTTAGTTTAGAATTATAATATAGGACATTTTGTAGTTTGATCCACTAATTTTCCCTATGTCATAGTTTGATCTACAATTTCTAAATCTTCAATTCTAGTTTGTTAAACCAAAAATTGGAATAAACTAAGCCTGCCCAGTTAAGGAAGGGGTTACAATTTAATTAACTTGATCACCAACCATGAAAATTAGAACTAGTTAATTTTAGGTGATCAACTTAGGCCAAATTATTCTAAAGTCGAATCGACTTAAACATTAAAATTTCTTTTAAGGCATAATTACTCTCCAAATAGTTATTGTCATGAGCATCATGAGCAATTTGGGCTATGTGCTCCTAACACATCATTTTTTGGAATAAGGAATCTCTTCTCAAGTTGAGTGAGTTAATATTTGAATTTCTAAATTGAGCCAATCTCCTTTAAATTCTTGGGTTGAGTGGCCTCCTTAATCGAGAATGTCCTTTAATGATTAGGAGAGATAATTAACTACATAGGTTTGTGTTCAAAAAAAATCTTAGAAACCAAGATTTAAATAAATTATGATCTAATATTAGACAAAGACTAATTAAACAAAATTTAATATACATAAAAAAAAAATTCTATAGTTTGTGGGCTCCAAAAATTCGCCACCGACCTCTCAATTAAGAAAGTATGATTTATGTCGGTCAAATTTTCAGAAGGCAGAAAAAAAAGTAGATAAGACACTACTCAGAGATTTCGCGCTCATTTTGTGATGACTTTAGATCTAGTTATAGGTTTCTTATAGGTGCAAACACCTATAGTTAATTACTCCTCCCAATGCTGAGAGAGAACTTTCGATTAAGGCTAATCGTTAGTAGCAGCATGTAGAGCTTTGAAATTTATATTTATGAAATTCATCATCATTTAACTTAAAACGAATGGTTGGAGGAATGATGATACGCCCGATCAAGATCCTATGGTTCTGTCATCCCCGGCCATCGTGGTCCCTAGTTTACTTAGTCAGAGGAGGTAGTTATCTTAAGTATATAATAAGAGAGATTTACCAAACTCTAACTTCCAAAAGAACTCAAATACATGAGAATAAGCTTAGGGTTAGAGAGAGACGACCTGGAGGTTTTGATTGCAAGGGCAAGAGGAAGAAAAAGGGTTTGATTTGCTTGAGAAGAGTGGTCGGTCGATAGGAACTCAAGGATTCGTGTTCGACTCCTTCAAGTGAACAGAAATCGGAGCTTGATCGAGCCTTGTCGTGCTAATCGGGACAGATGGGAGAGGAGAAATGAGAGAGGGCTCGAGGAGAGAGGATTCTGAGGAGGATCAGAGAGGGAGAGTGTGAGACAATTACGTGAAATGAGGATCGAGCATTGAGTGGGTATGGGGTTAGCCGCGCTTCGAAAATAAAGGCAACCAATAGAGGCAAAGGGGCGATTCAATTGGTATTCACGTCGGATTAAGATAAGGAAGGATTTAAACAAATTAATTAATCACTTTAATTACAAAATAATATAATTTTGCATCAAATAGTAAGAAATTATTTTGTGCGATAAACCCTAGCAATATGGATGTTGATTTTAGGTATTTCTGTTGTGTCGAAAGCAATGACGCAGTCGATTTCACGATCAAAGGTCATTTGAACAACATCGGCGACGGTCAAAGTGAAATTGGGCTTAAATTGTGTGACATCGCATTTGAATAGCTCGACGTTCGCGTAGACTTTGCCGAATTGACCGCGGAAGGAGTCGTTTGATAGGTTTCGACGTTTCGACGATAATGACGCGATCAATTTCACGAACGGATGTCACTCAGACATCGTCGGGGCTTCCCGACTTTGATATGTGCATAATTTCATTAAAAAAATAACATTGCTCATTTGAATATTTATTAATTGATCCAATAAATTTTATTTAATTAATTTTGACATTTTAAACGCAATTACGAAGTCAAATTTTAGATCGAGACAACTTTTTGATCGAATTTGATCGCAATTAGGGCATTTTAAATCCGATTCATGCGATGTTACTTCCATTAATTATTGGTTTTAACTTTAGTGCTTCGTTTCATTTGTGAATCATATGTGGAGGTCAACAGAGAAGTCTACTTTAACTAACATAAGGCTTTTTACCCTATAAAGTGCACCATATGGTTCGCAACTTAAAGGACAAAATCATTGGAGAGCATACGGGCTACAATTATTACCATAATATAATGGTGTCATTTGACAACGACCACCCGGTCAGAGGACTCTAGTAGTAATCGCATAATATATGAAGTCTACTAGTCAAATCACGCGGACAGAGGACACGGGTTACATCCTTACTTATATGAGATTAATTGAGAGGGAAAAAAATTGTGTACTTGACTTTGACATTGACTCCTTTGTGAGCTAGAGTTTTCTTGATTTGTCAACTCCGACAAACGGTTGTAGAAGGTGGATGTATTATTTTGCTTTAAGTATTAGATGATAAATTTCTTTTAAGCATTTATAATTAGATGACATTAAATTATGCATTTGAAATGATATCTAATTTAAGTCAATTTGATCTGAAAGTATGAATACATTTTGCTGGAAGTATCCCCTCCGGTTGAAATCTCCATTCAACACAGCCATCATCGGGATATTAAGAGATAATAGCCTACTATCATATGATAGAATTAGCTTCTTAGATATTTTATTATGTAGAGAAAACTATAACAATATTATTAAGTTAACTTTAATAATAACCTAATCAACAAGCAAAGAGATCCTCAAACACCAAATGCATATGTTCAACATAATGTCGGGGCCCATGCAGATATTTATTGCTTTATATAATTGCATTTATTCATTTATCTTATAGAACAACTATACATATTTCAAGGTGTTAAAATTTAAGTAAAATATGTTCCTTAAAACACAAATGAGTATTTCATTTCAAATCATGTGCATGAGTTTCAAAACATCAAGTTTAGATGTTATGTTGCCTCATGATGGATGCATCATCTCATCATTCAAATGGTTTATATATATTCTAAGGCAATGAGATTGAACATAGGGCTACTTTGTAGTACATGTGAATATTCAGTTCATTCGTTTAAAAGCTTACCTAAACTTCGAACTAATTAAAAATATTTGTGCATATTTCTGAATATTTAAGTTGAGCTAGTAAGCCAACATATATATATATATATATATATATATATATATATATATATATATATATATATATATATATATATATATATATATATATATATATATATATATATATATTTAAGCAAGAGCATTTACCCTGGAATGCATGTCAACCCGTATGTATGGATCCCTTATACATGCATTAACACAACGAGATTGCACACGAATTGATTTCATCATGTATGAGAATATTATGTTGTTATGTTTGCAAGCTCACATAAGCTTCAAACATTCGAATAATACATATAATTGTTTCAAATATATGTAACAAACTCATACTCGATTGAGCGCTTGTATGTATTTTAAAGTTATAGATTCAAACATCAACTTAACTTGTGGTATTCATAGAAATTCAGTCCATTAAAGCATGCAGTTTCATACTATAAATGGACAAAGGGCCTTTCTCTCTCTGATTCTCCTTTCTTTTCTTTGAATTCTTTTGCACGAGTGCTTATAAGTTCAAGCTCAAAGTCTTTCAAGAAAGCCTATGCTCAAGTTTCAAGTGAGACTTTCACTTTCAGTTGTTATTTATAAGTTTAATTTGATTCTTTCTGAATCTAACTTTAATTTTATTGTGTATCCACATATATATCAAGACACTTAAGTAGTACATGTGAATTCCTTATATACATGCCCTGAATGCTAAAGTGTTCTCATGCACCTTTTTTTATGTTTAGCACTTGCATGAGTGATTATCTCTGGATGCATATAAGAATTCAGCATATCTAGGTATTCCGCATGAGTCCTGAAGTGTATGAATTTGGAGCTAAATATTATTTTATGATGTATACCCGAAGCTCCTTCAAACCCCTCCATATTAATGGCTTATTATCCAATTTTATCTTTTTACAACTCATTACTTAATGGGTTCATCATTTTCATAATTCAATATTTAATGGAATTGAATTACTATTAATCATTCAGGCCCATGTGTATTAAAGTATTTAAGTTATACATGTAAATTTTTCACATATATGTCATGAATGCTCAAATGTCCTCGTACACTTTAAAATATTTAATCCTTGCATGATCATCTTCAGATGTGCATAAGAACTTAGTTCATTCGGGTATTAAAGCATCTAAGTCAAAGTTAAGTATCTCCTGTGGTATGTACATGAAGCTTGTCCAAAGTCTTCATATTTATGGTATGTTATTTAATTAATTTTATGGTCAATTAATATTCGTTATTAATAGGCTCTTAATTTTCATAATTCATTACTTATTAAATTTGAATTATCATTAATTAATTGGGACCCTCATTAAGACACACTCATGCCTATAAAAATGAGGATTTCCATTCTTTTGAACTCACAGCTTTGCACATCTTAGTTTCGTTGTGATAGGGTTCTGCTAGTCCCAAGTTTTTAAAGTGGCATTCTATTCATATTCCAGGTATGACTTGATTTTTCTGTTTATCACTTATAAGTTTGTTTTTTCTTTAATTTCAATTTGAGCTCAACTAAACAAGTTTCAATCATCCAATTGGTACATTTAGTCTTCATTTAAGTTCCTAGTAAGTGTACACTTTAGGCAAAAATTTCAAAAGAGTTTCGACAGTATCCCAATGTTGCCTCCACGTGAAAGGCTTGAGATATTAGTCGGCCTGCTAAGAAAATGCTATGGTCTTGATGCATGAAAATCACAGTTTTCCCATGCAGAAAGGAGTGTCAGTATTTATATTTGACACATTTTCTTATAACTTTGGCATAACATGGATTTGAATAGGATATGAGATGAGTTCAACTTAAACTTTGACAAGCCACAAAATGACAACTATAGATTTCATACATAAACTCCTAAATTCTGATCTCATTACAATTCTATCATGAATATGGTTAATCTGGGAGTAGAATTTCAGCATATTTTAACTTAAACAATCAACAGGAAAGATGACACCAATATGCACAGAACCTAATGCTATGATCTCCGAGTCCCTTTAATCTCACCTTAATCTGAAAGTTTGGTTGCCTGTTTAACTAAACTAATGATGGCAAGTTGAGAGAGCTAGATGTATTGGAAGAAGAATGAAAATGTGTGCAAGTCGTTAAATAATATTCGGTTGGGGCTGAAGGAGCAGAATTTACTGCTTAGGTGCAAGTGGAGAAGAGCTAAGTGAAGCCGGCTTGAGGAGAAGATGGGTCTGATGATGAACGAGTTATAGAATAATCGGCTGTAGTGAAAAAAAAATCAGAAGAGATAGAAATTTAGGTCTGTTGGGAACTCAAGCTGTTGGCAGCAGAAGATGGGTCGGCCTTGTGTGTGGGGAAAAGGAGGAATAGAGTAGGGAGGATCAAAGTGAAGGGGATTGACGTGAGGCCGGTTAGAGCACGAGTTCAGGAAAACCAGGCTGCTGCTAGAAGAAATGGAGGCAGACTCATGCGGTTGAGAGCAGGGAGGACGTGAGCAGTTCGGCTGTGGAGGAAAGGACAGACGGTGGAGGTCGTTCGGCTGCTGCGTGGGCTTCGAACCGAGGGAAGGAGGCGAACGAGAGAGGGAGATGGGGAGTGATCTTGCTACCTGGGAGGTCAAGGCGTTTGGCTCTGCCTGTGAGACAAACAGAACGATGGGAAGAAGAGAGGGAAATAGGGGGGGTTCGGCTCTGCGTGTGAGACGGACAGAACGATGAAAAGAGAGAGAAATAGATGGGGTTTGGCTGCTGCACATGGGATGATATGTGAGGGATGACGTAGCGGCCTATTATTGGTTTAATGAGAGGTAGAGGTATGAGCATGGGCAGCTGCAAGTTTCTAAGCGCTGACTAAGTGTAATTAGGGAATAATTAGGTAGAATTAAATTAAAATATATACTACTTTTGATTAGATTTTAAGTGTGGTAATTTTAATTAAATTAGATGTTAATTTTAAATAATTTTGATGTTCCGGACGCAACGGCACAATCTGTGTCGATCGGAGGTCATTGGGACCATCATCGAGGTCTCCTGATCTCAATATGTGCATAATTACATTCAAAATTGATTTTTCCTCAATTGATTTGGCTATTAATCGATCCAATTACTTTTCCTTAATTTTTCATTCTAAATGTATCGACGCAATATATTTTCTAAATCGACTACATTTCAATCAATTTTAGTCGCAATTAAGGCATTTTCACCTAATTTTAGATAATATTGTATTTGATAATTGCCAATTTTAACTTATGCACTTAATTTGATTTATGGATGACACATGTAGGTCAACATAGTTCTCATATATGAGGAGAATCGAGATTTTCCTAAGAGATTGTAGACCTTGTAATTTTTTTGTCAATTCATAGGTCCATTTTTTAATCTTATTATTACTTTTATTATAATTTAGTCAAGAAACTTCATTACAGAGGCTAATCTCTCTCTCTCGCGCCCCCACAGATATTTAATGAAAAAAATTATCATTATAATTGCAATTTGTCCGCCTCATTTTTAGGCCTTTGTGTAATTATGTAATGCCCTGAATTTTGAGTATACAGCCCTCCCCTGGACCAGTTTGTTAGCTACCATCAATTCTTATCTAAGCCCAACAAACGGCAGCAGGCCCTCACCTTCAATAGCGCATTCAACCCCAAGACCCCGGACTCTATTCTCTATATTATAAAAAGAGAGAAATGGCTTGCACCACCAGTCAATCCACACTTGTATCAAGCATGGCTTGATGAAGGATCGGCTGTGAAAAGAAGGTTAGACGAAGTGCCGATATTTAATAAGTATATTTGGCCATTTTTATAAGAATTAATGGTAGCTATAAATTAAATTTAAAATTGCTCGATTTTTGAATATATGGGAACAGTGGAGCATTAGGGAAAATCATATTCCATAATGGAGTATGATAGACAAAACTGTAGGATTAAATTATAGTCAGAACCTACAATGGGCAATAAGGCTACCATAATTTTGAGAAGGATACTGAAAACAATTCCATAATTATCTTGACAATAGTTTAAAATTATAACCACCATACCTTTAGATAATCCTTAATCTCAGAATCATTGTTGATCACAGCGCCAACATCATTAACAAGCTTGACTATTCTCTTCGCATTTGTATACGTTGCAAATGCTTTTCCTCCAATCATGATGGTACGTGGAGTTGCTTTCTTCCTCCCTTCATCGCCCATTTCCTAGAAAATCAGTTTTCCATGGTCATATCCAGAATTTTACTAATAGCATGCAAAATAAAAAATTTATGATTTTTTTTTTTTTTTGGAAAGCTACCAATTAGTTAAATTCTGTCCACTACACATATGATTTGTATGTATCACTCCATCACCTGTGAGGTTCATGACATGCAACTATCATTGAAAACTTGATTGTTGTTAAGTTTGGTAAACTAATGATTGTGAATTTGAGATGAGTGTATCTGTTACAGTTTATTTTTGAAGACTTCTTAGTTCTATTTAGTGAAAAAATAAAGAGATTTCGAGTTGAGCATCATTGCCACCGGATCAATAAAGTATTATGTAAGAAAGGACTCTGTGCACACCTTCAATTTTTTATATCTATACACTGCCCCCAGAATGTTCAGCAGCTGTCTCTTATATTCATGGATGCGCTTAATTTGGATGTCAAAAAGGCTGCTTGGGTCAACCACCACTCCTGTAATGTTAAATAAATAGTGTGCTAGCTGAATTTTGCTTGCCATCTTTGCTGAAGCCCATTCCGCATGCAGCTCCTCGTTGTCAGCAAACTGAGAAAAAAATTGCCATAAGACGGCACATGAAGCCAATGGATAGTTAACTACACACACTACTCAAACATATAAAACAGACCAAATATTGATTGAGTCAACAAGGTTGAATAACAGCATACTTGACGAAGCCCAGAAAGGAGGTCAAGATTAGCGATCCAAGCATCACTCTTTAGCCACTTAGTAATTATGTTGCTCAACTCCTGGTTACAGAAATGGAGCCACCGACGGGGAGTAATACCATTTGTTTTGTTTTGAAACTTACCAGGCCATAGGGAAACATAATTCGCAAATAACTCAGACTTTAAGATATCACTATGCAACTGTGCTACCCCATTTACCTATAAGGTTTATAGTAATACCAGGTTCAGCATTCAGGTAAACTGACATCAAAATATCAATACTAAAAATGGACCAAATATGTAACTGATCAAGCTAAGTAACTTGTAGAAGTAGTTAATAATATTTACTGCAGTTTAGGAGAAGCAAAAAAAAAATGACCGTAATCTACTTCCTGCGTATAATTACAGAATCATAATCTATGGACTATGCAACCTGGTCTTGAGATTGAAAGTTAACGTAGATTGAAAGTATAGCAAATGTAAAAAAAAAAATTGAATACATTTTATGATTAGCCAAGTAAAAAATTAGGTCAATGGCATCAAACTTCAGTTCAGAAAGTTTAAACAGAACTCAAATATCCTTCAAATGAAAAAACTATTGTCATAATACAGCACCCATGTAGGCTGTGTAGTTCTACTAAAATATTTCTTATTAAATATAATCTGACTTTTAGATCTGGAAAATAATTGCTCGATTATATTTGCAAGAATATGAGAAGTTACAAGTTTTCAAGAGATGTGAAACTGCCTTACTGTGTGTGAAGAGACAACACACAAATTAGCCATGTGCACTACAGACTTCTCTGGATTTGAACTATCAAGAATCTGCATCATTGGGAGTTTGCTCTCCATATCAGCATGGTTGGAATGTACCATCGCTTTGAACTAAAAAAGATGTTGAAATGAGAGGAAGATTAAAGAATAGTCGGTCAGAACAAACAGCAGCAATAAACAGGAAAAGGTTCACACTCTCTTATCGATTTCTTCAATAATTTCCACATGTCGGGGAAGAAGCTTCCACATTATAGCTCGTGACCATTTCTCTAAAGCTTCAGGAAGAACTGTGTGATTGGTATAAGCAATAGTCCTGTAATACTTACATCTGATTAGCCAATAGCCTTTACAGTGCAAGTAGAAAACATGAGGACAAGGCAGCCTACTTCAATCACGCATGCAATCTCAATGACAAGAAATCAAAATGCTGATGCACCTTGTTGTCGCATCCCAAGCTTCATCCCAACCAAGCCCTTCATCATCCAGCAATAGCCGCATTAGTTCTGGAATGGCAAGTGTGGGATGAGTGTCATTCAGTTGAACAGCAACTTTGTTGGGAAATTCAGACCATTGGTACGTTCCTTTTCCATCTTTCCTCTCCTTGAATCTAGCAATAATATCCTGCAATATCAAATTTTTTAAGGCCAATCACATCTTAGATATCATCATCATCACTCACCACAAATATTTTGGGGTTGGATAGAAATCAAATTTTAGATATGCAAATTTCCAAACATATAAAGTCAACTAAATAATCATGACTATTGATTCTAGGTAAGTGCTCATCCAGTGAACAGCAGATGTGGCATCTTCCAAATAGTCCAACATATTTTACGCATAGACTAAATCCCTGCAGGCCTAATAGAAAACTACTCCAGCCAGCTTGGTCTAACGGCTAAAACACTAGTATTTCAAGTTCGAGTTTTATTAACATATCACCCAGCCTGACCGAAGCAAAAGAAATAAAACTTTTCACTTGAATATACTTCCAACACAAAGTTATATAACATCAAATTAAAAACCCATCAAAGAGATCGCAAGGTGCATTTGGGATGAAAGTAATGATGATGCTCACAAGAAGATGCCTTAACATTTACAGGACTGGACTCCTGGAGAGGAGAGAAGTAATAGAACAATGTGGACAATACAATAGAGAATAACTGTGGAACTAAATATAAAATGAATTCATCTATAAAACAATCAGATGGATATGCACAATATTTGAGTTTATCAGACAAAATCATTACAAAAAAAAAGTGAGAATAAAGTAGAGTAAAACCTATCACCATTTCCAAGGCAAATGCTTCCCAACTTGCTTCAGGAAAAAGGAAAAAAAACAAATTTAAATATTATAGTCAACCAAATCATCGCCTAAGAAAGATGAAGCAAAAAAAACATGAAACAAACAAAATGACATGGGCCAACCCTTCCAATTGTTAATAAGTAAATACTTCCATGTTTGAAATCAGATGATAAGAAAAAAATTGAAAAACTAATTTTGAGTGTTATTGTGGTTCGGCCAAGAAAGAAGAATAAGCACAATTGCTAACAGGAGATTGAGGAGCAACCACACAATTAAAACAACACTTTGAAGTAGAGGAATGATCCTAATCAACGAGGCAAATAAATATTAAAAATATCACATGATAGAAATCAGAAAGAATGAAAGTATACTAGCATTGAAAGCAAGAGAAGTTATGATCTATATGAGTTCTGTCATTGTATTTTATTTTTATTTTAGTAATTTTGTATAAAGCATGTCAATGATGTTGCCTCTTATACAAACAAAATGTGTTCTCCAATATTTTGAGAAGTTTGTTAAGTCTATCTCTTTAATGCATTATTTCACCTTAAACCATGATAATCTAATCTACACGGATGAAGTTGAAAATTTTTGCCTCAAAATAAGTTTATTTATTTATTTAGTTTGGTGTTGATGTATACTCAATATTATCCTATTATTCTTGTCGTTGCCCATCAGTGTGTATTTTTCTCATGTTCTCGTTGATTACTTTAACAACATCTGGCACCTCAACTATTACTGCATTAGTGGCATCCGGCTATATTATAGCTACTTGCATGCTGGATTGTGCTATTGCTTCTTGTTGTGTTCCTTGTACCCTTCATGTTTCTCAATCAAAGCTATAGTTCCACAACTACCTTCGATCGCTAATTTATTAATGTGGATTTCCTTCTATTTTGCCAGACCCATAAAACAATTCACTAAATTGGGCATATGGACGATTTTCTACTACTGGAAATCTAGAAAGGTAAATTGAAATTTATTATTTTTGTTTTAATTTCAATTGAATTTGTATAGTTTCTTATTTATGATCAGTTGAAGCATATGAATAGGACCTTAAGGCATGTAAAAAATAAGTGAGTATAAAAAATTGAAATAGAATTCTAGGTTTTCTCTCTTCTTATGTGTCTTAGAAGCGTGTTCTTCATATGCTTCACAGGTGTAGACAAATACTTCCGAGAGGTTAGATTCTTTCCTAGGGTGATTTCAACCCTTATTCTTATCTCTGCAATTGCATAACAATCACTGTTTTTTGTGTGGTGATTGAAACTTGTTAAGTAAGATACGTATTGTGTTTTCTTTTGAAACATGAACTTGATTGGCAGCTAAATGTTACTATTATTAGTCATTTAAAAAAATATATTTTGGTGATCAAACAATTATCTTGTGAAATGAATATGCATTCTAGTTGTCTTTACATTAAAAATGAGAAGTTTTTGCTAAAATTATACTTCAATAGCTTACGAATTGTCATTCCCTTTACTCTAGACCCTTATTTGTCATACATCACAAAATATCAAGCTTCTTACAATTTGAAACAATAACAATCCAAAAATAAATAAATAGAATTTAAAAAAATTTTAAATACCTTCCAACAAAAGGAAAGAAATTTAATATTGAATTACCATTCACAAAAGACGACTTTCACATAAGAAGTAAATTGGATGATGGTAAGAGTGACCTAATTCCATTGATTTCTTTAAGAACCACTTTCACGAAATAGAAATAACTTTTCTGCACAACGGCCAACACTCTGGAGACAGGGAGCTTCTCAATATTAGTGAAAATTCTAGTTAGAAAATCAAATCACAGTGGTTTGTTCTGCGTCTTACTTTTCTTTTGGTTGTACTTTCTTAATTGGATTTTTCCAAATCTAAATTCTCACTTATTGAAAATTTTCTTCAGTAGAAAAAACAGATTCCACCTCAACTGAGTTTAACATTTGTTTAATCCCGATATCAAACACCAGCATGTTAATTAAGTCATGGAAAACATAGTAATACAAAATTCATCATATAGCCGAGATTTGGCCGAGATTTGATACAACGTGAAAATAATTTAGTCTATTTGTTGTGGGGATATGCAGCTTGCCTGGAGTGATGCACTGCAGAGGAAGAACTGTTGCTTCAACCGTAGAATCTTTCCATTTTCAGTAGTATCACCAGGGTATAAGACTGCGCATATCTAAGATGAAAATTTTGAAATTGGTCAAGAAAGTAGGTAAATGGATGAATCCACATATCACAAGAGAAGATGTGCACTAATATTAAGTTCTAGGAATGACTGTAACATATAATTGAGAAAGGATGCTTTGGTACTGGGATTTCATAGAGGATTGAAATCAATATGGCAGATTAAATCAATCAATGCTTCATCCAATTCTTACTCCGAAAAACAAGATGCAGAGAATGATCACATATAATTTGCATTGCATAAGCCAACAATTTATCAAATGGTCCCTAAATCAGATCGTTGTGTTCATGTACCTGAATTTAGTGAAATCTAGCTTGAGGTTTAGCAATATTGAAGCACAGAGCACAACAGAAATACCTGCTGAGCCTTGGAGTGCAGCAAAGCAGCTGATTCATACTGTCCATCATTGAACTGAAATAGATTGAAATCTTCAGCACGAGCTTTTGCATCCCATAGACGAAGGCTTATTGTATTTTTTGTTTTATATCCAGGAATAGGAACATCATAAGCAAGAGCCTGAAGAAGCTCTCCTCCAACCCATTTCCTACTGGTAGAATCAGAATATCCAATGTTAGTAGACACTCAATAGCTCTTCATAGGGCAGGTCTTCAGTGAAACCATTTAACTAGTTCATGAATAATTCTATCCCGCAGATCATCAGTTTAAATCCACATTAAAAACAAAAATAAAATAAAATGAACCTGCGGAAGTTTTGTAAAGAAAGATATCAACAAAGCTAGAGATACAAGCATGGTAAATATTTCATGTTTCTAACTATAAAGCTAATTTGCAAAAACAAGTACCACATAAAATCTGCTTAAAGTACATTTTTAACTTAATATCAGTGCAGGAACAGAGTCTGCAAATTATTTCTTCATTTCTTTTCAACATTTGTTTCTCTTCTCTTTGTTTTTTTTAATGCACAATTTCATGAAAATTAGACATTAAGACAAGGTTATTCACTATTGTATTGCTGATAGAAGGCTGTGCTAAGCCCTGAACTGGAGGTTTATATCTAGGATATCACATTTTTAGCATTACACCAACTCCTTGAAATAAGATTTATGAACCCTCCCTTTACATTCACTAGTGTTGATTGCTAGATGAGGGGTTAACTTCACCATGCAATAGTCATTGTGCATAAATTCTAAATATATTATCTTTGCTCTTCTCATTTTTTTTCTAACCTTCAACATCAATTTGCTCAATTCCTTGTTATGTTTAGCATATACGACTAGTTAAACCTTACTACCTATGTAAATAAAACATTTAGTTAATGTCTTGCTTTTTATCACTATCAATTAGTGGTATCAGAGGGTTAGATTAAGAAGCTCCCTAGAAAAAATCAACCCTAACAAAACCAAGATTTAGGTCATGCAAGAACTTTGTAGGAAAATCCAACAATAGCACGTTAAGTTAGAAGCTTATGAACAATGTGAAAGGGAATCACAATCCATTCATTCAAATGAAATCATGTTGAATGTGAGATGAATAATCCTTTCCATCAAGATTATTTAGAACCATCTAATGATGATGATACTGATTCCTACCATAAGACAGAACCTGTAAAAAGATATCAAAATTATGGAATCAAGGTAGATATTTTTGATTTTGAGTGATTTGAATCCAAATGATTTTATATATTGACTATACATAGTTAAGCTTATATTTGACTCTAAGGACATTCTTAATAATAGAATCATGAAATTGATAGCCATTAAACTTAAAAAATGGCATTGATTTGGCGAGAAAACTTTAAAAGAACTAGGGTGAAGAGGGGAAAAAGTAAAGTCATTAAGTGGAAAAAAATGAAAAAAAAAAAAAAATACAATGGGAATGCTTGCCTTAATATTTTAAACAAGAAGCCTTTATTAAACGTCATAACTTTCAACAAAGAAATCTATCCGTAGAATAAAACATAGCTAAATTTGAGCAATTAATTTAAAATGTGAGATATATCAGCTCAAAGAGCATACTAATGCTAAATTTATAGGATGATTGCATCAACTATTACAAATGTAGCACAATTATAACAATATTGAATATTGTCCAACCTGATCAAATTAGCTTTACAGGTTAAATGCCAATAAAGTCACACAATAATTTCTTCTTTTAATATAAGATAAGATTTCAGGAGAATAGGCAAGAGAACTCGAGATGAGACATCTCACATACATAAGAAAAGAAACTTATCTACTCGTCCATAAACTTTAGGAATCAATAAGGCCAACACATCAAATTCTAAAAAATTCTTTAATAAAATGCTTCAATGCTTAGAGTTTGAGTACGTTGCTTCTAATTGCCCAAAAAGAAGATTTTTGTCCTTAGTAAAAGAAGTCACACCTGAAGATGACAATGAAATTAAGGCGAATCAAAATGAGAAAGTATAATTATTATATGTTGACGTAAAGGAGCTTTTAGAGGTTTGAAGGATAATAAACATCTCCATCGATTCAGGTTATGATTGGCCCCACTTAGTGAGATAAAGGCTTGTTGTTGTTGTTGTTGTTGTTGTTGTAGTGTGCAGTGTAAAAGAAAGTATGCAACATGATTATCAATGGAGATAGGAAAATGTTGTGCTCGACCATATGATTGAAAAATTACAACTAATTCATCAAGAACACCCTATCACCTATAAATTGACCTGGCTTAAAAGGAGCAACAAAATTAAGGTTAATAAGCGATATCTAGTACACTTTTCCATCGAAAATAATTTACAGGAAGAGGTGTAATGCGATATTGCTCCCAGAGATGCTTGTCATCTTTTATTAGGTCGCCCCTGACAATATGATAGGTATACCATGCATGATGGATTTAAAAACACTTATGCAATAGATTATGAAGACAAAAATTGTTCTGATACCTATGAGAGATTCCCTAAAACAACCATTAGGATTTGATTTTTTTACAACAAAATCTAAATATTTCTTAATACTATGCAAGAAATTCCTATAGCATATGCTCTTGTAGTCAAAGAAGGAACTCAGATCGAGAGAAACATTCCTGACAAAGTTAAGCCGTTATTACAATAACTCCAAGATGATTTTCCTCATGAGTTACCTCTAGATTTACCTCCTCTGAAAATAAATCCTGAAGCTGTGATTCCACATCGCCTTGCTTATAGAATTAGACCTAAGGAGTACAAAGTTACAACATCAAGTAAAGGAACTCTGTGCAACGGGTATGATTTATGAGAGTGTCAGCCCTTAAGCAATCCCTATCATTTTAGTTCAAAAAACTATGGCACCTGACAAATGTGATTAATAGTTGAGTCATTAATAAGCTTACTATTAAATATTGATTGCCTCGATGATTTATTTGATCAATTAAATAGTGCATCCATTGTTTCTAAAATCGACTTCACAGTGAATATCACTAAATCCAAAATAAAACCTGGAGACAAATAAAATACAAACTTTAAAACTCATGATGGAATATATGAATAGATGGTGATGGCTGTTAGGCTATCAAATGCACCCAACACATTTATGTATTTAATGATGCAAATTTATAGACCCTTCCTGAAATTTATAGTGGTCTACTTTGATGATGTCCTAATATACAGTTGTTCACTATAGGAGCACTTACAACAACTACAATAGCTATTTGACGTTTTAAGATGAGTAAAGCTACATGCTAATCCTGAAAAATGTAAATTTTATGGCCGACAAAATAACTTTATATATAATTTCTAGTACTACTACGAAAAAAAAGGATCCCAAAAAGAGTTAAGTCATTTTGGATTGGCCTATACTCCAATCTTTTACTAATGTTTAGAGCTCTCGAGGATTAATGTCTTTTAATCACTGCTTCAGTAGAAATTTTAGCTCTATCGATGTCATACAATGATTGTGAATGTTGCCTTCTTGTTTGATGGCCAATTAATGATGTGTGGTAGTGAAGTAGCACTTGTAACATACTTCACGTTAAAATGTGAAACGGATGAGAGGAGATAATCTTGCTATCATCATGAAGTGACAATAATGATCTCAAGCAATTCTACTTTGTAACCTACTTTCATTGAGTAGAGGGGGAAAGATTGCATTAATATCAAAAAGTTATGAAGTTGTCAACTTCACCTTATTGGGAAAAAGAATGAAGCTCAAGTTACAAGAGTTTAATGTCTTGTTAACCTCATTTTTGGAATGAGCTCTCAACTCCTCCATCTTAGACATAGAATTTATCTTAGACTTTAAGAGTTCTTTAGTCTTAAGACACATCTAGTGATTAGGTGGACACTCAACCTAGCCCTAGAGACTTGAAGAGTTAGCCATAGGAATAGGTCATGCCTTAAGGGTGCTAGAAAAATTTATCTACCTTTAGCTTGAACCACATTCTTTACTTCCTTCCTTCAAGTCAAACTCCAAATCAATCTTATTTTATTTTCTCCAAACTCAAATCAATAACACATGATTGAAACACATGATTGAAATTCATGATTGAAACACATGATTGAAATCTATGATTGAAATCCCTGATTAAATTCTAAGTTGAAATTCAAAACTCCAAATCTTATCTAAGTCCTTAATCCCCTCTTAAGGACTTTAAGTCCTTAATCCCCTCTTAAGGACTTAGCCTAAATCATGTTTAAATCAATTCAAACTCATGAGATTTTCTCATAACTTATTTATATTCTCATTTATATTCACATATATAAATGAAATATAAATTCAAATCAATCAAATCAAATTCCAAATTTAAAATCCTTCTTAAGCCCTTAATCCCCTCTTAAGGACTTAGCCCAAATCATATTCAAATCAATTCAAACTCATGACATTTTCTCATAACTCATTTATATTCTTATTTATATTCATATTTATAAATGAAATATAAATTCAAACCAATCAAATCAAACTAAATTCAAAAAAATTCAAATTCCTAATTCTAAATCTTTCGTAAGTCCTTAATTTCTCTCTTAAGGGCGAACATGAATAGCAAGAAAATTAATAATACAAATTTGGTCTAACAGGAATATTTTGATGCTTATACAAATCCAGACACTATTAGAAATATAAGAATAGGACCAAAAATTGTCTTTACATTTAATATTCTCCAAGAAACCCACTGCTTTTATCTTTCTGATTTTTAGAGGTACTAGGGAATAATCTTGCTGTTTTTGACTAGAGTTGGTGGCAGAGAACCTGCTTTTACTGGTTACTTTCTATTGAAGTTTTGTAAATATTTCCCACTGCTATGCTTCCATTCTATTGTCAATTGCTTGAAGTTCCATTTCATCTAATCCTTCGAGCCAATGTTGCTCAAGGGAAGATTCATCACTAATACGTTTGGAGAGGCGTTGGTAGAAAAATCACGACACAAGTGAATGAAAATTGATTGTTTGAATATATGCTAATACATTTGCATGCTGCTGTTGACAATAAAATTTAAACTGATAAATTTTTCCTCTGATTAACTTGTCATTGAGGAAGATCATCATATTTTTATCCTGATAGACCAAATGAGTATGGAATCGTGGTCGATAAAAACCATTTTGTAAATTTGCAATTTGATATAATCATGAAAGATCGCCGCTTTCGAAGAATCGGTGATGGTCTTCATCCTTTTGCTCGGCTTTAAAATATCTAGGTGTCTTGATAATTTTTATTACATGCTTAGCTTCATCCATCAGATCTTCATTAGCTTCATCCATCAGATCTTCATAGTATGGTTCAACTAACTTGATAAGGAGAGTGACTGAATACATGTCGTTTTCTTCAAATAAAAACCATAATATTCGCGGTAACTCTGGATGCTGAAGGGAGGAAATCTGTTTTTCAAGATAAGCATCTCTACTGATAATTGCTTTGGATAAGAGTCCATAATTTAAGAGATCCTGAATAGTCCATTGCTGGAATTTTTTGACATGGGCTAAGTGTAGTGATAAGGTTACCATTTGAAAGCTTGTAGTACAGAAGTGGCAAGGACAAAGATTAGAAATTGCTAAAGTTTGATAAACATACGAGATTTCGTGGATAGCTTCATTTAAACCATATGATAATCTAATTTCTTTTGCACATTCTATCATATCTAATTTTTTCGTTCTTTTTATTGTTTTAAATAGTTTGTGTTTAACACCCTCGGGCATTTCGGGTAGATAGAGATATTGGAGTTGTTTTTCTATATTATTCTGGGATATATCTATTATAATTTCAGCAAAATCATCTTTTTCGGTAGAGAAATCATTATAATCCCTAACTAATTCTTTATATTTTTCTTTCTCTTTTTCTAATTCTTTCTCTAATTCCTGAATTCTTGCTTCTTGATTTGCTATTACTACCTTTTGAAGATTTGCAAGTGTTTTAGGTACTAAAGATATTTGACTAAGGCTTTGATCTATTTCTTTATTTCGTAATTGATTATGTATTAATTCAATCTGATCATTTATTCCTGCGAAACATAAGGTTAAACAATTTAGTGTATTGATCATTGAACCAGAATCAGAACGGTTACACCATAGGTTATCTAAAAGGGTTCGCTGGAAATGGTTCAAAGGTTTGGTGGACTTTGGTCGAATTGGAGATGGTCTAGAGAAAGATGTCTGAAATGGACAAGATTTGGTGGAGGTAAATCAAAATATTCTGGTGGTGGTGTATAAGAGGAAGAAGGGCTTTTTTGTGATGAGGATGGTTTTCAATAATAATACACCGTATCTTTGGATTCATTTGATGATATACTAACTACATCGTCTTCTAATCCGAATTAATAAACTTTCTTGTTGAAACCGCTTTATTACATCGTTAAATGTTGAGGGATCCACAAATATAATGACATTTGTATTTATTTGACATTTCTATCTTTTCTATATCCAGATCGTTTCGATTTTCTTAGTATTTTTCGTCTTCTATCTGATTTCTCAGTAGCCTAGATCATGATCTAAATCAATTCAAATTCATGAAATTTTCTCCTAACTCATTTATATTCTCATTTATATTCACATATATAAATAAAATATAAATTTAAATCAATCAAATCAAATTCAAAATTCAAATTCCAAACTCTTGATTTTTCTCCATGATTCAATTAATCCTACAACCACGAATCCAAATATAAATACAAACTTCAATCACTTAACCAAAACTCAATATAAATCAAGCCAAAATCTATTTCATGTTCACCCTTTGAACTTGAAATTGTCAAATGAAACAATACTTAACATAAAATAACCTGAAGTACTCTTATGACCCAAATTAGATTGAATCAAACTCACATATTCCTCTCATCATGATCAACAATCATCATGAGATGATCAATCAATCAAATTAGGTCAAACTAAATCAAACCTAAAGATTGATCAAGTCAACACTTAGCCAAAATGAAACCCAATATAGCCAAAATCCACCATAGGTCAAATTAATTGAAACCATTGATCTAAGTTGATTCATGACTAATGTTTGAATTTGACCAAATCAATATTTGAGCCTAACTTAGCAATTGGCCACTAGGTTGACTAAACTTGACCTAAAAGTCAAAATGTCAAAACTTGATCTAAGCTAAATTAAAACTAATCACAAGTTCATTCCAAATCACTTGTCAACTTGATCAAGTTCTCAATGGCCAACTGAAACCTAACCAATTAACTCAACCCAACGACCTAAAAGATCATGTGAGCCAAATTCAAACTTAACCAAAATTAATTGAAAACAAAGATATCAATCGACTTCATATGACTAACCAAACTTAAACCTACCCATGACTAGCTCAAAAAATAAATGGGTCAAATTGTCAACTTGACCCATTTGACCTAAATGAAATCATAATGAATCAAACCTAAACTAAATTGAATCAAACCAAAGCCACCAAAACATTTTAAATGGTCATATGAACTTGACCCAACCCTTGGTTTGACCCAATTTGACCAATTGGTCAACCTGACCCAAGTTGACCCATTTTGATCTAAATAGGTCAACATGAGTCAAACCATACCAAATGAACTCCAAATCCAATGAAACTTGGCCAAACCTATTTTCTCAACATACCCAACACATCCAAATTCAAAAATCAGTAAAATGACCATTTTACCCCTAGGCCATGAACAAATTTTGGCCAATTCCACATGGAATTTGGCCAAACCCTCTTCATACCTATACTCTCCTAATAGGTCAAGTGAACACTATGGAGGGTGGTGCACCCAACCCAATGGGTTTGGGTCAGCCCAACTTGACCCAAGGGCCAAACCGACCATGTGCATGGAAATGGGCACATGGGAATCATGTCTCCACTCAAATGGAGCACATGGGGATTTCACTAATCCACTCTCTGACCTAAAATGAATCACATGGCACATCTAACTGCTCAAACAACCTTCTAAATCAGGACAATTGATTCAAAATGGCAAGTGAAGCTTCGGCCGTCCAATTGCCATTGGGGGAGATATACTCTCCCTAATTCACTTCAATTCTAACAGTCATTGTCGATTGAAGCCTAGAGAGTGATAGGAATCATTAGCAAAAGTTCCTAAGCTTCCTAAAGGGAGATTGAATTTGGCATTTCTCGATTTTCATCCTTTGAAAACAGGGGAGGTCCATTAAATTGCAAACTTCCTCTACACTCAAACTCCACTCAATTCCCTTTGCACACTCCATCAGAGAACCTAATCGAGCTTGCCTAAGCTCTCTTCCAACTTCTGGAAATAAGAGGAGATCCATTTCAATCAAAATCGAGCTCAAGCTAAGGAGGAGGTGACCCATAGGAAGATCCACTCAACCTCAGCCTCTCAAACTTTCACCAAACCTTCGTCTCAACCAAACGAAGCTTCTCCAAGGGAATCGAACGCCAGTGATCACCTCCGACGAGGTATGCCATTTTCCGACCATTAAACTCAATATGGTGTGAAGCTTTGTGAAAGAAATTTTAATCCCATGGATTTTGACCGTTAGATGTGCTTGTCATTAGGTTTAGATGGTGTGGGTTGATTTTCAACCCAATCCGAGCTCGATCGAGCTCGGATCTTTTCTTTGAAAGTGGACGGTCCCATTTTTCATAAGGAAGAACAGGGAGGATCTCTGGCCGTCCATCCTTGCATTTTGGATGGACGGCCGAGATTAAAACACGGTTTAGATTTAATTTTATCCCCTCGAATGGCGTTTTAATCTCGCCGTCGATCCTCGATCGACGGCCGAGACAAAGCATAACCGCGCCACGCGTCGCTATATGGGATGTTTAAGTGGCGCGCGAAAAGGGAAGCCACGTCAACGCACGCGTGGCACGCCATAGGATTAGGGATTAAATTAGGATTTATTTAATTCTAATTAATCACCTAAACTTCTAAAATTCATATCTCAACCTAGAAAATTCAAAAAAATATGAAACAAATTGCATTAAAAAAATAATTGAATATAGAATATTCTAAAATTGATTTTGATTAATTTTGAATACTTCTTTTCTCTGAATTTGGGTTTTATTGAAAACTTTAATTTGCTAATTACCTTTTAATTAATCCATTAATTATTCCCAAACTTCTTGAGCGTATTTTAAGGGATGACTTTTGTCTCTCCTAATTTTCTTGAGATTTATTGATGGCTTAATTGGGAAAATTGCTAATTCATTTCCTAATTACCCCCCTTAATATAATTAAGGATAATTAAGGGTTTGATTAGTGATTTAATCCTTTGTTGAAGTTGATTAAGGTCTGTTTCAGTGAATAGGAGGTTTAAGGAATAATTTTGGGGCATTTCCCCTAAACTATTATTTAATCCCCCTATTCCTTCTTAATCCTCTCTTAATTTCACTAATTACTCTCTTAATTAATTTCTTAAAAGTTTAAAATTTTTCAGAACTCAATTAATCTACTTAGGGTATATACTTAGGTGTTCGAGAGCCTAAGTTCAATTAAGAAAATCAAAATTCAACGCATATGTGAGGGGTATTTTGAAATTACTTAAGTTAAACCTCTTAAATTAATCATGAAATCAAATTACATTAGATCCCTTTCTTTCTGGTACATTGCAAATTTAAATTAGAGATTTTATGTCATCTCATTCCATAATTATTTGATTAACTACGCTAAGGTTAAGGGTAATTAACATTAATACCTTAACCTAATCAAATATAAAATGAATCTAATCATCTAAAAAATCAACAAAAATATCAAATACATGTAAGATTAAGCTAGAACAAGAAACTCAATCCCATATTTTCAAAATTAAATCAAATTCAAAATCAAACAAAAATCACATTAAACAAACTTTGATTTGCTTTAAGCTTTTCTTATTTCATAAGATGTGTTTACAAGCTTTCATTACTTTAGTTCTTCTCCAACAAGCTAAATATGTGTCATATGGTTTCATGTATTCATGATTTTTAAAAAATCAAATTTAAAATGAAAATATTTCCTTTAGATAATCACGTTGTGTTGACAGTAAGAAATACGAGGTTATTATCACTATTAAATCCAAATTATTTTCAAAATATATTTAATCAATTATTAAAACCTGAAGTGTATTACTTATATCTTACTTTATAAATTTGCATGTGAGTAAAACGATAAAGGATGCTTTAGTGTAGGCTTCCCTTCTCCTTTCTTTTAGCATAATTTTAAATAGAATTTGGCAAAGTGTATGATTCATTTGAAAAGAACCTAACACTTGTCTAATTTTATATCATATTCATTCCTATGTCATTACTTAAGAAGAATAGCTATACTTGCACATATAAATTGCATAAATAAAAATAAATCAACAAACAAAAACTTTTGCATTCTTTCTTAATTCTTTATTTATACACATTTTGTTATGTCATAAGTCATTAGTCCCCTAATCCGAGAGGCTTTAAGTAACCCTAAATCTTCAGATTTTACACCCCAATGGCATCAGGCGTTACCACTTATGTCTTTCTTTCATATGACTGATAAAAATTAGATAAGAAACTCTTTGCTACTTAACTTAATGAAAATCACGATCATAAACATCCAAATTTTCTTAAATAAATTACTTAGTAATGCATCATAAAAGTTAAACATCCCCATTTGTATGATGTAAAGATATGTGTAGACACATTCATGTTATATGTTATACATGGGAAAGAAAATAAGATGATGAATTTTGTGAATTCATTTTACTTAATTTTAAAATATTTATCTTTTTGAATAGGTTTGTTTAGAGTTCATCTAAACTTAGGATTAATTAAAACATATAATAAAACATTTACTAAACAAAATCAAAAGATGAATCTACCTTAGAAATTACTTAAGTTTGGAAAAGAAATTACTTCTCTTCTCTTTCACTCTCTTTATAACTTAGTAATCAATTCTAAGATTCACTTGAACCCAATCAAAACATAAAATAAAATCAACCCAAAACAACTAAACCACTTGAATAAAACTCTCCTCTAAATTGAACATTCTTCACACTTAAAATCATACTTAATAGATACAAACCTCCTAAAGATATTAAAGCAAGTGTCACCACTTCTAGCTTTAGACAGATGCATGATTCGACGTTTGGCTTGCTTGTGATATATGTTTTAGGGACAGATGTTAATGAATGAATAGAATGAATGGTAATCTTAGTCTAATCATTATCTTCTAAGGGCAGATTGTGCTGAGCACTGTAATAAATAAAATACAAATATTTTTTGGCCAAGTTTATACCCCTACATAATCTAATAGGTAAAGTAACTTAATCACTCATATGTGGGGTGATAAGTCAATATACATGTTTGGGGATTTTGTGTTTTGTTTTAAATTTAATCTATTTTGGTGTTAGGGATTTACTTTTTCTTTTCATATAATTTTTATAATTAAAATTTTAGAATGATTGTTATAGGGATTAAGATGAGTATTGGTCATAAGATCTCATCTTATGCACCATATGAAGCCTTTAGAGCATCCAACTTCCAACAATCCAAAGGAAGGAACTAAAAAAGAAAAAAGAAAAGAAGAAAAAAGAAATGAAGTTTCAAGACCCCAGCAACAATGAGTTGCTGCTTAATTCATTATGTAATTCATTTATAATTGCGGTATAAGTTCCTGCCACCCAATTTATTTTGGGTTCATTTTATGCATTACAACCTCTTATTCTTTCATTTATTTTATAAATTGATTATTATTTAGACATTGTTTTAATCATTTTCCTAATTTCTTTCGCTTTATATATGGCATCTGTGGATTAAGCTCTTAGAAAAATAAATCTTCTACCAAATTTAACAATTCAAAACTAAAAAAAAAAAACTCTACATAAAGCTTAAAAAAATCAAGATCAAGAATTAATAACCCTAATGGATGAATACTTTTTTATAACCTGACAAATGCATATTATTTTCACTCTGATCGGAGAGCTCCACCTGAAACTTTAACTTCTGAGAGCTAGGTAAACACACCTCCTCCCTTCTCGCCGATTTTGATCAATAATCATTTCTCATAAGATATGCATCCCATCACTGAAATAAAATAATTATCCAAAATAAAAAAATAAAATGAAATTTGAATTGCATTAGACTTAGTCATTTAAAGCATAAGCATACCCTTACATCTAGTCTCTTTAGGAGTGAGCTTAGGACTCTCTTTCTAAATAAATAACAACCTTTATAAGATACATCCTTACTTGAATTTAAAATCAGAGGGAGTTAGTACAACACCCCTGCAAAGGTAGAATCCAAACAGTATTTGGCCTTATGGAAACAAAATACCCATTTTCGTTTTAGATTTAGGTGCTTTTGGTCATCAAAGCTCCCAATATTGGGTTCTTCGAGATTGCTTCTGCCATAAAGCATAAATCCTCACATCTTAAATATTTCCTTAATCTTGTGTTAAGGAATCATAAATCCTAAATTTCTAATGAAAAAATTCAACTCAAATAAATCAAATCAATTTCAAAAATATAAAGTTCAATTATAGGATAGTTTGATGCCAGTCGTTAAGTTTAAGATCGTGAGCATCTCCATCTCTTTCTTCGCCGCATAATAACTCCTGATCAATCTCATTTGACCTTCCAAAATAAACTAATCGATTGACAGTCCTACCTATTGAAATCTTTGGAGACAACGATCATTTACCTTAATCGAGAGTATTTCTAAATAATCTCATTCCTTACGATGTAATTAATTATGGGGGTTTGCTCCTGTAGGGAACTTAACGAACTCGATTTTAAATAAATCTTACTTATTTTTCTATAAAGTAGTAAGAACCTCCATTATGCACTGTCCCTAGAACTTTTGTTGAGATAATTAGTCCCATCAGGAGACAGACTCTATCTTTCAAGATAATACACATCTCCTTAATGTCATACCCATCACCCTCAAAGAATATCTCATGGATCTATCAAAATTGCATAAAAAGCAGAGATGTATATTTCCATCCTCATTTTATCTCGCATAGAGTGAAGATGAAAGCATATATCTTATTCTTTTAGAAATCTCATCTTGAAAATTTTCACATATCTCAATAAAGTTTTAAATCTCTCTAACGGCCAAAGAAATACTCCGTATAACTAAAGGCCATGCAATGAATTGATGGTGATGGGCAAGCAAATTGTTGATAAAAATTAAGCAATCCAATGGATGTTAAACTTGTGTAGAGTTAGAATTATGCCAAAGGCAATAAGTTGAAATCCCATTAACCAATAGATTTGACAAATGTGCTTAATTAGTAAGTTTTGGTGAGAACAAGAGAAATGTTATGGGATGTATATTAGACAATACTGAGATTGTCATCTATCAAACATGTACAAGAGGCGGTAATTATCGACATGATAAAGTGAGAATTATCTAATAAGAAAATGAGCTCGTAATGCGTGATTAGATACAAATCAACATGCTGATGTCAGGTAGATAAAGACAAACCAATAAGCTAATTCCAGACAAAAGAAAACAAGCTAACAAGCATGTGCCGAGCAAATGAAGATGATTTGATAGATTGGTGTGGGCTGATAAATTGATGCCAAGCACATAAATACAAATCAATGGACTAGTGTTCAGCAGATGGAGCCAAATCTAATAAGTAGGTGCCAAAAAAAAAGATAAGACAACAAACTATTGTTGAGTAGAAGTAAATGGGTTGACAAGCAAGAGTCGAGCAAGCTATGAATTCTGCTTACTTTAACACCTCTTAGTAGGCTATGTGAGTTCAACTGACCAAATAAAGCGGGCATCCTAGGAATCTAGTGTTATTAAAAAAAATTCCTAAAGATAAGTGGGCAATAATGATTAAGAGCAAGGAACAAGGCACTAGACTCCCACCACCGTTATTATAACTCTATAAATAGATATTTAAATAGATATATTTT
Organism: Cymbidium sinense; assembly: GCA_021442155.1. Classification (NCBI taxonomy): domain Eukaryota; kingdom Viridiplantae; phylum Streptophyta; class Magnoliopsida; order Asparagales; family Orchidaceae; genus Cymbidium; species Cymbidium sinense. The sequence goes on from CM038225.1 coordinate 121,517,304, forward strand.
TGCTAATACTTCCTTTTGTTGACATTAGATGATCAATATTTTGAACCTTTTGTTGCCGCTTTTGAAGATCATAGGATGGAGAGTACGCAAATAATTAACTCTAAGATGGCTTCAATGCTTAACAAGAAAGAAAATATAATGAAGATGATTATGGCTTCTAATAAAGCCACTACTAGAGTGAAGCCTTCTACGATATTGTGGGTGGCTTTAGAGATAAGAGAGAAATCTCCAATATGAGAGTCACAACAAAGACCTATAGCTTGAAAACTTAAAAAAAGATGCACCCAAGATGAATGTAGGATTAGGGCTTAGGCCACAACACCGACAACTACTTCCAACGATGAGTATAGAAAGTTCTTCAACAATATGATTCTAACTACCTTTACATATAAGATGTTGCTAGTGTTAACCATGTAGGTGGATACTTAGAAGCAATGCAGTGCATAAACAATGGTCTTTATGGAGACATCAAAGGTTGCACCAATAGTACTATAGATAGAGGTTTTGTTGATGGCTACTTTGAGTAGTGATAATGAGGATGACAGGAGTTAACTTAAGATGATAGATCAAAGGAGACTAACTAAAGATGATGGGAGGGTCAAGATCAAACCCAACCTGTATGCTCCAAGTCAAGCTGTAAGCTCAAGTCAATCCACGAACTTCGGATGTAATCACGCCGCAAATCTAAGGCGAAATACACCGACGTCCAAACTAGTAGGAATGATCTCGATCGACGAACGACTTCGCCATCGCTCAAAACGCCAAATTGACGGAATATATACATGACTCAATTCACCGACCACCAAGAAGGAAATCCACCGATCCGCCGATGAGTATATCGAGGTCAAGAAGATGTGATGATGCCCAAACGACCTCTGTTCGTAAAATTGATCGCGCGCCGTAAACATCAAACCTATCAAATAAGACCACACCGCACAATTAGAACAAATCGCAACATATCGAACGATCTAAGTAATAACGCAACTTTGAACCAAAATCGACTCGATGGCTTAATTTCACTAAAACCTCCCATCGCAAATGGGAAAATGCACTTGAGTTTAGAGCACCAAATTTGCTTAGAAACGACATCCATATTGTATGGATTTGCCTTCGACAAAATTTGCATAAATCTCAATGCTATAACAACAACAACAACAACAAGCCTTAATCCCACTAGATGGGTACGAATCATCCATTCAGTCCCATTATGATTATGTCAAATTCTCATTTAATTCAAGTATACTAAGATCATTTTTTATACATTTTAACCCTAAATAAATCTCAATGCTATATCGGAAAAAAAAATTCAGTCCACAAAATAATAATAATAATAATAATAATAACAAAAGAAATAAGATATTTATTCTTGATTTCACTAAACATAATTTAAATGATTGATTATTCCAAAATTAATTCAGAAATTCTATATGTATGATATGGAATTAATTGAGAGCGATTCCTTCCTACAACAACAACAAGCCTTAATCCTACTAGGTGGGGTCGACTACATGGATCCTTCGTCTCCATTGAGTCCTATTATGTGTCAAATTCTCAAAATTAATTGAGAGCGATTCCTTCCTAAACAGTCTTAATCTTGGCTTAGGATTTTGAAAATTCCGCCTAAATACATAAGGAAAGTAATTAATCAGCAATTAGAGCTCCTAATCCCCGATTCCTCCAAGATTAATAAAATAAGACTAACTTTCGCCGCTCTCTTCGCCCACTTCAGCTTCTCATCTGCCGTCTGGCTCAGTCAAGGCAAGGCTCCATTCCTCAAGTTGACAAACATCTGCTTTACCTCTCTTAGGGGCCTCTTTCTCCTCTCTCTCCTCTCTCCTCTCTCTTCTATTGTAGTCTCTTGATGGATTTGATTAATGCTTCTTTCCTTATCTCCCTCTGGGTAATCTTCCATTTTCTTCCTCCCTTTCTCTCCCATTGTTTTTCAGATTTCATTCACTCACACCCATTAATTCTCTCACCTCTCTTCTCCTTAGATCCCAAAAATGCCGCTTCAACCCATCACTCTAGTCTCACATTTCCTCTCGCCTGCTAATCAGGAAATGTATGCTTCACAGCCTCAACCAAGCTTCTAGCCCTGTTTTCTCTCCCGATTCGTTCGACCCCTCTCTCATCCACTTTTCTCCATTTCTCATCCCGCCGAGAAGCCGAACCCATCGAAGCGAGAACTTGTTGTTCATGTAATTGTGATCTTTAGTAGAGATTAGCTGCCAAATATTGACAACCTGACTTGTGACCCAACTTGCAACGAATTTTGATTTTTTTTTTCTTTCTAGAACTCTTGGAGTGCCATGGCAGCCATCAAAAACTTTTCTCCTAATGTTATCAAACAACTTTCTAAAGAACTAAAGAATCTGAATGATTCTCCACCTGAAGGCATTACTGTGGCTGTGAATGATGATGATTTCTCTATCATATTTGCTGAAAGAGACCTGCTGGAACTCCATATGAGAATGGGATATTCCGCATGAAGCTCCTATTATCTAATGATTTCCCTCAATATCTTTCAAAAGCGTTAATCTGAACGAACCACCTTTCATAGTCGCAACCTTCTTTTCCCAAATTCCTCATAGCAGTCCATCGCTCAGCTTGAGCCGAGACCCTCACTCCCTCTCACATATACTTGCTGTTCAAAACACAGCAAGATCGACTCCTAGAGTTGGTCCTCCAATCCGATGGCAATAGATCCATTAATTTTCCTCGGTATAGACAATCTTTAGCTCCTAGAGTTGCCAATAGTGACCTTGCTTGTTTACTCTATCAAATTCCCTTCATAATAGTTCATTGTTTTGTGAATCGTCATTATTGTCGGCTTAGCATAAAGGAATGTGGAGAGATAACTTTATGGGGGCTCCATTCCTTTTTTAACTACAGAGCTATTGAAGAACTTTTACTGAGACACCAACCTCCTATTTATCCAAACCTTCTCATAATTCATATTCTCTTGCAATAATCAAGAGAATACTCCGTCATTAGGCGAATTCCTCTCGATTTCCTGCAACTTCCTCCTCCTCTCCCTTCCTCTCGGCATACCTTTCCCAATTTCCTGCTCCGATCATTCCCCTTTGCCACAGTCGAGAAAGAACTCCGTCATTAGGCGGGTTCCTCTCGATTTCTGGCATCTTCCTCCTCCTTTCCCTTCCTCTCAGCATACCTTTCCGAATTTCCTACTCCGATCATTCTCTTTGCCGCAACCAAGAGGTAATTTTATCATCAGGCGGGTCCCTCTCGATTTTTGGCATCTTTCCCACCTATTCAACCCAGATAACCAACCCGATATTCTTTCCTATTCAATTCTTTCCAACCGAACACATGCAAAATTATTATTGTTGTTGTTGGTGAATGTATGGAGATGCATGAATGTGTAAAAGAAAGATATATTTTGTTTTTTATGCAGTTTCAAGACTCGCTGCCATAGTATACGAAAGACATGGGGTGCAGAAGACACCGCCGCTACACTCAATGATAGAAAAATAGACGCTCTATGTCGAAATGCTGCCAAAATTTTGATTGAATTTTGAACTTAGAAAAAAAAAGGTGGGGAAGAATCAATATTCATTTAAAAAAAAAAATCGAGCACATCAAAAATAAATAATCTAAAATTAAATTTGAATGATTTGAAATTGCATATATATCTGCTTTTATACAGGTGATCGAAGACCCCACTAATGCTCAATGCTGGGATATGAAGACTGTGGAGCAAGACACCGCTATACTCAATAGCGTATCGGATAAGCCAAAGTAGTCTCGATTTGTGGAGATAATATTGAAATGCTAAATTTTGATTAAATTTTGGACTTAAAAAGGGGAGGAAGAATCAAGATTCATTTAAAAAAGAAATCGAGCACATAAAAAATAGATAATCTAAAATAAAATTTGAATGATTTGAAATTGTATATATATATATATATATATATATATTTGTTTTTATCGTGACGAAAACTCCACCACGCTCAATGTGACAGTATTTAGACTGTGTCGCAAAGACACCATCCACTACGCAAAAGATCTTCTAAGAAGCTCCGATGATGCAAGTTATGCGAAATGAATCTTTAAATGCTATCAAAAATTTATCCAAAATTCATACTTACAAACAAAATTCAAGCTAAACAAATAGCGCTATCTAAGCTCGTTAAAATAAAATTGATATCGAATTGAATTTTGAATTATAAATGAGAATGAATTTGAAATGAATTTGAATATTATATTTCAAATAAAGAAAGATGGATAGAACTCAGACAGATTTATGAACTTGAAGCAAATTGAATATTTTGACAATAAATATAAATTTGACACTTCAATATATGTTATTCCAAGAGATCTAATAAGATATTAGAACAATTTAAAACATTTTCCTTGTCATCGAATCTACAATTCTTCATATAAGCAGATAAAAGGCGATATTAAATTAAATGTTACACTAATTATGGAGCTTCCTTCAATCCAAAAATTAAGAAATTTCATTCTAATTATAATTTTTAGAATCAATGATTTCATTAATCAGATAAACTTGTCTAAGTCATAAATATCTGCATGTGCTGGGACATAGAGATTTAAATTGTAAATTTTAATGTCTAACAAGACTGCACAAGCTAAGTTGATATTAAATAAAAATACAAAATTAAACTCATAATTAAAAAATAAAATAATCTGAATTATCAAACACCGCATGGGCCCCAACACTTATACTAAGTACTTAAACTTAGTTTCTAAGGATGTTGCATGGATTTTAAAAAAATATATAAGAATGATGAAATAAATTCAATCATTTATAACTATATGCAAACACTACCTTTGCCGGTCCCAAGTCCGGATGTGAAAAGTGGAGGGTTGTGATAGGTAAAACCGTAAAACTTGTAAATAATCATGGCATGAATCCTTTAAATCATTAGACGTGTCCCCTGAGCGACGCGTATGGCAATACTGAAAAAAAATGTACGATCTACTGATGTTAAATAAGCAAGGTTCCACATTATGTATGGGATGAGCAAAAAGTTAGTTCATGAACTAAATTAAGGATCTTGGAATATAGATACTCTTACATATAAATTAATGGAATTAATAGATATTATGGTTCATAGAAAAATAAATATTTTATGTGTTCAAGAAACTAAATGGGAAGGAGATTGATAGTTTAGGTTTTAAATTTTGGTATTGGTAAGTAACTAGAAATGGTGTACAGTGATTATAGATAAAAATTTTAAAGATAATGTTATAAATATTAATAGATGTGGAGATAGAATTATACTTTAAAGATTATTATCGATCCAAGATTATCAATGTTATAAGTGTTTATCCTCAAGTAGGTTTGGATGTAGTCGAAAGAAAAAATTTTGGAATGAAATTGAAGGATTAATACAAAGATAACTCTTAAAGAAAAAACTATTTATGAGAGATTTAAATGGACATGCCAGTAAGAAGATTTTAAAAAGTCACTTGCCATATGAGGAGCAACAATTGAAAAGTGATTATATTGCACTTGTACATGATTTTATATACTAACACTTTATTTAAAAAAAAAGACGAACATATTATTATTTATAAAATGGATCTAAGAAAACACAAATCGATTATTTTATAAGAAAAATAGATCGCTAGATCAGAAAGATCAGAAGGCCATTCCAAGCTGAAAGTTTTAAGCATCAACATCGATTATTACTAGATTTTAAACGAAAGATCAGAAGAGAAAAAATAAATCAAATTATTATCTTAAAATTAGATGAGCCACTTAAAAAAACACAAATAAAAATATTTTAAAAGTTTCTACAAGAGAATTTGAGATGTTCATAAAAAAAAATAATGGGAAAAAAGAGTCAAATTAAGCAAAGTTAAAATGCTCGGAGAATCAAAGAAAAAACTCTTTAAATAAAAAATAATGTTGAGTCGAGATGCAGAAAAGATAATAAATAAATAAGATTATTATAAAACTTGATTTAGATGAAAAACTTGGAGAATTGAGAATGATATAAAGCCAGTAGATATTCTAAGAAAATATACGATATAAAAATTTAGTTTTAGTGATTTATATAATAAATTAGATACAAAGAGCTGAAAGATGACAGATGTTAAAGTTAACCAAAGCAAAGATAAGAAAGACTTGAGATAGAGGATAAAATAATAAAGTGTTTTTTTAAAAGGATATTGAAAATAAAATGAAGGTGATATTTTGATAAACTTTTCAATAAAGAATCTGAACGATCGATTGATTTTAATAACCTTAATAAACAAAAAATAGAATTTTATTTTATCGTCAGATTAATAAATGAAGTTAGAGAACTTTAAAGAAAATGAAATGTGAAAAGCTGACGATGATATTTCAATGTAAGTGGAAATGTTTAGGAGATCAAGAAATTTCTTGACTTACAAATCTTTTAATATTATTTTAAAGACAAAAAAGATCTATGAGTGGAGAAAGAGTTTCTTTGGTTCATATATTTAAGAATAAAGGTGATGCACAAGAGTATGCAAAATTATGAATTAAGTCGATGTGTCATACATTAAAATTATGGGAGAGAGTAATTGAGCAAGTTTACGATGTGATACAAAAGTTTCTCACAATCTTTGGTTTCATACCGTAGATCTATTATGGATGCTATACATTTGTTAAGAGGTTTGATGGAGAAATATAGAGAAAGTAAGGAGGATCTACATATGATATTTATTGATTTAAAGAAAGCTTATGATAAAATTTCAAGAGATGTTCTTTGGAGAGTTTTAGAACAGAAAAGAGTTAATATTGGTTATATTCAAGTCAATAAGGATATGTTATAGTTACTTGTGTCCAAACACAAGGAGGATTGACAAAATATTTTCGATTTCATGGATTACATCAAGGATCACTTTAAGCCCTTATCTTTTTTTTAGTTATGGATGTTCTTACTGGCATTTATAGGAAGATGTACCTTGGTGTATGCTTTTTTTGATGACATTCTTCTTGATAAGACTAGAGAGGAGTCCAAGAGAAACTTGAATTATTGAGGTCAACATTAAAGTCTAAAGGTTTTAGGTAGATCTAAAGCGAATATATGGAGTGTAATTTTAGTTGTAGAAGTTCTAATGGTAGTTATGAAGACAAGTCATTAATAAGAGTGATTTGAGATATTTAGGCTCATTGTTCAAAATGATGGAGAAATAGATGGAGATATTATTAGTAGAATTCAAGTTGGATGGTTGAAGTGCAAGAATGCATCTGGCCTATTGTGTGATAGAAAAGTTCCACTTAAGGAAAAATTTTATAAGATGGTGGTAAGACCTGCAATGACTTATGTTGCAGAATGTTGGCCAATAAAAGAGAAGCATAAGACTAAGTTAAGTGTTGTAGAGATGAGGATGCTCAGGTGGATAAGTGGCTTTACTCTTAGAGATAAAATGCGAAATGAGTATATTCGGGAAAAAGTTGGAGTAGCTCCGATGGCAGATAAGATTAGAGACAGTCGCCTTAGATGGTTTGGCCACATAAAGCCTACCGTCAGATGACTCTAGGAGAGTAGATGTATTAGATTTGCTTATGTTAAGAAAGGTAGAGACTAAAAGACTTGGTCAAAATGTATAAAAAATGACCTTAATATACTTGAATTAAATGAGAATTTGACACAAAATAGGACACAATGGAGACGAAGGATTCATGTAGCCAACCCCACTTAGTGGAATAAAAGCTTGTTGTTGTATTTATAACTATATGCATGTAAGTTAATGAATGTATTCATATGCTAATTCAAGCCCATGAAGGATAAATAATCAACTCTATAGAATATGATCATAGTATGTCTAATTCTCTATGTTTGAAATAAAGTTGGCAAAGTCTACAAAATGTTCAATTTCTGAATAAACTTAAATTACATTAGATCATAAAACTTAATCCTTTATATTTACAATGGAGTTGACAAGGTCTGTTATGATATCAATTTTCTAAAGAATTTAAATTACATATAACATGACGATCCTCTACTAAGAAGTAGAGTTAAAAGTCAAAGTCTAACGATAACTGAGTTGATTGAAGATATCAACTGGAGGGGTAACTATTATCAAAATATTTATGATGTTGTATTCAATATTCTCAAATTCAAAATCCTTGAAATATAAATCTAGATTTGATCCTCTATTATTAAATTAATAGAGTCGACAGGAGCTGAAACAATGAATTATGGAGGTCAACTCTAGAGTCTAAAGGTTTTCGAAGTAGATCTAAAACTGAATATATGGAGTGTAATTTTAGTTGTAGTTCAGTTGGATGACGGAGTGAACAAGTCATTAATAAGAGTGGCGTTTATATTTAGGCTATATTGTTCAAAATGATGGTGAAATAGATGGAGATGTTATTAGAATTCAAGTTGGATGGTTGAAGTGGAGAATGCATCCTATTATGTGATAGAAAAGTTCCACTTAAACTTAAGGAAATTTTATAAGATGGTGGTAAGACAAATGACTTATGGTGCGAGACAATAAAAAAGAAAGCATAAAACTAAGTTAAGTGAGAGATGAGGATGCTTAGGTGGATGAGTAGCTTTACTCTTAGAGATAATGCAAAATGAGTATTTGGAGCTCAGGTAGATAAGATTAGGGAGAGTCGCCTAGATGGTTTGGCCACATAAAGCATCGTTGATGATGACAGAGAAAGATGCATTAGATTTGCTTTATGTTAAGAAAGGTAGAGTAGACTAAAAGACTTGGTTAAGATGTAAAAAAATGATCTTAGTATATTTGATTTAAATAAGAATTTGAATAATAGGACACAATGAGAGGGATTCATATACCACCTAATGGGATTAAGGCTTGTTGTTGTTGTTGTTGTTGTTGTTGTTGTTGACAGGATCTGAAACAATGAACTAAATGATTAAAGCAGACTTATATACCACGATGATGGTCGCGTTGATTAAAAATCTCAACCGGAGAGGATATTATCATCAAAAGATACTTGAGCTCCAAACTAATTCATCATAAAACTAAATTTCAACTAAGTAAACATCTGAAGTAAATGAAATTTATCATTTAAATACTTAAAACAAACAATTCATCCGCCCATCCACCATCGTTTGTTGAGGATGATAGATTAAGAAACTCTAGCTCACAAAAGAACTAATGTCAAGTCAAATACATCACTATGTTCAAACTCAAATAATCTCGATGACGCGTGGTCCCTTGGTTTGTAGAGCTCCACATATTATGCTGACAGAGTCCTCTCGATCGATGGTTCGTCAAAATGACACTATTATATTACAGACGCAACTCACTACTTTTGAGTTATGAATCATATGATATATTTGATAGGCACAAAACCCTTTTGTCAGCTAAGATAAACTTAAGCTTGTCTCCTTGGATAAACACCAGGACATTTGACGACGAACTTGGCTGCCGAATGATCCTCGCCGTCATCCTCCACTAAGAACTAAGGACCAGACGAGACGGAATATCTAGGGACGGAGATCATCGCTCCCCAACCATCCGCTTTAAGTTAATATGATAAATTTCATAAATTATAAATTTCAAAACTCCACATGTTGTTACTATACGCTATGCATTTAGCGATCTAACGACTAGCCTTAATCGAAAGTTCTCTCTCAAAGATTGAGAGTAATTAACTATGTGCTGCTTTATAGAAACCCTGAAGATCTAAAGTCCTCACAAAAATGGGAGCGAAATCTCTGGGTAGTGTCTTATCTACTATTTCGTTTGCCTTCTGAAAATTACACCGATACTTTAAATCATACTCTCTTCAATGTGAGAGGTTGGTGGCGAGTTTTCGGAGCCCACATCAACAAGAGGACTATAATGCCAATGAATCTAGAGGTATCCGAAGGGCAAGAACAAAGGACAAAAAGGGCCAATGTTGCTCAATGCATGAGATCAATAAGAATGATGATAAGGAGGTAATGGGACTTAGTTTAGGCTATTGAATAAAAAGATAACACAAATCACCTAACATCTATGAGATGCAAAGCCTTAACAACAATTGGAGGACATAGAGATCGATATGAAACTATCTTGGTAGCATAGAGCATGAAAAGCTACAACAGATATTCTTATTTATAAAGCAGATTGAAATTAAACAAGACACTACCCAAGGTTTTCACTCCCTGACAAAAATTGTATCATCCAATTCAAATGTTAATGATGAAAACGCATCAATTTGAAGAAGCATTTGGGAGAATACATGTTAAAGGTACATGATGAGAGAGAGAACACACAATCCTTAAAGAGTTGTCAATAAAGAGGCATACAAGAATCAATCAATGAGAAATAAATAAGGAAAAGTAACAAACATAACATCAAGAACTTTTAGGGTGGTTCGATCAAATGGTATGCATCAATCGATCGTCTAAGATGAGTTATTGATCCTCAAAGTGGATTATAGAGAATGAAATCTCATAAAGCTAGGCATTGACAAAAAAGATAAAAGAGAAAATTACAATAGGTAGTTGAGAGACGAATGATGCTATCAACCAAGCTACATGCAGAGACCTTTTGAGAATTTGAAAGAAGAAAAAAAAAAGCACATGAGTCTCACTCTCTAACATTAATGCTATTAAGTGATCTTAAAGATTACAAGTGATTTAGGTTACATTTGTGAGAGCGGTGCAGCAGTGATGCGATGCGAAAAAATACAACTGCATTGTTTGAGAACTACATTTTGACTGCATTTTGGCTACGTTTTGAGGAATCTGCGGTGAAAAAGCTGCATTTTTTAAGCTGACCTAGCTACCTGCGATGGAGGCAAGAAAACTGCAATTTAACTTTTGTAAAATAAAAAAATTTGTATACTCATTGCAGTTTCTTTAGCGGTAGCTCCATCACTGATTTTTCATACAACTACAACTGTCCCAAACAAACCCTTAGACTCCTAACCACTTTTGATTCCTTTCCCTTCATGCCTTTAGGACTTTGCAAGTGAGTTTTTATACTTAGAGGCATGCTTGCAGGTGACCCTGTTAGTATAGCAGAAAGATTATTACAATATCATGATGTCAGAATGTGGAATCATAAAGAACATGCTTATACAATTAGGAGGTTGTTATAACCACTAAGAGAGAAAATTATGGGGGACAATAGTTCTAAAGAAGCAATGATTGTGGGGTTCATTATTATCATAGCAATGAACATGCGATGGTGGGGAAATCATGTATCAATCTCATTGATCTTCTGTGGATGCATGAAGATGTAATATGTTTGACATTCCGAACAAGTTACCAAGATCAATTGGATCAAATAATTTCCTAAGAAAGTGATCAAAAATGAGATAAGAGGATTCTCAACGTGACACTTGGATGATAGGACAGAAAAACTTTATGAGATCTCCCTCCCTGAGAAATTGATCAAGGACATTCCTGGGAGATTACCATTAAGAAGTCCCAAAAATGAGATTACAACCTGTGAAGCCAAGATGACCATCTGTATAGAATAGTGATTGACTTTTGAGATGTGAGTTTTTAGAGTTACATTAAGTTTTCAAAAAGATGCAAGGTCTAATGGCTAATTACACTTCTTGATCACAAGATAAAGCATTAGATTAAGGCTAGGCTAACTATATTGTGCTTGCCTTAATAATAAGTTGTATTGGGAAAAAGAATAAACTCTCTTTGGCCTAGAGTACATGATGGGGGATTAATGACAAACTCAATTAAGATCTAATGGCTTCATAAACTAGACTTATTATGGAACATAATCGACTTAATTAACAAAAGTAGTCAAATCAATATTGTGAAGGTACGTTTGAGTACAATGTGGGTTTGAGCATTATAAGGTGAGGGTCACAAGCAATGTCGTTGAAGTTGAGGAGGGTTGTGAGTGCCTCGAATATCATGGGTTTGCAAGTGAAGGTGATGCAAACACAATGTGGAGTTTGCAAGGGCAACGAGAAAAGATAGCAAGGTGTATTCCAAAACCGCCCAATTTAATTTACTCAAATTGCTCAAAAAATACTTCAGATTTAGTTTACTCTCAACAAAACACTCAAAAACTCAAAATTCCTATAGTTGAAGTGCAGTACACTCAAACCCCCCTCCATGTGTTCGTTATAAGAGAAATCTAAGCCTTGTAAGCATGATAAATCCAGAATCTAACACCTAACTTCTGTTCAATAGAAAAGCTCACTCCTCTGGTAAACGCTGTAGACGTGCATCAAACAGCCAAATAAACTATAAAACAGTAAGAACCAAGTCCCAATCATTCAGTAAGGTGGCTAAGGCCTCACAATTAGCTGATGTTCAAATGCTCAGATTAAGTATCTAGGATAGGCCCAAATGCCCACAAATACTCTTATAAAGCCCCCATGCCCACTCATGGCTGGCACTTCACCCATACCAAAATACAACGTCTAGTAAATTAATACTACTGTTTAAGGAAAAAAAACATACTCTGGCATTGATAAGCGAAACACAAATATAATTCTTCACAAAAAGGTTTTTATAGAGCTTTTTCAAAAGAATGCTGTCATTAACAACACTTGACAAATAAATTCAGATCTTCACTTACGATCCTGTTGAAGAAATCTCAACACGGCCGAAAAATCTTACGGGAAAAACAACATCATGCCTTACAACCTCCCAAGGACTGAACTTCTGACAAATTTATATCAGAGAGCTTAGTGTGTTCATAAAAAGAAGATATTTTTAAATATGTATCTTTAAAGAACGTGTGCTATGGATCATACCTCAAGCCAATCTTCAGCTAGCTCTTCTTGTCCCTCTTTGGAGATCTTCTGCTTAAAAAGGCCATATCTATATCGCAAACCATAGCCCCAAGCAGGCAAGTTTAGAGTTGCCATTGAATCTAAAAAGCAAGATGCAAGCCTACCCAAGCCTCCATTTCCTAGAGCTGCATCTTTCTCCTAAAAAAATTCAATTTTTTTTAGCTTTACAAAGTAATTCAGACACCCATAGCTATAAAGTAAACAGACACAGTTGAAATGGATACCCTTGTGTAATACAATGCAAAAGGGTATGATGCAAGTAAAACATCTGCCGATAAGATGCACAAACCTTTTCTGCGATTTCTTCAATTTCATGCCCCAGTTTATTCAAAGCATCGGTATATGCTCCTTGAATGTTAAGGTTTCCAATAGCATTAGTAAGAGCACGACCTTGCAAATATTCCATGGACAGGTAATAAGTCTGCTTGGGATCATGCTTGTAAAAATGGAAGTATGTATCATTCCATCTCTGCCATTGATAACAGAAAAAACCATTTTCTATGCTAGTATTCATGGAAACATGAAAATTTTCTACAGGAAGCATAAAATGATAATCAAATAGGTTCCTCTTCCCCACAACAAAGAAAGTTAGAACACCTGAATCAGGTTGTCACGAACGCTTAGAGCTGTAGCATAAAAAGCTTGCTCTGGATCAAACTTGTGTGATGAAAAATGAGGGCTGTATTGAGCGTGGTAGACAATGTTGGAGGCAACTTCTGATGGCAACTCGGCAGAAGGGTGAGCCACTGCGGGAACCTTTTTGGTGAGGCAGACAAGAGTAGCACCATTGTCCTCCGTCAATGCCATTAAAGGTAGCCCGTAGCTCTGCTGGATTGGTAATTTAAAGTCAAAAGAACCCTCTCCAATAGTTGAAACAAAAAACAGCCTGAGTTTAGTTTATAATGCTCTTTGTCAACTAAACACCATCATACAGAAAGCGAACGCATTCATGGCTTGCAAAAAATCATTTACAGGCAAGGCAAATAATTAAAAAAATTATCTGAAAATTTAAAAGAAAAAAAAGCGGATATGCTGAATTTAATTGACCAGTTTGGAATTCTACTTTAAACAGAATTCTTAAAAAAAAACTTAACTTAAATCCAAACAAATAGTTTTTTTTTTTTTTTGAGATTTTAAATCCTATTATTTTGATAAATCCTACCAAATTGTTTTTTTTTTTTTGTGGGATTTTCAATGATACTGTTTTGATACATCATATTTATAAAACTACACACCAACATACAACAATTAGAGAAATTATTACATCCTCGCTTAGAGTTATGTGTAGATCGGAGTACACAGCTATGTACTCATGTCAGCCGCATATAGCTCCATATGTGATGTGATGTCTACATGTAACAATTTCTCCAATAATTCAAGGCATTCATGTCCTGCCAACCATTTATAGGCAAGGAAAATAAATAAATATTGTAGCGCATCACTAATATCAAAAACAAGCCAAAAATTCATGAGAAAAAAAGAAGCGTATCTATTGAAATTAAAGAGGTGACTTAGTATCCTATTTTGGGTGGGATTTAAGAAAAAGATTTAGCTTAAACCTCGCCAATTATTTTTTTAGAGATTTTCAATCTTATTGTTTTAACAAATCCAATTTTAACTCACTGCATAAATCTGATTCTTAAATTGAAAAATTCACAGAATGTCAAGCATTTAATAATGCCCCCCATCTAACAAATGTCTTAAAATAAATTTCCAAGCAATGTATCATGTCAAATATTTTTCAAATTTTAATCTTCTATCCTACTTGTAGCCGTAAAAGCAAAACCAACTTCCAACCACACACTTTTGGCAAGAAATATTAAGAGAAATCCTTAATTCACAGAACAAGAATGGTTGAGAAAATCAACAAATTAAGTGAAAGAAAATCAGGGCAGGACGAAAGCACACTAATTAGTCAAAGGAGAGCAATGCAACCTTTTTCTTTGGCGTATCCTGAGCTAAAAGAATAATAATTAGAAGTTGGGATGCATTGCTTGCTAAGGGGTTGTTTAGTAGCAAAATTTTGTAGAATTTATCTAATATTTCAGGCAAATGCTACCAAAAAGTCTCAATGACCAAAATAAACCCTGCACTTTTCTAAACCCCATCTTACTCCATTTCATTGAAAACCCCGGATTTACTAAGAGTGCATTTGGGACACAGTTTTTTTGGATATTTTGCTTTTCCAGAAGGTAACAATAGTTGCGTTTGGCTACAAGTTTTTTAGCTATTTGTCAAAAAATTGTCGCAAAAAATTGCTTTTGAGAATCAGAGTTATTAGTGTGATGGTTATAAAAAATTGTTGCTCAAATTTTTCAAAAAAAAAATATTTTTAACACCCACAACAACTTTTTAAAAAGCTGTTTTCCCCAAAACAACTTTACAAAAAGCTACAACTGCCTCAAACGGATCCTAAATCTGATGAAGATTTAGTAGATTTACATGAAAAATAGAAGACTTACGCGCTATTGTCACGACAATACCTTGTAGCCTTGTTTCTAGCTCGTTCTAAAGCTTACCTCCATAAATCTAATTCTTCCTCACCCACGACCCCTCCTTCCATCAACATAGGGACGACACTGTTGACCTACAACTATGTGCCACATTAAATTAAATAAATAAGGTGGATTTTAAAATCCCTTAAATCGCGATCCGAACCGATCAAATGCTTTTATTTTAATTGACACGACGCGTCAAAATATTAAAATGAATTAATCGAAAAATTTTGAATCAATTAAGGATCGACGGATAATTAAAATCAAATTATCATGAAATTGCATATCGTGTCGGAAGCGACGACGTAAACGACCTCCGTTTGCGAAGTTCATCGCGGCCAAAACGCCGAAACATCGAACGACGCCTTCGCAATTCGGCAAAGTAACATCGATCAAATCCAAACGCAAAAGTCGCATAATTTAAACCTAATTTCTACATCATTGCCGACGCGACCTGATCCTAAATTGATCGCGGTTTCGACTAAACAACTTAAATTGACACCCATATCGTAGGGTTTGTGCATAAATTAATATCACATAAAATATTAAATTATAATTAAAGGGACTAACGGTTTTAATCTCTTAATCCACTTTAATTCCTACCTAATCCGCTCCTTCGACCAATCGAGCCATGCTCTAAAGGGGAAACGAGGTTATCCCTCGTTGACTTCACTCTCGACGATTTTTCCCTCTCGTTTCTTCTCGTTTCTCTAAGCTCACGGCCTCTCCATGATTCGACTCTCCCTCTCGCTTTCTGCGACTCGTCCCGAAGCGGCCGAACTTCCTCAGTAGCCTCCTTCTCCTTCTACTGTTCTGCTCTCGCTCCCCGATCAAGCTCTAGGCACCAATAAAGACTCCTCCTCGACGAAGAACTCTCGTCTTCTCCCTCTCACGATTCTTCCTTCCTCCTCACACGAGTGAAGAACCGGATCATGAAGCACTGAACCCCAACAAACCCCTTTTCCTTTTCCTCTTAGCATTGAAACCTCCAGTTGTTTCTCTAACCCTTTTTATGCATTTAAGCTTCTTTGGAAGTTAGGGTTTTTTGAATATGCTATATCTTATGCTTGGGATTATCTAAGAGTTTCTTTAGGGATTTGGGATGATGTATGGCCCAAATCTCATTTTATTTCTATTATCTGATTTTATGGTGTTTATCTTGCTGAAAATGCTTTGGGATAATGTATGGCCCAACCATTTTTCTTGCTTTTGCTTTCCTATAAATTTCATTTGTTCATCTTGCTCAAAATTGGTTTCTACTGGAGAAATGGTACATATTATGCCTCTCACATGATTGGATTGAAATCTAAAATTAAAAGAGGGGTTTTCAAATTATTGCATGGCTTAAATCCCCCTAATGTCTTGCTATGTTCTATGGATATCTATGCATTTATCTTGCTGAAATCAAGTGGAAGTTGTATTGTTTCATTAGTTAGTAAGTATGTTGCTAAAAAAAATTTCTGCATGTGGGAAAATGGCTGAAATTTGTTTTACCTAAGAGGAAATTAGATCATTTTGTTATCTAAGGGCATGATACATGCTGAAATCGTTTTTACCTAAGGGGAGATCCATTGATTGGCTTTTCTAAAGGGATAATACATGCTGAAAATATTTTACCTAAGGGGAAAATCATTAGCTTATGGTCTAGAGGCATGAAGCTTGCTGAAATTTATTTTTTTTAAGGGGGAATCAATCATTTGGTTATTTGATGAGTATAAGGCTTGCTAAACTTTCTTATCTAAGAAAAAAAAAAAATCAATTAGCTTGTTGTTTGATGAGATATGATGTTCTCCTATGAATTTCTTGCTTCACTTTGCCTCTTTCCACTATTTGATTACTTGCAATCATGAGAGTGGCTACCTTATAAAGGGAAGAGTTCAGGTTTGCCGGATTTGTTAAACATAGTGTGATTGTTTAATCTATGTGAAGTAAATTTCATATAATCATCATGTTAAAGGAAGAGGAGGAGGGAAGGGTTGATTGACTTTGTTTGTTTTCTCTTTTGTGATCACTAAGTTAATTAGCCTTTGAAATACAATCTGAAATGTGGCTTTGTGCAAGTTTAAAGCTCTCATTTTTGGTGCTTAGTTTCATTAAAGTTGCATCTTGCCTAGTGCTTGTTCATACTTTACTCAAAAGCAATTTCCATGTCTCTATCTTGCATTAAAACAATTATATGTTCGCCGTCCATGAGTGTTTGGAGGTTGGAATCATGCAAGATACATTGTTCTATGCCTTTTTTCTTGCTCTTGAATTATGAGAGTGAAATAGTGATGAAAACGCAATGCTCATAAAATGCTGTCTTGTTTAAGTATATATGCAAACATGTATATGTAAATGTGAGCTTTAAATTTGTGATATACTCACCATGTTTTCCAACATTAGGGAAATCTTATCTTATCAAAATTCGCGTGTCACACGACATACACCCATACATGCCTTTTCGACATGTATCTCATGAACCCCCACTTGTGGAAAGAGGGAGTTGAAATTTTGACGCTCCTAATCAAATTTATCATGAGCCTTTCTTTTGTTTATATGCAAATGTGAGCTTTAAATTTATGATATAAGATCACCATGTTTTCCAACACTAGGGAACGCTATATCAAAATTTCGGTCTCAATACATACACCCATATACACGTCTTTCGACACGTGGTCAGCCTTCATTTCAAGAACATCATGAAGAGATGTCAGAATTTGACGCCCTAATCAAATTTATGCGGCAACTTCTTTTGTTTATATGCAATGTAAACTTTAAATTTATGATATAAGTCACCATGTTTTCCAACATGGTAGGAAATCTTATCTTATCAAAATTTATACGGTCTCATGACATACACCTATACATGTCTTTCTTGACATTATGGCGCGTAGCCTCAAAAGAACCACTTGTGAAGAGCGGAGTATGTAAATTTGATGCCCTAATCAAATTTATCGGCCTTTCTTTTGTTTATATGCAAATGTGAGCTTTAAATTTATGATATAGTCACCATGTTTTCCAACATGGTGGAAATCTTATCTATCAAAATTTACCTGTCATGACATACACCTATACATGTCTTCTTTCGACATGGTGGGTCTCATGAACCCCACTTGGGGGAAGAGGTAGAATTTTGACTAATCAAATGTTTACGCAGCCTTTTTTATTTATACGAAATGAGAGCTTTAAATTTATGATAGATTACCATGTTCTCCAACACAGAAATATCTTATCAAAATTTACCGATCTCTGACATACACCTATACATGTCTTTCTCGACATGTTACCATTTGAACCCCACTCATGGGGAAAGAGTTGTAAATTTTGATTATTTTCTTACGCTATATATCTGCTCACATTGTTCCAACGGCGGAAACCAGGAAGATTCTCACGCTGTTCCAACGCGTGAAATCTTATAAGATTCACGCGTTCCAACGGCGGAAATCTTGTCAACCCATACACGCCTTTCTCATGGCGTGAGAATATTTTTCGGTCATGTCTCACGACACTACCATACACTTTCTTGGCGTGAAGACCAAACTGGATCTATGTGGACGGAGGCCAAATTTTCAAAATAAAAGTTGAAATGTCATATAAATGCTTATACTTTAATTTCATATACATGTGAATGCAAATTTATTGCTCTATAAGTGCCTGCTCAGTTGTTCCAACGTGGAAATCTGTTATAAGATTGTCGTTCCAACGCGGAAATCATGCAGAACCCATACGCCTTTCTCGTGGTGTAAAATTCTTTGGCATTCACCATACCACCATACACCTGCATGAAAGACCCAAGGGAAGTATGTGGGGATGATCAAATTTTCTTAAAAAAAAAAGAAGATAGAAAGGATGAAATGCTTGGTGTTCACATGTTGGCTTAAATTTCTTTGGTTATATATGAATACTCATACCTCTACTTTTACTTTACATTCACACGATTTACATACATAAACGAGATATACAAGACTCAAGAAAAATACATAGAGATAAACTAAATCTATCATATAACTCGACATATATCAAGAAGATAAAAAATTGTCGAGTTAGAAAAGAAACTCACAAGTATGGCACACCTTAATCCTCCTCAAGGTTGAAAGAACTTAAACTTGTGGCAGGAGAAGAGAGAGTGAAAATGAAGATTTGTAAAGGAAACCCCTCCCATTTATAGTTTTCGCCCTTTCCTTTGCCATCTACTCTTATTAATCGACATATACTGTCATAAATCACAGTGTGAACCATCTAAGACGCTACATTGCATGTACAGATGCACATCATGGTAGATGCCCTCATCCTTATCCCTTTCTTTCAAAAAGAGAAAGTTTGCCATTCCTCTTTAATAAATTTAATGAGTTTGTGTCCCCCCCCACTGCCATGAGCTTGCAAGGGAGGATTTTAAATTAATCCACTCTCTTTTAAATGAAATATGACAACTATTCATATTTTTATATTCCCCTTCCCTTTCAAGAGAAATAAATACACAGATATATCATACTCCAAAAGCAATTGTTTCTACCATTTATACTCTGATTTTATACATAAAGATATTATTAAATTTAAATCAAATCTTTTGCCCATTTGTTTCATTTTTTACTTACTTATGATCATATGCCTCTAAATCAATTATTTTCACTTTACGTCCGATTAACATAAAGAGATATTATAAATCAAATCCTAAGCCCATTTTAGCCCATTTACTTTACTTATGATCATATGCCTCTAAATCAATTATTTTCACTCATGATTTTGCATACGTGCAAGTTAGATAAAAATAAAGAATGATACTATATCTTCCTGCTCGGTCTTGACCGTCCCGTTAACAAAACCCAAAATGTCATATTGAAATCCAAACTTGCAGACTTACATTTCAACTAGACATTCAATGTCCATACAACATTCTAAAAGAATGATACTCAGATGATGGAATGTCCAAACATTGCGACATATGCAAAGAAGACAAATATAAAAGCAGATACTACATAATCCCTGCTGCCTTCTGACCAAACCTAAAAAAAAAATCCCAGATCAAAAATTCATGCCAGATTATAATCATGTCAACGAACAAATGCTACACTTCCCGATTTGGTCTTCTGACCGTCAACAACAAAACCTAAAAAATCCCAGAGATCAAAATCTTGCCAGATTATAATCATGTCAAATAAGAATAAATGCTACACTTCCTGCTTTCTTCTGACCCCGTTAAAAAAACTCAAAAAATCAAAATTGACATCGAACTTCAACATTGACATCTTAATGCCACGAATTTTCAAAGAATGATATCCATATGGAGTAATTACTAAGTCAAATATAAAAGAACAGATACTACATAATCCTGTTCTTTCGTGTCCCGTTAACAAAACCTAAAAATTTGATATTATAAGAATTTCAATAATATCCGGTAGTTTTAACTCATATATAATACAAGACACGAACCAACTAACATACTTCTAAAATTCAAATTCTTAAAGAAAAGTCCCAAACCCATCCCATGCTCAAACTAGAGTGACAAGGTTTCAAGGATTATACTTTTGAGATGATGAATTGAACCATCCTCAGAAACCTGACAGTAGTAGACAGCTCAATCAATCGATATTACCTACGATCGGTAATTATAATTAAGATTTCAATGATAAATCATATATATTCAAATCAAAATCAATCATAAACGATCAAAATTCAAAGAAATAACAAAAAAGGAAATAAAATAAATGAAATTAATTATTAAAAACTAAAAATAAAAAAATAAAAATTAATTCACCCTCCGCAATTGTTTGTCTTCTGACAAATTAAGAAAACTTTCTCACAAAGAAATAAGCCAAATTAAATACATAACTACCTTCACACTCAAATATTCCTCTCGTAGCGACGTCTGTCCTTCGTCCGCTGGTTTTGCTGACATACACATTACATAATGCACGAATGACCGGGTGGTTCCGCGATATGGCATACCAATTTTGCCACTCAAGCCCAACGGCTTTTTCGAGCCGCTGGTAGAATGATGGGCAAAAAAGCTACGTTAGAAGGTGACTTATATTTGTCCAAACTCCATTGCTCGGATACCGGACGACGAACCCATGCGTTGCCGACGATCCTTCTGGCCGTCGGGTCGACTACCTCCTAACTAATGGACGCGACCACGCCGGATGATTAACTAGATCTTGATCGGCCATCGTTCCCCACAAAAGTTTTAAGTTAAAATAATAAATTTCATAAGTTCTAAACTCCACTCACCGCAATTATATACTCGTTGTTAACGATTCATAATTTTAATCGCCGCTTCAAGACGGAGGGTAATTAATGGCCATGCTGGAAACCCGAACCAGATATAAAAGTTCTCACCAAATGAGAACGAAATCTAAAGGTCTTATCTACTATTCATCTGCTTTCTGAAATTATCACCGACACTTAAACAACTCTTTCCTTTTTTTTTATCGAAAGATGTCGGTGGCGAATTTTCGGATCCCACAGACACATGCTTCTCCATCGTCCTCTAGTTGTTCTCCAAGCACAAGAATTGCACGACGCCTCCTTCCTACACGTCTTCTTATTTTAATAGACTACTAATTGTCTCTTCACGACATTGCATAGACCTTCTACCATCAGTGTTGCCCACAAAGCTTGCACTAATCCTAGTATAGTAAGCATCAACCATTGTCCAATGAGGTATAAAAGGTTTGCAATTGCCTTGTTTTCATTTTTGTAAATTTTTATTTAGGATATAGAGATTTGAGAACAATAAAAAATGGAGAAGTCCATTAATTTGCCACCTTGCATATGCAGCAACCCATAGTTTCACCCTATTTTCAAAAATGTTGTTAATTTATAGATGATACACATCTCTCCAAGCGCAAGTACTGCACACGCCCCCTTCCTACACATCTTCTTACTTTAATAGACTACTAGTTCTCTCTATGTGATGCTGCGTGGACCTTTTACCATGAATGTTGCCCACAAAGCTTGCCCTGATCCTAATATAGTAAGCATCAACCATAGTCCAATGAGGTATAAAAGGTTCACAATTGCCTTATTTTCATTTTTGTCAATTTTTATTTGGGATATAGAGATTTGAGAAGAACGAAAAATGGAGAATTCAATTAATTTGCCACCCTGCATATGCAGCACCCACAGTTTCACCCATTTTCAAAAATGTTGTTAAGTTATAGATGATACATGTCTCTGCAATGATCAATAGATAATTGCAAAATATATATCATAATACAAAAGGAGTCACTGCTTAGAATGTAATGGCAGTGGTCTCATTCAACTGCTAATTGATTTGTGCCATCTACATCGCTTTTGGCTAGGTGGTATCTACAATAGATATGGTGCTATGAAGGTCAATGGAAGAAGTATTACAAGTACTACAAAAAATAATAATTTTTAATTGGCTTGAGCTATGCTAACATCAATAAGCTTATGATGTCCTTCATGAGATATAAATGCTATTTAAGAGAGTACCATAGGGGTACATCTCATAAATACTCAATCATGCAGGACTTGTATGGGTCATCATCATCATGCCTAACCGCATAACATTGTAAAGAGAACTTTTGATATTTAGCAAAAGAGATTTCAAGTGCTAAATCACATGAGATCATTTTCTAAGACTATTTAGTCAAATATTGTGCTTTCATGTGCAGTGTTGCATAATTTTATTAATAACTATCATGGTCGTGATTTCCTATTTCAATATGTAGCTGTTTGGCATGCAACATGATTGCAGGTTGGATGAGGTAGGAGCCGACAATAAGGATCCTCATGTACGTGCAACATTTGGGGAGATAATTAAATATGTGAAACATGGAATTACCACCAATATGTGAGAAGCACATATAGGATTTTTACTTTATTAATTAAAAATTAATTTTATTCTTAACTGATGATTTACTAAAATATTGCTTTAATCACATACAATGAGTCAAAGACACCACTCAACTTGATCAATAACCTTACATTAATAAAGCAAACAAATATTAATGGTGTTTAAATAAATTATATTCTTAAATGTTTAGAGGCTCGTGTTGTTACAGTGTAGCCAATTATGATCATCTTCATCTGCGATTGTATAGTCTATTCTCATTTTATGAATATGATTTCTTATTTAATCCTACTTAACTGCCTTGAATCCTAAAGTAAGGATTTTACTAAATTTAGCCTCTATCTTGTTAAATAATTTTTAGGATTTAACTGATGTAATATGCAATCTTAAGAAACCAAATAGAATGTAATGCAAAAGATAGGAAAATAACAAGAACAATTCCTTGAATTGTTCAACAAACTCGATATCTTTTTTGTAATTCTTCAAAGAGCGAAATTGAAACTTACATAGTTGTTTTTGTCTTATATATATATATATATATATATCTCGATGATTGTTAAATGAAACAAAAAATAAACCAAGACATGATTTAATGTCAGCCGCGTGCTCTATGCTGACGCAGTGTAACTAACTTTGTAACAAACAAATTATCTAAATAAGCAATTTCAATAATAATATCAATACTTAAATGTAAATCTAGCACTTAATATTAAAATAAGTGTAAATAGATACTAATCTACACAAGATTTTTCCTCCTTCAGATGAACTCGTCTCGAGTTCTAAATTATCATCATTTGATGGGCAGTATTTGTAAATGAAAGAAATATTGAAAGTTGATGAAAGATTCAGCTCAGTAAGAATCTCAATGATGTAGCCATTATCATTAATTATGGGTTGGATCAGAAACGACCCATATTTTACGATGGGCTAGTTTATGATTCACACCAGGAGGTAATCGTTCCTTGCTTATATGAATCATGACTAGTTCCTCGGGTCAAAAAACTTTATGCCAATGATGAGGATCAACCTTTAATTAATAATTATCATTGGTATTGTAATTTATTTTTGAATTCCTGAAGCATGTTATTAAAACCTAAAATGGAATGTTCAGCAGCTTTATTTTTATTTTGGCAACACCAATATATTCACTATGAGATTTGGCATTTTAGTATACACAATGACAAAGGGACAACGACCCGTAAATCGATTCATCATTAAAGTATAAGCAAATTCAACGTGACTTAGCATTTCATCCCATTGTCTTGGTTGGTTAACTACAAGACAACATAAACCTAAAGTTTTGTTTATCACAGCAGTTTGCTCATCAGTTTATGGGTGATATGCAAAACTAAGTCGCAAATTGATTTGTAATCTCTTTCATAGTTCCCACCAAACACAGCTAAAGAATTTGGTATGATCTCTTCGATATAATCTAAAGTTATACTTTTTGATAAATCGTGAAACCGTATGATCTCTTTAAAAAATAATCAAGCTATATTACTAGCATTAAATGTTCTTTTACAAGCTAAAAAGTGTACTATTTTTTAAAACCGATCTACAACCAACATTATAGAGTATAACCCTCGTTTTGATTTTAGTAATCCCAAAATAAAGTCAATGGTAATATTCTCCCAAATAGAATATGAAATAGGCAAAGGTAAGTATAAACCTATATTTTGAGATGTTCCTTATAACTTTGACATATTGGGCTTTGTTCCACAAAACAAATAACATCTCTATGAATTTGAGGCCAAAGGAACCTTGCTTCCACTTGTTCAAAGGTTTTATCTTGACCTAGATGAGCTGCTAACCCTCCAACATGTACATCTTTCAATAGCTATTCACAAACCGAAGTCATTGGAATACACAATTGATTACCTTTGTATAAGAATCCATGGCGAATGTTGTAATCAATAGCTGCTTCATGATTCAAGCATTCTAAACCAAGAATTTTAGTTTGTACTATTGCAAGTAAGTTTGATCTTCTAATCAGAGCATCTATGACTTTATTTAATTTTTCAAATTTATATTTAAATACAAATTTGAACTTTTGGGTACAAAGAGCCAATCAAGCATGCATCCGATTAAGAGTTTTTTTGAGAATTTAAAGATTGTAATTCCTAACGATCACTTAGTAGCACAAACTCCTAGTAAAGTAAGTAATGTTCCCATGACTGAAGTGCCCAAATTGCGACATATTATTCTTGCAAGCATTCATTCAACTTAGGTCTCATCTAAAAACATCTGAAACGCTTGATTGTAATTGGCTTAGTTTAAGGATTTTCTTTCATAGAACTCTACTCAACTCACAATTTTAATTTGTGGTTTGTTTTAATACTACTTTTTTGTTCATGACTTTTTGGCATCACATTAGAGGCTAGTGACTAGGGCGAGCTACGCTTGTAATATAAAGGAGTTTGTTTATTAGAATCAATAGAATATTCATAATTATTCCTCCTCTATGATGCGCTTCGACAGTGACAAGCCAATTGTTGTTCTACTTTATAAGCCATATTGATCTTGTAATACATACCATAATGAATTTAACTCCAATTTATCTTGAATGCTCTCTGTAAGACCACCTATATACCTTGCAACAAGTTCGTACTTTCATTTATATTGTTCTTAGCACTCACTCTATAAAATTCTTCCATGTATTCACTTATCGTTCTATAACCTTGTGAACAATGATGAAACTAGAGATACAATGTTTGTTCAAACTCTGTGGGTAAGAAATGACCACGATCAGTTGTTTCATCATCCGCCAACACTGAATTGGTTCATTTCCCTCTCATCTTATTGTTAGAAGCAATTGATTCCACCACGATCTTGCCCGACCTTTCAATTTGCATGCCACATATTTTACCTATTTGTTTAGCTGGAATATCCATCTAATCAAAGAACTTTTCCACAAATTGTTCCCGATCCAATAAATCATCAATATGTAAATGTCTGTCAAAAATAGGAATATCTAATTTAACTCTAAAATCAAGCTAACGTTGATCTACTCAAGGTTATCGGAATTCATATGATCTTCGTCAAATAAGACGATCTAGATAATCTTCTTCCATTTAAGAGTCTGCCTCTTCCCATCTTGGTTGATAATGCTTTTCTACTTCAGATTCTATAGAACTCACACGATTACGACATGCCTCACGCAAAATCCACACTACAACACATTGCATAGTAATGAATACTTTAAGATCTACATCAATGGTGTGGTTGCCATTGATCAACACAGTTCGCAATTCCCTAACATCTTGATGAACTACTGAGAATCTTAAAAATTCACTTGCAAGTTCATCAAGTCTTACTCTCGATCCTTTGAGTTCTTTGGCTTGAACGGGACATTTAGTTCATGTCGCTAAATGAAGTTCATCAAGTCTTACTCTCAATCCTTTGAGTTCCTTGGATTTGACAGGACATTTAGTTCATGTCGCTATTCCCGGATCGAGGGAAGAGTACATTAGATGGAATAATTTCTTAGATGTATTGTCGTATCCACAAGGGTTAGGCCCACTTTTTATGAGTCAATGGAATCTTTATGCTCAAAAGTGAGCAACCCACATGACTTCCAAGCTTCAATCACCATCGATCATTGGGCGTCTGCTACCATCCGCCAAGGTTTTGTTGGCTCTAATACCACTTGATGTAACAAGCAATATCAGGAAACCAAATAGAATGTAATACAGAAGATAGGAAAATAACAAGTAATTCCTTGAATTGTTCAGCAAACTCAAAATCTTTCTGTAATTCTTCAAAGAGCAAAACTGAAACTCACACAACTATTTTTGTCCTATATATATCAATGACTGTTAAATGAAACGAGAAATAAACCAGAACAAGACTAACAACCGGCCACATGCTTTATGCTAACACAGTGTAACAATCTCTGTGACAAACAGATTATCTAAATAAGTAATTATAGTAATAATATCTGTAAGTAAATGTAAATCTAACACTTAATATTAGAATAAGTGTAAATAGATATTAATCTGCATCAGCACTTGATATTAGAATATCTGTAATTAAATCTCTTAGAATTTAGTAAATCTGAATTTAAAGAATTTACTAAACCCTTCTCGAAGCCAAGCAGCCCCTAAAAACGATGCCAAAAATCCAAATGAAAAATAATCAATATCTACTGGAACTAAAGCGAGAATAACTAAAACTTCTACCATGCATCTTTTGGTAAGAAAAGAATCACAGAAAGAGCATATATTTGGAGAGACTTACCACCTCGCAATTCCTTCTACCAGGTCTTAAGAGCCTAAAACGAAGGTTATATGCCAAGCAATGTGGTAACTATTACTGCTAACCAAGTAGAAATCAACAGTTTTAATTGAAGAAAAAGTACGCAGAAAAAATACCAATTTGTTAAAAAAGAGAAGCGGTACTTTCTGATGTCAAATCCGAGTCTAAGAAAAGCAAAGGTGATCCGTATTACTCTCCGCAACCCGCCGCCGCTGTCTGGGTTTAAACAAAAAGCTCACGAGATGTTCGGCTAACGAAGGAGACGATCACGTGTGAGTGAAAGCGAGAGACCCACCGAGAGGCACGGGAAAATAGGTGCTCTTCTTTAGCGGTTACTGGAAAAAGGAGAAGTAGAGCAAGATATTTATGTCTAGGGCCGAAGCGAGAGTAATTGGAGACGTAATGGGAAGCGGACAAAAGAGTAGTTTGGCGAGCCAGAGGATAATTATAAATGTCTTAGGGATGGACGAGAAAGAGAAGGTAACATTGGTGGCGAGGGCAAAGATCGTGCAGTAGAGATGTTGACTGGAGGAGGAATTGCGATCGTTGTTGAGCTGAACGGCTGGGAGGTCGAACAGCACCGAAGTGAGGCATTCAAGAAATTCGTCGTCTCTTTTATTCTCGATGAGATTGATTGAATCTTTGTTTTGTTCTGTTCAGGCATGTGCTAGTTTGGCTGCATTTGTAAATAAAAAATTAATTTAAATCTTATCAAACATAATTTTAAGTGTTGATAATTTTTTTCATTTATATATTTCAAATATATTAAAAATGATATATAATTACAGAAAATATGGATGCTAATTTGTGTCAGTAGGTTGGGTTTGAACTTTATTTGTATTTGAACCGATTCAAATTTGAATATTTTTATTTTAGTTTATTTATAGGTACCATATTGGGTCAATTATCTATTAGGGGATAAATAATGACGTGTAATGAGCTAAAATTAAGAGTGTAACAAGTCAAGTCAAGCTCAAGTCACCTCTAACTTGAGCTTGAGCTTGAGTAACTAACTGAGCTCAACATTCATTTTATAAGTTTGAGCAAAGACAAAATAATTATTATTCAAGCAATTTTTAAGATAAAATTATAAAAATAATGAGAAATTGAAAGAATTTTAAAAAAAAAATGTATTTGATATGATAAATGAAATATACTTTTTTTTTAATATTTTATCAACTTTATATTAAAATTATTAAATTCAAATATATTTTATATTAATATTTTTTAAATAAGCAGCTCTTAAACTAATGACTTGAATCAAAATTAATTTAAACTTGATTTATTAACTCATCAAATTTAGCTCAAACTATTTATCAAACTAGATTTAAATTAGTTTGATTCACACTCTTAATTAAGACTGATGGTGACTAGCGAGAAGTGGTGTGTTGAGAGTGGGTATATGAGATTTTAAGATCTAAATTTTCTAATCATTTAAAATTCATTCGAATTAATAAAACCAGTCAAAAAATACGCATTATTGAGTATTTAAAATTATTCAAATAGATTCTTTATATTTAATTAACTTCAAATGAAATAAAAATATAAAAATCAAGTTTTTTTTTTCATACTTACAACAAAACATTCACTGAGTTTTAACTGTCTTTATAATTTGTATTATGGGAGTTAAATTTCTATAATTTATAATTATTGCAATAACATCCTGATGTAAAAAAATGTTTAATTGAATAATTACATTTCCAATATTCCTTCTCTTTATTTGTACAAAGCTTAATAAAAAAATTATTGTACAAGTCAATCACTATTCTCTTTTTAGAGGGATGTCATCGTCGCAGCTTCCATATTCTCAGAAAGGGCCTATGCAGAATAATTTTTGGATGAGAAGAGAATATTTTTATGAAATATTTAGAAATTATTTTTAAAATAGGCTTAATCCTAATTATAATTAACAATTTAAGCACGAAAATTTTTTTTTAGCAAAATAGACCTAATCGTCCGTTTGACGAAAGACTGGTGCCGACATAGACGACTAGCGATTGACGATTTTTTTTTTTTTCATCACAGGGAGAGAGAAATCACGGGGAGGGAGAGAGAGAGAGCGGCAGATTTTATTTTTATTAATTTTTTTAATTAATATAATTATTTAAAATATTTAAAATATATAATTTAAAAATAATTTTTCTAAAATATTTAATAACTAAATATTTATATATTTAATTATTAATTTTTTTATTTATATATATAATTTAAAAATATTTTTAATTATATATATAAATTTATAAATTTATTTAATATTTTGTTTATTAATTAATATAATTATTTAAAATATATAATTTTTTAATTAATATATAAAATATTTAAAATATATAAATAAATAATTTTTAATAAATAAATAAAGAAAAGAATAAATTATATAAATATTTTATAAATTATATAAATAAACTAAAACATTTATAAAATAATTTATAAAATATTTATAAAATATTTATAAAATATTTATTAAATAATTTATAAAATATTTATATAATTTATTCCTTTCTTTATTTATTTATTACAAATTATTTATTTATATATTTTAAATATTTTTATATTATATATTAACAAAAATTAATAAAAATTATATATTTTAAAAAATTATATTAATTAATAAAAAAAATTATATATATAATTAAATTATATATATAAATAAATAAATTAATAATTAAATATATAAATATTTAGTTATTAAATATTTTATAAAAACTATTTTTTAATTATATATTTTAAATATTTTAAATAATTATATTAATTAAAAAAATTAATAAAAATAAAACCTGCCGCTCTTTCTCTCTCTCTCTCTCTCCGTGGTTTCTCTCTCCCCATGCCGAAAAAAAAAAATTTTGCCAATCGCCTGTTGTCCGTTCCGACAACACGAATACATCGTCGGCCAATCGTCAAATGGACGACTATTTATTTGCTAAAAAAAAATTTCGCCTAAACTATTTACAAATTGTGACTGCCTATTTTAAAAATAATCCCAAATATTTACCTTGAATGAGCTATTTTCAGGCATTTCGCGGTATGAACAGAGGAAATATGCAACAGCCAATCCACGCCGGTGATCCATTCTACTCCTCCCGTACGATAGATTCATCGTTCTCGAGGAGCTATCCGGCGGCTCGCCGTGAAGCTGCGGAGGAAATCTGCACTGTGTGGAAATCGCGGCGAATCCCCCACAGAACTTCGGCACAGTGTTTCATCGACGGCCGCGAATTCCTCGGCGACGCCAGGCAGGTGTACGCCAAAGCCATCACCTTATCCACGGCTCCGATCGACGCTTGGCTTCTTTTCAGCCGTTGGTCCATTGCGATAACCACTTCCCCTTGTCGAAACTTCTGCATTGCCTGAACCACAATCACTTCATCAGAAACCCTTAAAAAAAATCTTTATATCTTACAATGGAGAAGAAGATTGTAGTGCGAGGCGTCGGCGTACCCATCGAGTGGTGATTCTGTCTTTGTTGAGATGGCGACCGCGTTCGATTGGGTGCCGACCAGTGACGAGCTCGACGAGTAAGACACCGAAGGAATAGACATCGCTTTTCTCGGTCAGTTGGTAAGTGCGCATGTACTCGGGGTCCAGGTAACCCGCGGTGCCCTTGATCTGTGTTGAAATATGGGTGGCATCTGGATCCTCGGCGGCCATCCGGGCGAAGCAGAAATCCGCCACCTTGGCCCGGAGGTTCTCCGTTAGGAGGATGTTCGATGCTTTTATGTCTCTGTGGATAATCGGGTGCTCTGCAATGGAGAAGGATAGATTACTGCATAGAGTTACGTTGTCAGATTTCAAGGTGGTTCTTTCTTTGCTTTCGATAAGTGAAAATTAAATCATCTTGTAGGATTATATCCAAGTTATTTTTCTACAATTAAGCCTGTAGCTCTTGAACATTAATGATCCGCTTACATGATTGAGATTCGCATTAATTATGAATTTTAATCTTTAAGTGAGATATCAATTTTGTAAAAAGCAATGGTTAAGATAAAAAAAAGAATGGTGTGTATTTTTCAGTTTATAAGCTTATTACTTGAGCATTAATTTTAGCAGTTATTATTGTTATAGTGAAAAGAGTATTTTCTACAATGAGGATTGTCAAACATCAATTAAGTAACAAATATGTATTTTCTACAATGTGTGATGATTGATTTATGGTCTGTTTGGAACAATTGCAAACTTTTGTAAAGCTGATTGTAAAATTGTCATGGGAAAAATAACTTTTTATAAAATTATTACAAATATTTTTTTTTTGAAAAATTCAAACAATAGTTTTCTGATAACCATCAACTGTAACAACTCTGATTCTCAAAAATAACTTTTCACCATAAAATTTTTTGAATAGCAGCCAAAAAACTGACGGTCAAACGCAACTCTAATTATTTTTTGAAAAATAAAGTAGCCAAAAAATTATTCCAAACGCACTCTTTATGGTTGCTTGGTACCTTATATTAAGAAAAAAGTGTCTTACTCATTTTCATTATCATTTTCTAATGAAGTTGTTATGCAACATTATCAAAAAATGAAAAATAATTTGCAAAACTCGTAATGAATGTTTAACTCATTGTTGATATTTTAAATTGTTATTTTTTATTTTTTAATATTATTTTATTTACATAATATATTTGCCCACCCTTAAAAGAGAGGCAAATTCCAGACCCGCCTTAGTGATGGCATTAGTGATGACAAATCACTTTCACTCTGCTTGCTCGAATTAAGTTATAAGTTACCTATTATAAGGCAACTCTCCATGAATTCTTTAAGATGCCCTTCCTTGATGAGCTTCCCAAGGAGAGCTTTGAGAAATCTACAATCATTGGTGTTATGTTGTGGTCATAAATTTACATTTGCCCCTCTTTTTTATGTCTTTTTATACGATTAGCTACTTGAATTATTCTCTATTATACAACAACAATAACAACAAGTTTTTATCCCACTATGTGGGATCGGCTTCATGAATTATTCTCTATTATGAGGGATAGTTATAATGGTATAGATGGAATAGCTTTAAGAATGATCAACATGTCAAGTAGAGGCAAGAAGTGTCTTACATGATAGATTTGCATATTTGCTGAAGTTTCTTACAATCATGTCCAGAGAGAACAAAATCGAGGTGGTAGCTAAGCCCTAAGTAGATTCTTGTTGTGTCGAGAAATTTTTTGACTCATAACTAAATATATTCTTGCTGTGTTGAGAAGTATGTTGACTCCTAAGAATCACTAATTTGCCTTCAGGAAGGATGGTTCATCCTGAGTGGGGTTATGAGAAAAAGGCTTGAAAGTGTTTGACAGGGACTCAAATTTTCAAATAGGTAATTTTGCTATGTGGTAAATCGTGTTGACTGTGGACACATGGAAGGCTATGACAGAATCTTTTAAGTTGAAGTAGAATCAAATTTCAAAGCTCATCTTCTTGTATAAATCATCAAAAATATAACCTTAAGTTTTCTCGTTACACTTTTTGTAAAATTTCTAGTTTTTTATAATCATTATAAAAAACTTCCATAGTTTTTTTTTTTTTTTTCGACCTTTAAAAAGCTTATTTTGCTTTAACAACATTTAACATCTACTCACTTCACCACCAAATCTTCTTATTAGTGCAATATCCATTTATCCATTTCTAAACTTTCTTTGGCAATTTCTTAATAGAGCTTGTCATCTTTTCTGCGTCAAATTTGGATTAAGTAAAGAATTCTAGTTTGCCTCCCTTAGTAGCCTATTTTAGAAGATTAATATTTTCTCACCTTATGTATATCAACACTTTATTCTATAACTATGATTTACTTTTGTTGTTTTCTTATACTCTTAAGATATACCTTGATAATTATTACTCTATGTTGTATGGTCAAACTCTCTTTTTGAATCACTTTATAATCCTTGCGAGAAGATTTTCTTCACTAAGTGAATAAATGTATTTATAATTTGGTGCCTTTATTGTTCTAGGTAATTAATCATTTTTTTTTAAAGTTTGGGTTTGTTATGGCAAGATCATAGAATATTGCAAGAACAATTATAACTTCTCTTTTATATTTCTATCTTTTATTACATAACCATTATGAATCCACTCATAGCCTAATATACTAGAACGAATATGCCAATTTAAATAACCTCTATTAGATATCATTTATTCCTTAAGTTGGCTCAATAACTCATCCATCTCTTTGATGTATTAATGTTTTGAACTATCTTTTAATCTAATTTTAGGAGAATAAATACTAAACACATTCATAATGTCTTCATCGATAATTATCTTAATGAAAAATTGCCTCAACAATTTTATCTATTATTAGTTGCTACTATTATATCCTTATTCCTATTATTAATCTTTCTAATATATGTTAACTTACAATCTCCCCAACGTCTTTGGATTTATCTAATTTCCATTTAAGGGTTGTTTGGTTGGCTAAAAAATAAATGCAGTGTAATATAAATTCAATATAAAAGGAATGTAGTGTATTTGAAATATTTTGTATTTGTTTGGATCGATGTAAATCAAATTTAAGAATTTACTTTTCAGTGTTTGGTTTGAATAAAATAAAATTAATAAAATTAAGCGCGACTGACAAGCCAAGGACGGGTTACGTGGGGCATGAGGGTCGAACCGGCATTGGAAGACAGCGACGGCGAATTAGCGCTAGAGGCAAGAACCGGTCGGCGCTACTGGCCACGGGTTGTGTCATCCTCACTTTAATCGATGAAAATAAAATCACTCAAATTGGACGACATTCTTTTTCACTGGATTTGAACTAAATGGTAAAAAAGAAATTCATTGAAACTTTACATTGCATTTCTTTTTCAAACAACCAAACACCAATATTTCGCTTTTAACTGAAAAAGAAATACAATGCATTCCTTTTTCACCTAACCAAACAGCCCCTTAGTTCTTATAAGCAAGCAATATTTATTTTTTTCTAAATAATGTATCCAATAATCCTCTTGTTTTCTCATCAGAAGCTCCAAATTTCATATAACAAATCCAATGTTAGATTTGATCCTAATAAACTTTTCACCATAAATTGTTGTGAGCCACTAAGGGGTGACGTCTTAGCCCACCCTTACCATTTACCACAATTAGGCTATGGTATGTCACTTAAGGGTCATGTCCTAGCAAGCCCTTTCTTCTCACCACAATCTGATCAGGTCTCAGTACATCAGTTCTGTGTAACAAATTTCTTGGAATAATATGAATTTAATCATGGTGTAATCCATTTTCTTGTACTTCGCCATCAGAGAAATAGATAAAGTTTTATGATGTTGGATGATTTGAATTAAAAAATATATATAATTCCTGAAAATATGAATCTTAGTGGAGTTTTAAAACATAAGGAACACCGTTTCATTTTAGTACACCTATTCTAATGTTCATTTTGATTTTCAATAAGTATTTTAGCATTCATCTCTGCAAATAAGGAATTAAACACTCAAACTCTATGGATGACAAACCTGTGTATGTGTGCAGATAGGTGATTGCATGAGCCACGTCAATGGCAATGTCAAGCCGCTGTGCAAGCTCTAGATCATGTCCACCAGTGCCTGCATTTCAATGTACTATTATGATTACAACCTTATTGTAAAACTCTTTATATGCTTTCCTTTATTCATTCTGTTTATATTGTTATTCTGTTTCTGCTATGTAACTAGTTCTATGATTAATCATGAAACTAAGGATTAACACCTTATAGTACTCACCATCCAAATGCTCCCGCAGTGTTCCATTTCCAACATATTCAGTGACGATAATTTGTTCTTCGTTATCCTCTAGACATCCAAGGAACCTTACCAAGTTTTGATGTTCTATGTTTGAGAGAGTTCCTATCTCACTCCTGAACTCTGATGAAATACCCTTATTTTGTAAGTTCTGTCAAAAGCCTTGTGTCAGCATATTCTATAACAACTTTAAAGGTTTTGCCAGTTAGCATCAAAGCGACTTTAATATAATTTATTTATTTCATTTAGTCACCTTCCTGGCACGCTTCACAGCAACAACAGATCCATCCATTAATTTTCCCTTGTAAACTGTTCCAAAACCCCCTTGCCCTATCACATTTTCCTGAGAGAAATTGCCGGTGGCCCTGGAAATTTCAGCTATTGATAATTGTACTTCTGGGCGAGTGCCATATGTGCTTGCGCTTTTGAAACCACCATATTTGAAAATTGAGTGATTGCTGCCAGTTGTTGATATCTTTGAGCCTGCAGCAAATGCCGATCATTGTTATGTTTGGAAGGTACTTAACAAGGACAGTTAATCATCCCATATGAAAGACTGGGTAGACTAGGCTAAACAATAAAATTATTCCTCGAAGTTTTCCCTATATATAGTTCAACGCCTGTGAAGACAGTGGTATATGTTTGTAGTCCTTAATATGCAACTCTTCTTTGAAAGTATATCTCACCATAACGGGTATGCTACTTAGGGCTATAAAATGGCGTCGTTGGGATATTGTTTTTTATATATGACTGCTACGCTTATTTTGACAACAACATTCTTGTGGGTTCTTAGAAATTTTTAGGGCGAGAATGAATTTTTCAAAATCAGATCTACTAAAATGTGATGCTTTTAAGAAAGTTAATGCTAACTCTTTAGAAACGAAAAAAGAAAATCCGCAATGTTACAATTTTCAAAGATAATTCATTATATATTTAAACCATTTTTAGATTCGCCAGGACCTGCAAAATCTTCTTGCTCAGTGTCACAATCAAAGGGTGCTAATTGTTTCCCTACTTTTGTTATATACCTTACACAATAAGCATTCCAGTCGATCTGAGAAAAAAATTGTAGACTGCAGAATTCAAAGTGCGCACTGGCAGTTGAAGGAAAAAGTACCAGAAGTGGTGGAAACATCATCTGTTTGGATGCTATGATGCTTTTGATTAGTTCCCTCTCTGGTTTTCTTTGTGCGAGGGATGAAGCAACTGATGAATGAGCTGGAAAAATCTTGGGTTAGAGATCTCAGAGGACTTTGACTGCGAAGATTAGTGCTCCCAGCCTCGGATCTGGAGTAAGATGAAGCTCGCGAGAAATTTGAACCTTGTTTCCGTCCGTCATAGCTACCGGAATCTTTATTCCTCTTGCCGCGGCTGAAGCTGAAGAGCCGGAGACCTGATTTCTTCATATAGTAAGTATCTGCAGCCATAAACACTATTCCAGAAAATCTTTATATCAAGCCTCTGCAGATCGGCACATTAATGCTGACATTCTTGAGAGGCTTTGGTAGATCGATGAAGCTTTCGATTGGAAAGAATAGATATTTTTGGAGATGGACTAAAAAGAATGAGTCAATGGATGGATCGTGTATTATATGTACTTTATTATTTGGAAAATTCACGTACATATCAGACAATTTTTCTGCATTTACATATTTCATATTTAAACTTAAATATTTATAAAACTAACACTTTTTCTATACTCAAAAAAGTACATTTCACTTAAAAAAAATAACAAAAGTGATATTTTTGATGTAATAATAAAGATTTAGATATTATTTAAATAAAAATTAAAATTTAGATATGAAATACATAAATTCATAAGAATTGTGTGGTATGTATGTAAATCCCCCTTATTATTTTGATCTATTTGTAAATTTTTTAAGACTTAATTTTTAAATTAAGCAACTTTAAAATTTTAATTAATGAAATAACCTTTAAAAAAATATTTTAAAATGGTATAATCGCCGCTTAATCCAGGACATATAATGTAGTCAGCCAGCTAAACCTGACCGTTAAATTTTTTTTTTAAAATCATGAACCAGATCGAGCGATCTCGTTTCTACGTGTGTACCACCCAACCGCCAGATTTCCTCGCCACCCCATCGCCGGAAATCGTCTGGCCAGCCCATCCGCCGACGCCACCAACGCCGCCCGCTCCAGTGGATCTGACCGCCCGATCGCCGAAAAAGTTCATTTTTTTGCTATTTTTTTTAAATTTAATGAATAATATGTGAATGTGATTTGTATTTATTGTACTTTATAATGTTACTAGGCAAATGTAATGTAAATTTTAGATATTTTAGATATTTTTTTTAGGGATTTTAGATATTCGTATGTGAATGTATAAAGTTTTTTGTTTTTTAATGGATTACATCAAGGATTAGATTTTTGTGGTATTTGTAATATAGGTATTTTTTGTATTGTTTGACTTTTTTTCTGTAAAATGACAAATATGCTAATGGATTGGTTTTAAGCCTTTATCTTTTTAGCTTTATGTTATGGATTTCATTACTATGTATGCAATACATTTGTTAATAGGTTTGATAGAATAATATAGAGGTAGTTCGGAGGACCAAAATATGATATTTGTTGATTTAGAGAAAGCATGTGATAAAGTTTCAAGAGAAGTATTTTGGTGAGTTGTAGAAAAGAGAGGAATTGATATTG
Source organism: Cymbidium sinense (assembly GCA_021442155.1). Taxonomy (NCBI): domain Eukaryota; kingdom Viridiplantae; phylum Streptophyta; class Magnoliopsida; order Asparagales; family Orchidaceae; genus Cymbidium; species Cymbidium sinense. Next base: position 121,554,918 of record CM038225.1, read on the forward strand.
TGCATATTCAAGTCATTCAGGGATATGTATACTTAGAGACATTTGTGTCCAAATACATGGAGCATATTCAAGTCATTAAGGATATGTATACTAGCCTTTATCTCTTTTCTACTTACAATAAAGTTTCAAGGTATGTGAGATAACAATATATGATGTGTTTTGAAGTCATCATTGAGCGTATTATACGAGTAACTAGTTTTAGGTTGATTTCATGCTAATGTGAATTAGGTATTTCAGGTATTTTCTTAGAGTCTTGTTTTTTTTTTTTTATAAAATGAAGATTATATAAATATGATGTTGATTTTTCTGTGTTATCATATATATTATGTGAATGTTTAGTTTTAGGGTCGATTTCTGTGTGTTATCATATATATTGTGTGAATAGTTATTTTAAGGTTGATTTCAGGCATAGTGTAATTGGCTGATTAAGTAAGCATTTGTTTGACCCATGATGCTTCTAAGTATCATTCTTTTAGTTCATCGTTACCACTATCTAGATTACGCTCCTGCAACGAATTATTTTCATCATTCTAACAAATTCATGTAGTACTCATTAATCTAGCTAATTTAAACAGGTGTGCTCTTCAACATTCCTACCTCCGATACACATATTTGACTCAAATATGAGTTCAGACATTGTATGCTTGGTATTTTATTATGACGGTCAACTTAGTATTAATGACAATTTTTTCCCTACGTATACTGACGGAAAGAATCGTCCTATATTAATTTCACGCCGGGCTGATTTTAGCAGCGTACAGAATCGAATCACGCGGTCACTAAAAGTTGATTCGACATGGTTTAGGATTAATCTCATATGTAGATTTCCTGTTGGTGCCAGTTTCATTGTTACACCATTTAATGATAACGAAGTATGTGAGTCAGTCATTAATGCAGCGGATGTACAACATGTTGTTGTATACGTCGAAATTGAGTTGAAACCAGCGGATGATACCGAAATTCATAACTATACTGAAGCTGAATTTCAACCAATTGAAGCATATCGTTGGTAAGTTCCATAAGCTGAGTAATATTTCACTTTAGTCTTACATTATATTCAAATGCACGATCGATGATAGAGATGTATCTGCATCTCCTATGCATGTTCATCATATTGCCTCGACTTCTGCAAGTATAGGTGAATATCGTAGATATCAGGTGTCTCTTATACAAACCGAAGATAACGGCTATGAAACAATGCCTAGCGCAACGAGTTCAGATACAGATGACAGTGAAGGTGATATTGGAGAACAACAACATCTAATACACGACAATGATGCCAGCAACACCTTCATCTTCTCAGCCACATATTGTAGGATTTGATGCAGTTCCATCGTCTATACCAGATGTCGGTCCACACAGTTACCCATATGGCACACCAGCTTCTATCGGAAGCCATGTTCACCATTTCGCCATGGCGTGCAGACTCTCCTATGTACCCTCACCCACCGATGTACATGTCGTAGATGCCCGCAGTGTACCCCACTGTCCCCTTTCAGCCAAGACCATCACAGGAGATAGCTAATGTTACACCCCTCGATGATACTGAGGACCAATCGACCGCAAGACGGCGGCATCGAGCACCATCTGCGACCGCCCTCTACCACACAATAATATACTCCCGGGAGTGATGCACTTCCACCACACAGACACCGCTATCGTTAGATGTCCTCAGTTGTCATGTGTAATTGTAGATCATTTGATAGCTTATTGTACACTGTTCTGTCATTGTTTTATATTTCCTATATACACTGCATATCAGGACACCATTTATTTATGTTACATATTTCTAGTTTAAGTAAATTGCATTCTTTCCAGTTTATCTATGTTACACCGTTTATCTTATTGGTATTGAACTGTCAGACTTTAGAAGTTTTGGAGAAGTAGATAATGACTCTGATACGTCCATAATACCGCGGTTGGTCGCAATATTCAATAGAAAATATGAAATCTGATATGCAAGAGGACACAATCGCATTTTCTGATCAACATCAAAGTCGTGAGAAATTTCGTGCTGATTCCAACGATACCAAGCTCGCTGAATTCCGATAACGGATGACTCTGGTACGATCAAAATATCGTAGCTGGTTAAATTTTTTTTTAAAAAAATAAAATTTCGGGTTAGTCGCCCGTTAAACGGGAGATTGTGCATATTTAAAAAAAATTTTTTAACCTATTTCACTAATTAAGATTTTAAAAATACTTAGTTTAAAAATTTAGCCATTTTTTAGCTGATCCTGTCAGCCAACTTTCTAAATGTTGTAAGCTGAGCTATAAGCGGACGCCAATCTGGATTGCTTTTTTTTGGGTCACTCAGAGCTGGTAGAGTTGTTAATTGCTTGGTCAATTGGTCCCTCTGCAAATATAGTTTTACAAAGAATATTTATAAAAAATATAATATGATTCCAGCAGTATAGGGTGGTGTATACATTGCATGGGTGATGAAGGCTAGTCGTCCTTTACAAGAATGTGGCAACATCTCAGACGCGAGAGAGAGAGAGAGAGAGAGTATAAACAAATATTAACAGTAATTTCCAGTGTTTTTTGTAATTTCTGTAGCAAGTAGTAATGGAGCAAAGCTAATCTGATTCGGAATTATTACTACTTTCATGTCCACACGGTGTACGGACCTGTGGCCTGATTGCCGATCTTAATGCGTAAAATATGGGAAAATATTCCGAGTCCACGTAGCTTTAATGCGGACTCAATCGCAATGATGCATGGCACAAGACCGCCAAAAAATGACGCCGTAAGATGGAAGCGCGCGGTTTAGCGGTTTACCAACGACCCGACACTACCCGACCGTGCCTAAACCTCGGGAACAAAATATCTGCGTCGTCGGTATTCTTTCGTAATACTCAGATAGGGCTTTCGACGAAGAGAATTTCCGAGCTCCGCGCCCACCTCCGCCGCTCGATCACCGGCTTACTAGATTTCAAATTGAGACGGTTGGTTACACGAGGTATTTCCACATTCTTGAACTTGAAAGATTTTAGGGTTTTCTGTCTTTGTCCATTACAATCCATCGAAGTGTTTAGGTTTCTTTATGAAGTTTTTTGATATGGCTACCCTCTGCATCATACCTCAGACTGTACGTCATCTCCCGATATTAGACGAGATTTTGTCTTTGTTGATTGTTACTGTACCCCTCAAACCCAACAAGCATCTCTACTTTCTTGAGATTTTGCATTTTTTCATTTTTTTCCGTTGGAGGGCATACTATGGGAATGCTCAATAACCTGAAGTTGTGTGGTTTGGGTGTATTCTGGAGAAAATGTCAGACTCCTCTCAGACTGCACTCTATACCTCTATACCTCTATACCTTTGTACCTATGTACCTCTGTACTGCACTGCACTCCGATATTAGAGACAATTTTTATTTTTCTTGATTCTTCCGGTTGTTGAGACCGCTTTCTAAGTAAGTTTTAGAGGTTGTTAATTTTGATGCTTGTTTGCAAATGTACTCTGAACCCCTCTGTACCTCCAGACTTCTTCTTTATTGAGATTTTGCATTTTTTCACCATTTTTTGGAGGGCATACTATTAGAATCCGTTATGAATAACCTGGAAAGTTGTGTTTTTGTCGGTTTGGGTGTTCGTGGAGAAAATGAATGTACCCCTGCACTCCTCTGCACTGCATCTCCCGATGTTAGACGATTTTGGGCTTTTTTCTTGATTGGTTGTTGAGACAATGTTTCTTGCTTTCTTGTGGAAGTAGTTTAGAGGTTGTTTGGAAGCTAATTTAGATGATTGTTTGCAAATGTACTCCAGAACCCTCGTCCTCCTGTACCTCTATACTTTCTTAAGATTTTGCATTTTTTTCAGTCCATTTTTTACCGTTTGGAGGGCATACTATGGCTAGAATCCGTTATGAATAATTGGGAAGTTATGTTTTGTCGGGGTGTGTTACGTGGAGAAAATGAATGCACAGTACCTGTACTCCCACCTCCGATGTTAGAGCATTTTTCTTGATTGTTCTCGGTTGTTGACAATGTTTACCGCTTTCTTGTGGAAGTAGTTTAGAGGTTGTTTGGAAGCTAATTTAGATGCTTGTTTGCAAATGTACTCTCCAACCCTCTGACTCCTCAGATTCTATACTTTCTTGAGATTTTACCGGTTTGGATATGTTACGTGGAGAAAATGAATCACCTTCGTACCTCTGCACTGCACTGCACTCTGCACTCTCCCGATATTCGTGCTTAATCCATTATCTAATATTCGATTACCTTAACTTTATTTTGAAGTTCGATGTCGCAAAAGGATAACGCCTGATGCAAAAGTGCCATCGAGCATTATTTGATAATATTACGCTTCACTAGTGAAGTGATGAAATATTGAAGCGCTTCACTGAACCAATTGACAATTGGATTGCAGAAAGACTTCTTGCCATATAACCTCTATCCTATCTTTGGGACATCGACAAAGCATTTTTCTGGGACATTTCTTTCACCGGATGAAGTAAATGATCTTTGGAGATGCCAAACAAAGGAGAGAAAGTTTTATGGCAGAAATTCCATCACACGATAGTTAGATTATAAAATAAGCTCGAAAGAATGAATGATCGTTGAAGACTTATACATACACGTTTTCTTATTTCAAATTTGTTCTTTGCATACCACAACTATAGAGTAAGTTTAATACTACGATAATATTGAAAAATTTGTCGAAATACTGTCCATTTGGGACTTCTTAGTGTCACAATTCAATGGCATTACAAAAGATCTGACACGAAAGGCTTATATGAGTGGCTTTGTCCTCTTCTTATGGTATGTCAACGTCTTATGTTTTACTTTATGTGAGCAATTTAACTGTATAAATTTTTTGTTGTAGATCGAAGTACTGAGCACATTATTAGATTAGTCGTCATTTCAGATAATGATGTTGCTTGGCCTAAAATAAAGTTCTGAGATGTTGCCTTCGACGATTTAGGAGGAGACCGTGTACATTAGTTATGTTCGTTCATTTTGTAGAATGCATTTACCTATGTTGTTTGTCGTCATATCTATCTTTGGCTTAACACAGGTCCGCCTTACACTCGAGGACTTATCAGAAGAGGAGACCTAGCTCATTGAATCATCCTCTCATCCCCATGAAACTTCCCTAGCAGAACTCGACATCAGCCCCATCCGCTGACGCCATTGTATCTCTCGATTCCGTATATCTCTCCCGGATATTCCCCAAGCGGTGTCAGCTTGCCTCCGCTTACCCCCAATCGGAAGGATCTGTAGGGTTATTTGCGGTTTGAGGAGTTGAGAAAGTTGTGGCATCCTACCATGCGCGATGAGAGGTGGATGGCATTCATGCAGTTATCGCTATCAGGGTACCCTCACAGAAGAGTGCTTCCATCCCGGAGTGGAAGTTGCTACTGAGGAGACCAGGGTATCTTCTCGGAGACCTTTATAGTGGAAGCCTCCTGGGAGTCTTGTGCCGAGAAGATCCCGAGTCGTCAAGGGGAGACTCGAGCATACAACCTATCATCCCCTTCATTGGCCTCAGACGTGGGTGAAGGCACGACAGACGAGGAAGAGGAAAGCTATGTTCTCTCTGTTTAGCCTACGCTAAGAGTCATTCTCGACCGCCTCCACCCCACTCCCACACGCAGTATACGTTAATTTCATGAATAATGTGATACAATGAGATGTTGTTCGGTTTCACCCTTCTGAATTCGCAGGCTGGCGTCGACGAGCCGATTTCCTCTGATGATCCATCAGAGGCTATCGTAGTTGTGGAGGAGCACCAGTCCGAGGCAAGCAGAAGTTCTGATTCTCGAGCTTTAGATGACAATAGATATAGATTTTACCAATTAATTTCAAAATAAATATATATACGGTACGACTGGACTTCCCATCTAGAGATGGCATACCTCGGATGCTCCAACTCATAATGGCCGGTGCTCGATTCCGGGACAAGTAAGTCGACATCTTCCTCCTTTTCACACGATTCAAATGTCATATCATTCTAAGTACTTGTTTCATTTCTTTGCTTTAAAATTATAAAAATGACTGTGTCGATAATGTAGGGAGATACGTGCAATGGAAATATTATTATTTCGCTAGATTGACGATGCATCGATGGATCGATTTCATGCACACGCCGACGCGTCGTGATATCAGTACCGAGAAGTACTGCGATTGTATGTCCCATTCTTTTACATTTCATGCTTACATTGGGTGAGTTACTCCACCAAAATTACTAGTTCGCAATTCATTCTTGATATTCGTGATGACTGTCTTATAGATGTTATCCCCGCATCCTTGCAATTATGCGCAGATGACTTGCTAAAAGAAAGCAAGATGTATATCTAGATGTCACCGCAGATAAGGTATCCGCTGCCGCTTTACTCCCGTTATCCATAATCAAGACTGACACTTCTTTGTAATCAAGCTTGGCGTGTGGTCATTTTAATGACACATTGCCAAAACCGACACATAAAGCCATTCTAGGAAATGGTATGCACTCTTCATGGGTTCTCGGGGATCACACTAATACCTTATCCATCTTCCTCATGCGATTAAATTCGGCTCGGGATATCGGCCATTATTTTGAGAACCCAAGAAATGGCTAAAACTTGGCGGTTGCCATTCTCGAGTCGATCGCAGATGTTCATCTAAATACATGGGAGCATCGAAGCCACAATTAACTGGCTCAACAAGGGGATAAAAAAATGAATAGATTTACGACTTTGTTTATGCAATTTTTTGTTTGGCCTCAAAAAACACTTAAATAAAATTTGGATGCTTGAGTTGTTCTCGACAAGACATTCGGTTTAGGTAGGGATAAACTGTTTGTTATTTCAAGGGTTTATGTAGGGATAATTTCGTTGTTCAGACATTCTGTTTAGCATGTTCATTTGCATTTTACTTTCAGTATAACGATTTTTTTCGTTTTTTCACTTTCGTAGCATGGTTGTTCGATCATGGTAACTAACCCAACAAGCAATAAGTCGTGCTCAAGAATTTTAGGAGATTCACGGTATTTGTACTGCGGGTTTTGTTTCACTGCACTGGTTGTTCGTAACATGGTAACAAATCCCAACCGCAATAAGGTGTCGCTCAATGAATTTTAGGAGATTCTCGTAATTGTACTCTCGTGCGTTTTGTTTCACTTGCATTGTTAACATGATAACTAAACCCTAATAAATGATGGTCTCGACAAATTTTAGAGATTTGGTATCAGACTGCACTTCCTGCACCTCTTGCACTCGACTCTCCTGCACTGTCACTCCTGCACTCAGACATGTACCTCTGCACTGTACTCTGCACTGCACTCTATATTATGCAAATTTAATAGACAATTTTTATGCAAATTAAAGATTTATTTATCCAATACTTTCTTATATTTAAAAACAGTATATTTTATTTTTAAAAAGTCAATATTGATGATAGTAAATATTATATATGTCGAAATAAAAATTTAGTTAAGTATGTAAATAAGGATGAAACTGCATGTTAATTATGTGTTAAGCATGTAAATCTCTTAAAAAATAAATAAAATTGCAAAAATAGGGATAAAACTGGATCCAACCATAGGAAATGTTTAAACTAAATATTTATTAATATTATGGTTTAATTGCAGAGCCTTCTATGTCGACATTTTGAGCTCAATAGATTTATTGAATACATATCGAATTGAATATTGTGCTCATCAGTGACAATGCCAGGGTTTATATCACGGATGCAGAAAGGCTGCAAATGGCCAATTTTTTCTTCTTTTTGTTTGTTTTTTGTATGTACATTTGGTTAAATGCTTGGATATTTTGTTACGTGAAGTGTTTTCAAATACATGATTATGGTATTTCTTATTAGAATTTAATTGAATATATGTTTTAATCATTGAATATATGTTCCATATGAGAGAAATGGTAAATAGTATTTTTATAATCAAACCGAATCGGAGGCAAAAATAACCTTAAATACATGAAATGCATCTAGTTGGATGCTTCGCTTTATCTGGAGAAATAAATTCATCAGAGAAAATATGTTTAAAAAAAAAATACATACAATACTTTTAGAGAAAATCAATTCTATCTAAATATTACATACATACAATACAATTCTTTTCTAATATAGCATTTTTTTCATGTATAAAATAATGTATTTTATTTTAAAAGATAATGATGATGATATTCAATGATGTAATATTAAAGATTTCAGTGTTATTTATATAAATATTAATATTTTTGAGTTGGCTATGTAAATGAATGAGAATTGTGTGACATGCATGTAATTGCATGTAAAATTTAGTCTCACATAAAAAAGCTGAAAAGGTTAGTTTTGAATGATAGCATTTAAAAGAACTTCGTGGAAGAACGAAAACACCGGAGAGCATGAGGAATTAGATAGGTAAATGTAAAATCAACCGCATGAGAATTTGATCGTTCAAGCAACATATCCATTACATGAGAATTTGACCGTTCAAGCAACATATCTCCCAAAAGTGAATCATTACAATGTCAGTATAGTTAAACTCAACTAAGAAGGGATTACAATAATTTAGAATCTACCAATATGCAACATAAAAATAAATAAAAGGAAGTGGTTTAAACAAGATCATAAATCATTGCGATTGATTAAATCTAAATCATTGTGATTGATTGAATCAAGCTAAGATTCATAAATTAACTTGGAACAATCTCAATTTTTCTCTCTTTTTTTTTTGGAGATCATGACTTATCTCATCTAATAGTAAATTTGGACACATCCTTCAAGAAAAAATGACATATTGGTTTGTTATTTAACTTTAAGAAACTAATACCAATTTAAGAGAACAAAGCAACCATAAAATTATTCTACAGAAGAAAAAGGAGGCATGAACAACTAGACCTACAAAAATAATCAAATATTATACCTCATCTGGGCTATAGAGTTAAACAATTCTTCACCAAATAACAGTTCTAGACTTAAAAACAACAAAAAATTTGAGAAGACATTAAGGAAAAAAATGTACAGTTTCACTTGCAAAAAATGGTAAGATTAAAAAGGAAAAGAAGACTTTCTAATGAAATGAACGACAAAAAAAATACAAGCATTATGACTAAAATGAGCAAAATGAAATTAAAAAAGTACCTTCTTGGATAATATCATGCATTAAAATGCCGTCTCGTAATAATATCCATCATGAGCTTAATGTACCCTTCAGCATGTTGGTTGATTGATGAGGTCAAATTGAATTCCTGTGGTACAACATCGTAGTAATGGTACAACATCTTAGTAATGGATGAATGTTTGACAGCGTCAATGTGAAATATTCTAGGCTTACCTGTGAAAAGCACTGGGGCATAATAGAGAGTGGAGCTGCAACCGGTGACACATCCCGTTCTACAGCACTCTCGGACTTCACTTTTGTTTCTAAGACAAGAAAATATAATGAATTAAATATTTACAGGAACCTATAAGTAATAGCAACATCAGAGGCAAGTAGGATAAGTACTTGTGGATTTTTTGGATTTCTCCCAATAAGCCTTGAGCCTTGCGTTGGAAACACCCTTTGGGCGCCTCTTGATTGGATCCTTCAAACGTTTTATCCTTATCCGATGATGTGGTCGCCTTCTTCCTCTTAACTGATCTATCAAAGCGGTGGAGAATTCTCACTTATTACGAGTCCACTTCATCGATAGTCGCTAAGAGATGCAAGCATGTAATCCTCGAATCTTATTACCCGTGCTGAGCTAATTTGATATGCATATCGACTTATATGGTTTCAAAAACAATGCCAGTTCCATCTCGCTCTCCACATGTACTAACCTTCGTATGAACCATCGATGTAGATGTCCCTCTTGTTTCGTAGACCACCGCGATGAGGAGGTACTTATCCGAATGCGCAGACATCATTCTGCTAAGAACTCTAATGCGTGCACAAAGTATGCCCATCATTTCAAATTTCGGCAACTACAAGAAATATCCATAGTAGACACATCAAAGTGGACAATCCGGTTTTGGATGCATTCTTCTTCTCTAAGTTCCTCACCAGTACTCATGGGCCTATATCATCGCACAAAGATAGTCCCCAACTCCATGCGTAAATTCTTCTTGAACATAGAGTAAATCTTCCTCAGATAAAACAAAGCGACTTGCTTAAGAATTGGACTACTCTAACAACAGAACAATTTTGTGGATACACTTGAAGTCTTCATCATGTTCATTTTACGCCATGTTTCCATCACATTCTCCAATCCCAAGACAAGAAACAATGCAATGGCGAGCTTGTTGGCGAAATACCGCAGCATACATTTTGTGGCCTTGCTGGCGGTGGACAGATGCCGATACAAAATTTATCTTTTGTTGAATCTGGACCATTTACTTTAATTTTGTAAAGTTGAGATAGCGAGCATGATCATGCAGTTAATCCTCCTTTGGCGGACCAGCATCCTACTCATCCTCACGTCACATTTGCTCATCGTACATAGAATAGCCCTTGAACTCTCTTGTTACTACTAAAGCAATGGACCTTGGAGGGCTTTCTTTGAGATATGCCATTGGCATTACATGGTGGCGATATCGTGGTACATTCTCGATAGCATGCTTTGATCTTGATCGGTAAATATCGTTATAGGATGCACGCCAGAAGAAATGTCAGGAATAACCATGTGAATGACTTGATGGTCTCTTAGACAAAAAAGCTACTCGAATAAGGCGTTTTGCCAATGATGATTCACTCCAGCAGTGGGGCAGACAAGATTATATTTATTGGTAGATGGTAGTATCAAAATTATCACATCCAAAACAATCAAATTCAACCTAGACATACCATTGTTCCAAAAAAACTCACCAAGCAATCGGGCATCAACGAACATCCCATGCAAACATCTCGTCCGTGCTTGTCTTTCCTTGAGCAGTATTAATTCGTTCTATCACCACTTTGATCCGTGACCTTAGCTCTTTACAGATGAATTGAAAGCATCTCTTTTGGTGAATCAATATTCTCTACCCACCAACTTCCTCGGTTAGATAGGCGCAGCGTCGGTTACTAATGCGGCCTCGTCGTCTTCAAAGCGATGCCTTCATCGATGCATCGTCGCGATCGAGAAGATCTGATCACGATCTTTGCCGGTGAGCGATTATGGCTCATATATTTTTTAACCGCAATTTCCCTCAAATTCACAGTCGAATCATCATGGGACAATCACTCTCGTATCGTTTTCTTGAATTTTGTTATATGGTTTAGATTGAGGTTTTTTTCGACTGCTTTTTGAAAATCTCGATTTCAATTTCTTAGAGTTTGGCCAATAACTTGTATTATGAGCGGTTTGATGTGCATAATCGCGATGCAGTGCATAAGCGGTTTCATTATACCTGTACTTGAATACCCAAATTTGGGTCATTAGATAAAACAACATCATCGCATTGCTCATTCACCACATTCATGCGAAAATATAGAGTCCAAGCAGTTCCGAGATAATAGAAATGCAGATGAAGCAGAAGAGTGAAGCATAAGTTAGTCCACAGTATAGACACAAAAATACCCAAAACCGTTGAGCGGCAAATTGCAGGGAGAATGCTGAGAGTCTGAAGGGTATAGAGGTGCGAAGGTATAGAGTCTGAGAAGGTATAGCATGCAGAAGGTATAGAGGTATAGAAGGTATGGCGGTCGTCTGAGTGAAGCGGTCTGAAATGAGAGATGCAGAGGTATAGCGATACGAGAAGGTATAAGTATAGAAGGTATGGTAGATGCAGTCTGGAGATGCAGAGAGGTGCAATCTCTAAAATTCGTGAAACCATCATTGCTTGATTGGGATTTAGTTACCATGATCGAACAACACTGAAAGTGAAACAAAGCTGGAAAAAAAATCATACTCGAAAGACACTCTGAGAGAATATGTAAATAAACATAAAATTAATCAAACAACCACCAATTTCGTCCTGAAGGATTACATTGAATATGTTTTCTCCGAACTTTACAAAAAAATCATGAAAAATAAATATGAATACAAAGGGATTACAACTCTTAAAAGATTACCGATCCATTTTATTTACGACATCATCGCCTATTTCCTCAACGCCCATTTCCAGATTCATTCTCCTTCTTCATACTCTTTCAGAATTTCTCACCAGAAATAAAAAAATACCACTACCCCAAATGAAGATATTTTAATTTCTCCGCCAAGATACTCATTCCAGCTTCGGGCGGACGCTAAACCGCAAAAATAGTGTCATTTCGTCTACGGCGCATTTTTTGGCGTTAAGCGGGACACGCTGTCACGCGATTGAGTCGACGTAAAGACGGACTCGACGGACGTAAACACGGAAATATTTTCCCGTAAAATATAGACTTGAAAATCATTTCTGTCTTCAGCTTCAATCTCTCTCTATGTATATATATATATATAATTCTAAGTTCTGAAAGCTGTTTCCTCCCCTTGTTGATGTTGTACAGCTTTAACTTTGACCTTCATATTTTGTGTTTGTGAAGCTTTCATGGTTTTCTTTTCATTGCGTGCTCTCTTACCGTTTTAGTTTAACATATCGGCTCGCAATTTCCATTAAAGAATAGTGACAGAGTCACAGATTGAAAATCTTTAATATTTTCTTAATGAGATCAATGACCTTGTGAAACATAAATTTCAATTATAATATAATATAAATATGTTGACAAAAAGTTTTAAAGAAAATTAAAATTTTTTGTTATAGATAAATTAACACAAATAGATGTCAACTTATACCATCTACTTTGTTTACATTCAAATCTTCAACATAGTATCAAATATCATTATTATTATTTTTTTAAAAATAAATATACCTTTTAATGCATAAATAAAATATTAAAAATTTAAATATCAAAATTTGAGTATTGGATATATACATAGAAATTATATGATATGTATGTAAATTTCCATAATTTTAAAAAGTGAATATAACTTTTCATGCATAAAAAAAATATTGAAAATATAAATATCAAATTTTAAGAATTAGATATCTAAATGCATGAAAATTGTGTGATATGTATGTAAATCTTCCTAACTTTTAAAACTTTGCTTTTCACACTACAGTTTTCAAATTAACAGTTCATTTTAAAAACAGCCCCAACCTCCTCAAACAGACCCATTCATTCATAAAAGAAACAGCAGAAGAACAGCGCAAATTCACCAACAAATGAAATCTTCAAAGGGAATTATTATTGCAACTTACAGCATCCACATAAATTATGCGTCGTGAAGGTATTGCCCTCTAACATTAGTAGCAGAAGAATAAAACCAGGAGGAAGTACAGCGGTTTTCATTCAACACAAGCCACTTCCAGCAACTAAAATTGATACTGTAGCTACATAACAATCCATTTCAATAGAGCAAGGAGGTCACAAGTAAGAGGCATACAGTAATCATCAAGTTTTAAGCAAAACCAGAAAGAAAGAGAAGCCAGGGGGCCGTTCATACAGCCAACACACAGGCAATCATTTTGGGCACCTAAAAATCCTTTTTTCCCGAATGCTATAATTATAATCTTCTGCTCGTTATGGGTGATATTGCAGCTTGACGACTCCAGGAAATGTAACAAGTACACGTAATTAGTATCAATATCCTGAATTTATAACTCACTCGTAAAATCATCCAAGAGAACTTTATTCCCCCAAAAAGACTTCGTTTAGTTACAATAAGAGGAGCAAAAGAGAGAGATCATATCTTGCTTTTAAGATTACCAAACAAAGAATGTCGACCTTCTGCGATGACTTCCCCTGTGGCTTTGTTTCTGAGCAGCACGTATGTTCCAGTGTAGTAGCCACCTCTGTGTCCCAGGACTCTGGATGTTATTTCCAGTTCATCCTGTTTTTCATCTATTACATATAAGTTCTTTATTTGTTTATCACTCTTTTGACAAACTTGAATCACACCACCACAGTGATTGACAGTTGAGAGGGGAAAAAGATTAATACACACATATACATATATTCTTGTATCGATTCATTTTTTGAACATTTTATATAATCTTCAAATTCAAGATGTTGATTATGAGCAACAAGAAAAAAATTACATGTGGATCGATCATGAGTTTCAATAATTTTCAAAATGACTTGACTATTTATTGAACATCTAAAAAAAATTAAGGATGATCAAGGATGTGTTGAGAGAGAGAAAATGGAGATTACAATCCATTTTAAAAGAATTATTCTCACATATCTCTTACCATCCATTAAAAAATTTTGAATAATCAAGAAATAAAGTAACTAAAATCATTGGCATCAGTTGTTGCCAATCAAATTTTATTCATTCAAAATTCATGATAGATGTTGAAAGATGTATTAGGATAAATAACTGCCCTATTAAATGAAAGTAATTTCTCTCACATATGGACATCAATAGAATAAACCACTTTCTCCTATTTAATCATGTATTTGTCAAATTTGTTCACGCATTATGTGATTAGGGACTCATAACATTACCTTCCATTATGATTATTCATAAACCATTAGTTTCAATACTATTTATCATATCCGAAAAATTTTCTCAGTATATAGGAATCTTGTAAATCCACATAATCTTTTTCAAATTTCTTATAAATGTTTTATTGCTTCCTTTCCTTCAATTATGATTCTTACATGTGTTTTAAAATTTCTCTCACCATTATGATTTTTTACATAGATATCTTCGAGAAGATGTGTAGAGGGCTAAAAATGAAATACTCACAAATCGTGCTCATCAACGAATAGACTATAGAAGGGCTGAGAAAGAGATGTGTTCATGTTCAAAGACCTTGATTCTCAATACAATCCTAACAACGTGGTTATGTAGTTGCAACTCTCAGGATCTCAGCCAATTGGATTGTGGAGACTGAAATCAATGGAAGTGTAGAATGCTTCAGTTAAGCTTTAAAAAAAATGTTCAATTTTGTTCAATACAAATCTGAAAGAGTATTAATTGAACCAAATTTGAGTTGTTCAATAATTGTATTATTCACTTGTAGCATTAAATCTAAGCCATCTAACATTACAAAATGCAATCTAGTATCAAGGGATATCTTTCTGAGTTTAGAAGGCCATGCCAAACATCCCTTTTTTTTTTTGGACAGGTATCCACCTAACACCCCACCGATAAGATGGGTGGGATGTCATTGTGACTAATCCCATTGGGGCCTAGCGCCACATTTGTCACCCACACGTAATAAATCCCCTTGATTTCCTAGTGGGCGCCTCCACCTGGAGAGAAATCGAACTCCATCCGAAAGATTCCCGATAGAGCTCGCCCACCAACCGAGCTAAGACGGTGGGTCATGCCAAACATCCTTAATGACACAAAGGAGTACAATAGGTAAGGCGGAGTGCACTTGCGAAGGATCCACTGAGTGGCAGCACTCATGGCAGATATATAAGAATTATGGTAGGTAAGAAGCGCTAGTGTTTAACAGTGAATACATTTAATGGTTGTGGAGGTCATGCCTTTCAATTGATGTCAAAGTCATGAAATGAAATGTAATCGCTTATTTTTGAGAATTTCTACTCTTTCTACTCTTTCTTGCTTATTCTCCCGAATTAGTGCAGATAATCTTTCAGCTTTGATGGGTATTCAACTATGCAGCTCTCGAAATGGATTGTCCCATCCAAGCCAGTAGCAGTGTAGCTCATCAAGTAAAGAACAAAATCCTTTACTGCGTAAGAAAGAAAGTAGAGAAAGGATGGAGATAACGTAACATGAGCTCAGAAAGAAAAGGCAGATTGCACCTGCAAAGAATCCACTGAACAGCAACACCTAAAAGCTAATAAAAAATGAGTATGGTACGTCAAAAGTGCTCGTGTACTTTGCAAGGTTGGTCACCTATGCTTTCGTGGCGACTATATGTAATGACTGTAGAGGTGATCACCTATGTATTTGTGTCAAGAGTAATGAAATATAAGGAACAAGTATTTTGTGCCTGTTTATTTTTAAGAATTTTTTGCTCATATTTTCTCGCATCCTTATTCTCCTGATTAGTAGACTATTGCACCGATTTGATGAGTATCTGATTACACTGTTCTCGAAATAGAATGCCCATCTAAGCAACTTTCTTTTGTAATTAATTTTCTTTTTTTTATTATTGCATGCTAGAAAATCACTAGAGTAAAATTTTTACCTTCATCAGAAATCCAACACACACAAAAGTATTTAAAGATGAACAATAAAACTCAATTTTACAAAACCTAAAAGAGGGAAAACCACGCCAAAAAACTTCCACTATGTATCTGTCAGAAAAGATCTTCCCGACATCGGATTCTGAATCAGAGAAGAAAAGAACAATGTATGACAACGACAGTAGAATGATAAGAAGCATAATTTACAACTATGAACAATCACGGTAAATGCTGGAACAATTACTGAGAATGCAATCATCTGGTAGAATCATCACGATGGAGACCGACATGATCGACGACGGCAAGGATCAACAACGGCGACGGCGCCGGGTGGCTACGACGGTCACGAATGTGCTTGGAGGATCTTTATCTCTCTCTCTTGCCCCTCATATGAGAATGAGGCTATTTATGATGGATGAGTGACGCCTCTATAAATACATGCAAAACCCGCACTCCACTTCATCTGACGGCTCAAATGATTCCTTTGATCATTTGATGAAAATATTTGAATGCTCAAATGAAGTGGAATTTTGAGATCTTGGCTTAGATCCGCTCCGAGACGCCGATTTGACTAAACACCTACGTTTGAGGCTTTTGAGGTTTAACCGATATCCCAAAGTTTCCAATGATATTTTAAGTTCTTGATTTGCCAACTTTGAATCGCTTTTTAACGTCAACATTCGTTTTTAAGAATTTTCGATATCGTTGCTCTATTTTGGATAACATTATCTCAATCATCCAAAAATATATACGTCATATACTTGAAAATAACAAATTCTTCAATGAACTTATACTTTAACCACAAAATTTGAGAGAACGATCTATTGGATAACAAATTACGACCATAAAGCGACGGATGTAGTATGCACTGCACGAAGATTGAGTTATCATGCCCCTAGAGAGCTCAGGTGCATGCTGGCAGCCACAGCCCCAGGCCGCCCATGCAGCGCCAGCGCCACATGAAGGTCATGCTGCGGCGATCGGCGGGCCTGTCGCGAACTGACGCAGGGGTCGGTATTCGGCGCTGGGCAAGCGACCAAATGGGCGACGGGTCACGCGCGATGCGCTGGCCATGGTCGATCATAATGCTACGGCCGCTGCGGGGAGAGTGGAATGCTACGCAGCTGGAGAGGGGCCACGCTGCGCTGGGGCCCAAACGGCGGTTTTGACAGCCGGTTTTGACTGGCGATTTTTACCCTTTTGCTCTGGGGGTCTATAAAACTCCCAGGCTGAGGAGGAGGCACACTTTTTCAACACTCTGCTTCTTCTTCTTGAGTGAGGGTCGTTGAGCGATCAGGCTCAGTTTATCTGGCAGCGCTCTAGTTTTCCCTCGAAAGATAACCGACCGTCGGACCGACCGGATTGAGGCATCAAGACTGTAGTCATAAAGACTCCGCCCTCGAAAGAGGTGTCAACCGACGGACCGACCGGGTTTGAGGCGATCAAGACCCGTAGTTCATACGGCAGGCTCAGTTTTCTCGAAAGAGGTGTCAACCGATCTCGCCGACCAGGTAGAGGCGATCAAGACTCAGAAGTGAGAAATTGGATTTCTTCAAACTCGATGGATGGTTCAATCGATAATTGCCAAGATGTTGGGGAAGCGATAATTGGGATTTCACCAACGACTGAGAAAGTTTGGGTAATTGAGCATCATTGGGGAGGAATAGTTTCTTTGTCTCTTTCCCCCTTTTCTTTTTGATCTCATATGTACGCATGTCTTTTTCGTTAGATCGTAGACAAAAAATCCTAACCCAAGCTGTTCATGAGCGGCAGAGTCAGAAAAGGGTATGCCCAAGTATTGGGGTGAGTGAGTAGCTTTACAAAATTTTCAGATTTTTCAGATTTTGTCATTTCTCCCCCTCTTTACTTATTCATTATGTATTTTCACAGAGTGATGGCCGGAGGATAACCCATACACATACGATATATACCATCCATTGTCACATCGATAGTTTAATGGTGTTGGTAAGAAATTTCATTACCCTAATGAGTTGGTGGCTATTGTTGCCAAGAGGTCCGATCGAGCTGCTTCACCGCCGGATACTTCACTGCTTCGAGATGATTCTTCAGGATGCGATTCCCTTTACCCCGAAATGATTGAGATCTTCAAAACATGTGGTGTATTTTGTCACAATTTTCATTTTAGTGGTCATCATCGGTTGACTATTTTCTTCGAGCGTGGTGTTACTTTGAACATCATATACTTGTCGAATGTGTAGATTCACATGTGATGCTCGGATGTGTTTCTTATCTAGTTATAAAATTGGATAGAATTTTAGACGGATCCGTCTAAAAATTGGTCTAATGGATTCTTCAAAAATGAGTGGGCCTTCGAGAGATGGGAAGATTGAATGACCTTCCGATCCATTACTAATTGAAGAGAACGATCTTGACAACTCTTAATGTTCCCGATGTAGAATCTTACAAGATGACATATGACAAATATATAGTTGAAGATAGAATGTTCAAGGTTGGCCTTTCCATCCGGCGGGAGATCTCATTCTTTTCCACTAAAGAGGTCAAGTAAAGGTGATGAAGGTCTTCTCATATTCATAGGGTTCTTTCAAGAAGTCCTCACGAAATCGGTGGTGGCAATGTTTCTTCCTAAAGAAAAGAAGAAGTGACTACAAATATCTCGAAGAAGATGTTCGCCTCCATATGAGAGTTTAGCTGTTTCAACTCATGATGGGGGAGTTCGTTTCTCGAAGCCACACATTCCTGAAGAGGTGTTAAATCACATATGCATTGGGCATCAACGAGCAGATGAATTGATACGTTATTTTCCCTTCTTTCTTCTTTTCTTCTTTTCTTCTTTTCCTCCTTTTCTTTTGTGTAATATTTGTGATGATTTTTTTTTATAGGTAACTCAAACATTAGGGGATCATTTGGACTCTTTAGATGGAATGAATTTGAAAAGGTAAAATATCCGCAAGCAGTATGAGCGAAAAGATGAGTGCCAAGAGAGTGGCGACTTTGGAAGATCAACCGTGAACTGAAGCTAGCGAACATGTCGACTTCTCTTTCTCCGTGAGGTGAAGCGACTCGTGATGAGCTTATTGAGGTGAGACTTGCCGAAGAGAAAAGAAAAGACTGCAGAGAAGGGAGGAACCGGAGAAGAAAGCATTACAATCGTCTTTCCGAGAAGGAACATATAATGTAATTAAAAGCAAATGAAATCTCCTTGAAGCAAAGAAGACTTAAGAGCTCTCGGCTTATCGGTATAATTGAGACCATGTCGGAAGCTCGTAATCATATTCTTGATGTTGAAGTGAAAGACTTAAGCACCAATGTTTAGAGGAGCTTCATCCGAGGATTCCTAAAAGGAATCCGCTTAGCATTGCAAGACCGAGCTAGTGTGGATCTATCTCCCGCCAAGTGTCCAAGACTCTTCGTGATTTAGAGATGAAGGAGTTGAGAGTGAGTCCAAGGAGCATCTCCTGGGTGAGGACGCGATATCACCAACCGATATGATGTAGCATCACTTGAGGATGCATTTTTTTTATATGTATTGTTATTAGTGTGTAATCTTGATTCTTTCTTATATCATCATGTTAATGTCATCATTTTTTTTTTTAGATGATATGCTTTTGTTTTACATATTCGGGATAATTGATCGAATATTATTCGACGACGCTAACTATTAATGGGGTTGAATAATCGGGATTACCGATATCCGGGTTGTCAGTATACGACGTTAACCTATATGGAAGAGAAGAATACACCGGGATTATTGACCTATTCGATTGTCAGCATTACGACGCTAACTGCATGGGGTCGCGGGATGTCCACCAAGGAACTTTTGACCTATCATGGTATAGCCAAAGTGTTACTGACTTACCAGATGGAAGAGGTCCGAGTCCCCTTGGATTGATTATACGATTGAGATACAACGTGAGTTGTATATTTCTCAAGTGGGAGGATTAAATGAAGAAGAAACAAGCTTGTAAGAAAAAAAGCTATAAATTCATTACTCTGATAAGTTCGGTGATACAATCATAAGACGATTTTAACACGGATATGAGTTTCAAGAGGAAATGACGACAATAACAACAAGTCTTTATCCTATTAAGTGGGGTCGGCTATATGAAGAGGAAATGACAAACGAGGCAAAATAAAAGTTGCAACAGTTATGCAGTAGGAATTACTGATAATATTTTCGAAGATTCTCAGTATTCCAAGTTCGAGGTAAAATTTTTCCTTTGGATCCTTGAGCTTGAATGTTTCTGGCTTTACCACAGCTATAACCACATATGGGTCATCCCAAAGAGGTGAGTTTATTGCGTTGAGGGCCTTTGCTGCTGAGACTTAGGACCAAGTCACCGATATATGGACAAGATTTTACTCTTCTGAAGTGACGAGCTACCATTTGGTGATAGAAGCAACCGCATATGTCACGAGTTTGGAGTAGTCCAAGTGTCGTTTGAGTTTTTCTTCATTACCCATGATCGAATAATTGAACTCTTGGACTTGGAACTCGATATCTACCGGTATAATAGTGTCAAACACAAGTTATACGGTGTCTCACCGTGGGCGATGTAGTATGAGTAAAGAACATTAAAGCTCATCAACCCATTGCCCCACCTTCTCGAGACATATTTTAGTCATTGAGTATAGGTCTTCTACCTGAGGATGTGCTATACCGTATGCGAAATGAATGTGAAGATTTTGCAAAATGACGTAAAGACTTTTCCAAGAATTGGGTTCATTGTCTGATGATCTTTGTAGAAGACCGACATACTATATTTTTCCAAATAAATTGTTTAGCATTTGCCTCGTAATTTTAGAGTGGTTCGGCTTCCACCCATTTAGTGAAGTAGACGGCTAAAATGATGAACTTTCGTACGATCTAAAAAAAAGGTCCCATGATATCAATCCTCACCGAGCAAAAGGCCACTTTGAATGGATGAGAGAGCTCAGATGCAATGTGAGGGAGGTTAGAGTAACCAACAACTTGCACATTTTTTGTGAACTCCAAGGCATCTTGTTTCATCGTAGCCAATAGAACCCTTACCTTATAATTTTAAAGGCTAGCCTTCCTCCAGGTGTTCTCCACATATCCGAGTGGACCTCTTAATGCAATCACCTCAAAGGTGAGAGACATTTGAGTGCATTTGAGAAAGCTCGTTGTATAGTTCACCTCGATAATAGTAAAATTTGAAGCTTGTCTTCGACGAAGTTGGGTGTCGTGAAGAGTTCCTTCTTATAAAAGATGATGGGGTCCATCCACGAATGTTCCTTTATCTCATCAATTGCTTGAATTACCCATGACCCTTGGATACTGAAAAATGTATTTTTCAACATGTCTTCTCTTAAACAGATCCCCAAGAAGTAGATGATGAGAGGCGTCCGAGTATTCTTCTCGTAGTATGTGAATTATTTGATGTGTCTGAAGAAGAGACTTCACCAAGGAGATATGTGGCTGAGGATTATGAATACTAAAGTTTCAACTTGGGAGGCGACAGAGAGGGATCACTAAGTCTTGAGCTCAACAATGGCAGTCTCAACCTCGCAGAGCCTCATATTCACCATATTATTAGAAAACTTTTAGAAGTCCATACTGATATTCTGGGGAAATAAGTAAGATTCCGCAGACTGATTTCAAACTCCATCAACATAGGGTCCATTGAGGAGACAGGCATGTAGCAGATAGCTCCTCTGAGTCAGTAAGATTCCACTATAAAGTCTCAGTACTTGAGACTTTATAGCGGCGAGACAAAATTTATATCAAACTCTCCCAATTCTACAGACCACTTGATTAACCTCCCAGATGCTTCTGGTTTCTGTATGATGGCCTTTAATGGTAAATGAGTATAAACGCCGATAGTGTGAGTTTGAAAGTATGGACGCAATTTTCACGCTGAGAAAACTAAAGCCAGAGCCACCTTATCGGCAAGTGGATAACAACTTTCTATATCAGAGAGAATTTTGCTGATATAATAAATTGTTGTATCACTTTCTTCTCACACTAAACCGAGTTTATCGAGGAAGAGATCTGAGATATAAGTATAACATTTCTCCTTGAATAGGCTTGGATAAGGGTGGAGATGCTAAATACTCCTTAAAAAAGCGATGACATTCATCACCCATCAAAATTATTATTTTAGCTCCTTTAATATTTTAAAGAATGACGTGTATTTATCCCAATGGGCTAGAGGATAACGACAATTTGTCCATTCAAACGTTGAACTTCTTTGATATTTTTGGAGGAGTCATATTTTTGAGAGCTTTGATTTTCTCGGGGTTGACCTCTATCCCACAGTGGGTTACCATAAATCCAAGAAATTTTTCCAACGTAATCCCAAAAGCACATTTGGTCGGGTTGAGTCGCATGTTATAACGTTGAAGAAGGTTAAAGGATATTTCTAAGTCAGAAATATGTTGTGATTCTTCCAACCTTTTCACTAACATATCATCCACATATACCTATCATGACTAGGTCTTTAAAGACCTTATTCATAAGGCTGATAGAAGCACCATTTTTAATCCAAACGATAACTTGTAACAAGATAAACCTTTATATGTTTGAAATGTTGTAGCTTCTTCATCCGTGTTCATTTTATTTAGTTGTAACTGAAGTAAGCATCCAAAAACTCAACATTTGATATCCGACAAGATCAACCAATTGATCAATTCGAGGAAGAGGAAAACTATCTTTCGCAAGCTTAAGGGTGTAATCAATACATTCTCCATGTTCCGTTTATTTTCTTAACCATGACAACATTCACTACATGTAGGTAATGTACCTCTCGATGAATCTCACTCTAAGCTTGTTAACTTCGCTCAACAACTTGGGCGATCGTGCAAAACTTCGCTTCTTTGGATGATCGGTTTGAATGTCGGATCAATCTTGAGAGTGCATGATCACAGGGGTCGACTCCGCATGTCCGGACTCCGAAGATGTCTTGATTTTTGCAAGAAATCTATGTATTTTTCCCTTTGTTCGTCGAGCGAGATCCAACTTGCACCGCTCAGTAATGGTTGATCATCCGATAATGGAACAAAGAGCAAGTCTTCTGGAAGCGGTACTTCTTCATCTCAAAATTAAAATCTTCGCCGAAGGGCGGGTGAAGCTTGTTTTAAGATAACATGATTGTATCTTGATTTTCACAAATCACTCCAACTCCAACGGGAGTTGGAAATTTCATCTTAAGATGAGATACAAGTGATCGCACAAAAATTGATTGGAGGGCCTTCCAAAGATAGCGTTATATGGTGAATCGACTCACCATAAATTGGATTAAATGAGCCACTTGTCGAAAAATTCACCAACAACAGGAAGGGTGATTGTCTCTACCGCACAAGCATTATCAAACCCATACAATCCCCGCGGTTAGAGTTTTTCCTAACTAGACCCATGTTAAGAAATGTGAAGTAAAATAAGACATCAACAACTCCATTATCAATCAAAATTCTCTTAACATTATAGCGTCACCGATCCTACAATAAGTGGATCTGATGAACATATACCTTCTAAGTCCGAAATTAGGAAAATGATCAAGACGAGACTTCTTTAACTCGCTCTTGAGATGGTAATGAGAACTGATTAGATAGTATTGGTCCTCCGAGATTATTTCAATTTCTCCAACCGTTTGATTGATTTTGTTGTTTCGTGATAATTGTCTGGTTGCCCCGTTGGAGGTATGTTTGTTTGAGTCGATTGATTCTTTACAAATCGACATAGATATCCTCTTGAATGAGCCTCTCAATTTCTTCTTTGAGTTGTTTGCATGCTCTAGTATGTCCACCACTTGATGGAAGTGATAATATTGCCCCGATTTCATTTGGTTTGGATGCCACTTGATATTTTCTTCATCTCGAATAGTCATTGAGGTTAACACGAGATGTGTTCGGCGTATTCCTTTCGCCGTGGTTCACGTCGTTGATATGGGTCGCGTGGAGGGAGATCACGACGCCTTTGTGTTTTCTTTTGATAGGACTTTCGGTCGCATTCCTGGATGCTTTTACATTTCCGTAGATTACTCAAATTGTCGATGCGTAATATTTCATCGCCAGAGATTTGTGCTTCCACACGACAAGTCGATGAGCACCGTGTCTCGTGATTAAGGACAGTAAAAGGCTCAAGAGTCCTCCAGGAAAACTCCTCTTAGTTCGTGGTCTACCTGTGTATTTGGCAGCAAGGAGAACCTCGAAAGTATTCTTAAGTGATTCACCCTCATTTTTGAATGGGAGAGATGGGAGGAATCTTTAATGATCCTTTGCAATGAACTGCTCTACAAAAATCTTAGTTCACAAAGGTATGGATGGATTCCCTGGAAGGGAGTAAAACCAAGTGCGAGCTTGTCTCGAGGGTAATCGGAAAGACCGACAAAAGCAAAGGTGTCGGAGCTCGTGGATATGCATGATAGTCCCATATGGTCGATGTGTTCATGGGTCGTCGTCCCATCATAGAATCAATGTTCTAAGCTTGAAACCCACTGAATAATATTGAAGAATAGCTAAAGGTGAGGATTCCTCATACCGTGAAGGGGAAGATGATTTTGTCTTGAAGGTGAAATTCATTAAGCATTGTAATTCTCGACGTATAACATGAGCAATGTGACGAATGTGTCAAACTACCAAAGAATAATTAGTGGATTAGCAGGCTGAGCACGTGATGGATGAGTAGAACTAGCGGTGTCAAGGAGATCAACATCACGGTCTCTATGCAGAGGAACTTCATCGTCAAGAAGATTCACATTTTGACCTCCCCCGGCTAACAATCGATCTTGGGGGAGATGTGTTTTTCGCGGTAGTAGCTGTTATGTTCCTCGCAAAAGTCGAATAATCTCATTTTGAGACTCTTCCATTTGGGGCACACGATCTTCTAAAGAGATTTCTACCGCCTTCACCAGTGGTCACGCCTATCGTGGGGAAGTGAGGCGAGGTCAAGGCCCCTTGGTTCAAGGATTGGTTTGAGTGGCGAGTTGGAGCGAGTTACAGTGTTGCTATTGGCCATAACGAGGTGTTCACGAATTGTGATTGGGGGATCGCTCACACCCAAACCGTTGCCGCTAAAAAACCACAGTAGAGTAAAATTTTACTAGTTGAAATCCAAAGACACACACGTAAATTTAAAGAGTGAACAATAAACCTAAATTTTAATGAAAACCTCTTAAAGAGGGAAAACCACTGGCAGCCAGATAAGCTTCCACTATGTATGTTCAGTATAAGATCTTCCGACAGGATTACAAATTATATAGAGAAAGGAATGTACGTGACAACGAGATCGAGTTATAAGTAGTGATTTAATAAGCGCGGGAATTACGCGGTAAACGAACAAGCGAAATACGAACAATCAACGGTAGAATCATCAACGGGAGACCACATAGATTGACACGGCAGGATCAACGGCAATGGCGGCCGACGTGGTTTTTAATGCCGGTGGCACGATTGCTTGGAGGATCTTTGTTCTCTCCTCTCTTGCTCGCCCTTCATACGGGAATGAGGCTATTTAAGATGGAGGAGTGGGCCTCAGAATACATGCAAAACCCGCACCACTCCACTTCATCTGGATGGCTCAAATGATTCCTTTGATCATTTGATGTATTTCAAATATTTGAATGCTCAAATATTTTGAGATCTTGCTGTTTAGATCCTCCGTCGACGCCGATTTAAACACTCTATGAGCTTTTGGGGTTTAAGCGATATCCCAAAATTTTCAATGATATTTTAAGTTCGATTTCACGGTTCAACTCGGATCGGCTTTAACGCCAAGATTGTTTGAAGTAGAATTTTCGATCATATCACTTATATTTTAGGTTTTATTTGATGGCTCGAAATTAAAAGAAATGTGTTTTAAAAATAATGAGTTGAACATCACAAACAAATTCAAAGCCCCTCCATAATGATTTAATCATTCACACTCAAAATAACTAAAAATGAAATCATTATTTTTTGAAATATACTTTGCATCGACAATCAACCAAATCAACAAGTAAACTATAATCTAAAAAAAAAAAAGCAAATCCTTTTTTTTTTCAATCTAAAATTGAATTCCAGCACTTAGTCATAATGTAATAGTTGCATGGTTATAAAGAGAAGAAAAAGAAAGTAAAGAGAAAGATGGATTCATATTACTGACATGGAGTTTGGCGTTGGAGAGAAAGGAGATGGACATGTCGACAGAGACCTTCATGTGGTGACCATCAGCGTGCATGGCCGCCCCTCCCACCTCATCAACCAAATTAGCTATCGCCCCTACCGACATGTTCCCATTCTTATCCTGCATCCAATCAAGGACTTATATACAAACCGCGTCATGGGTGTTTAGGGTTACGAAGAGGATGGGGATGAAATAGAGGAATTATTCATCACTTATACAAAGGAGGAGGGGCTTTCTTCGTATGAGATGCAGTAACTCACGGTGAGGCGAGGAGGAACTTTGAAGGAGCAGGAGAGGTAGCCTGGCCTGATGCTATCGACACGGACTCCTCGGAGAGCGAAGCCCTCGTAGAAGCTGGCGTCATCGCCGGCGAGGTGGGGTAGAACGTCCAGCTTCGTAAGAACACGCGAGTCCTCTTCTCCCACCGTCAAGGCTTCCCTCGCTTTCTCCATCTCTGATCTCCGGATCAAACTGATCTTTTCTCTGCCCCATAACTACATATACTTTGGAGAAGAAACCAATCAGTCAGAAAGCCTTACTAAGCCCAGCCCAATTCCACTGCAACTTTCTATCCTCCTCAGCCAACTTTATTTTTAGATTGAAATCGAGTCAAGATTTCAAATCATTAAGCATATTCAATGAAGATTCAATTATTATTGTCGTTGGTTGCTAGATAATTCAATGTTTTGTGGCTCTTCTCTTACACACTCAAGCTCAAGTTCTTCTTCACAATCTTGAACAACTAATAATTCAGTCAATTTGTTTCTTTGGATATGGTTGCATTTTTGAACCCACCATTTTTTGAGTGTTCAAGACCTTCAAGATCCCTTTAATTGGTGATTAAGATTTGTTTAAGATTAGGCCACCAAATCATCATATTTATGCTCGTTCTTACTTATAGACTTGTCATGATTGCTTAAATACCCTTTTCTTCTGTTTCTAATTAAACTATAACTTTATTTGGGGCTTAAATACCCTTTTTCTTCTCTCTATCACAATGATTATGTGCATTCATCAACTCCATCGATATAACAAAATATAAGACATGATTTTTTTACATAAAATATAACTTTTTGGAATGCTTCCAACACTTATGCTCCAAAAAATAGATCGAAATCCTCAATTGGTGAGGCAACTCATATTTAGCCACTCCAACCTAAGTTACAATATATAATAAAATAAAGAAAAAAAAAAAATATATATATATATATATATATAACAACGGATCTTTAATATCATATCAAAATATTTTGAAATATATTTATTTTGAAATATATTTTTTAAGTATAAAAAAATATTAAATAAATAATTATCTAATTTAAATATTAAATATATAAATACATAAAAATTCTATGATATGATATGTATATAAATGTTCATAAACCGGTTCTGCAGGAGACAAATCCAGTGTCATTTCTATAATCTATAGTCATACAGAGTGCTCTGGTGAATCCTTGAAAGCGACATAAGCAGCTCTGACGAAGCTCTTAATGAGTTGAGGATTCTGCTTGCTGTCTTTGGTTTTCTTGAGCTTGTTTCCCTGTGTTCCGCTTGGCTTGCCCTGTGCAAGTTCCTTGGCTCTTTGGTGGTGGGCCTGAAAGCTTAAAGAGCATTCAAGGATAACAACGAGCAGAAGCAAGGCGCAAGCCAACACCAGAGCTCTCTGCTGATCCAGCAGAGCACCAGACTGACTGCGATGGCGTGAGCAGGCGGCAGAAGGCAGGGCCCCGATTTATCACGCTGCTGGGAGGCTTTCACTACTTTTACAGGTGCTGTTCTTCGGTTCCTTCCACTTGTTCGAGAGGCCAGCGACATGATATTTCTGTTATTCCTTCTAGATATTATTATAATTTTAGGGAGTCATCTCTGGAATAACATAGGATTTTTTTGCTCAATATTTGTAAAAAATTGTAAGAAAAATAACTTTATTTAGCTCACTACAAATATGATGTAACAAGAGCAGGATTTAGTTGAAGAGTATTTAACATGATAACTTTTGAATGTTGTTAAATTCTAATAATTAATCGGCTATTTCTTCATCATGAAAAAAAATTAAGATTACAATATTGTTAATCAGAATGAGTTTTGAATTCATTTAGACATGTACAATACAATAGTAAAATATGAGTAATATAAGGGTTAAATGATTGCCTGATCTCAAAATAAACTCAATAGCTGGAGAACTAAAGATTGCCAAATTTAGAACAGACCAAAATTTTCCATATTAATGAGCTGGATATGAGAGGTTAAAGTAATGACTTGTTTGCACTTTAGAGGACCTTAGAGGTAAGGCTGTGTACCTCTTCTCACCTAATTTGAAGAAAGCTTTGTGTACTGGTAGAGCACCTAAATGGCTATTGCGAAATTAGGCATTCTACTTTATCTAGAATCTACTTTCTTTTTTCCTCCTTGAAAATCTAACAGAGTAGTTGAGCTTAAATCAGTGAATGGGAGAGAGATAAAACACAGAAACAGTCAAAGTTATAAAGATGTAAAATAATAGTTACAGGGTATGGAAGAAGATTTCTCATGAAAAAAACAATGAAATGTCGACAAATAAACGAGGCCAGTTTCAACTGAGAAGCAGCTAATTTGGCTGTTTGAGGACATTCTAAACAGCAGGAAGGAAATCTCGGTAAGAGAAATTAGAAAGATGCCGAAGTGTCTGAACGAGATGAGCGGAAAGAATGCAAAAATGCAATTTTTTTTGTCTTTATCCCTTCATTACCATGAAAATAAAAAACTATTATCAGAAAACCAACAACAAGAGCATGAATATGATGTAGGACAATTCATTGTTCAATACAATCTCAGTATACTATTTGTGAAGGATCTAGGACTGCTGAACTTGCCCTTTGTCAACATTCCGCTTCTCCAGCTACCTCTCGTGGGCGTCAAGTAAAACCTAAGCAATCCATTGTCGAAATGGCTAGGAGAATACCTCGCACTCCGGCTCTTATCCAGAACAAGCTCCTTGCTGTTGGTCTTCTTCTTCTTCTTTTTCTTTTTTGTCTGCCCAGTGATCTCTAAGCTGCTCTTCTTCGTGGTTAATGTCCCGTCAATGTTGGATAAAGACCTCCTTGCGGTCACGCAACTATTGCTCCTTTGTATCGTCGTTCCAGTTACTCTGAGCTCTGGCCAGGTCTCAGAAATGGATCTCTCCATCGATTGGGGATCTCCCGTCCTGTTCTCATTACGCCGATGGATAAACCCCCAAATGCTCCAAAAGCGAGACTTTTTAACTGGAGGGGTATCTATTGGATCCATGAAAGTAGAATCAAAACTTCCGGAGCAATCTTCTCTCAACGAATTGGAGCCCCAAATCTTTGTCTTCCCCTCCAGCTTCCTCCAATGGAAGAGCTCGGGGACGTTAGTATTTGAAGATGGTTTTGTGTCGCAAAGCACTACCGAGTGTCTTCGCGACGAACTCGAGCGGTCAAGGCTACGCCTTCGGCGACTGGAGGAATCGGAATAGTAATCTCGAGTCTGTGCAGAGCAGCCGGGCGTCTTTGTATCCTCTTCTACAGGAATGAGACCGTCGGAACGCTGTACGTTATCCTCAACGATGGTGATCTTCGCCGGAAACCGAGAAGGCAAGGATCGACCACTGTTGATCAGAAAGCCGTCCCAAGATGCTCTGGGTTCGTCCAGCGAGAATCTCTGGTCGTCAAAGGAGACGCGGGTAGCGTCAAGGGAAAGTCTTGGAGCAATTTCGCAAGAGCGGCGGCCAAAGGTATCCACGGCGATCTCCGACTGCGTGTCTCTGAACCGGCGCGAAGATTTGCGAGTTTTCTCCTCCGGCCGTAAAGCCGATGGTTTGCTGTTGCCACCGTCTTCGGCGGTGCTTTTATTTGGCTTATGCTTCCTCCGCCATTTCTGGAGCTTTTTACTAAAAATTGAGGCAGCAAGCCAGAAGCTTCCAGCGATCTCTTTGATATCTATGGAATGGAATTTCTTGGTTTGGGAATAGGAATCTAGATCTATGTGGTCCTTTATCGACCTAACATCTTCCAATTCGTTTTTTGAAGTCTCCAATACGGCGACGGACTCAGCCTCAGCCTCAATATCGCCAGCCACGAGGACGGTGGCTGCGGCTGCGGACGATGAAAGGAGGGATTCTTGGCCACCGCCGATGATCCTATCTCGGTCGTCCTGATGAAACAAAGACGATAAAGTGGTCCGGACACGGACATCACATGACTTTCGTTGCGGCTCCATCGTCGCGGCGGCTCTCGGACGACTAGCGAACGATTTGCAACGGCGTAGCTCCGGTCGGTGGGAAGACGTGGACGTGTTCTTGTTGCGGCCGCTTTGACGTTGAGACGACGAAGAAGGACGCTCATTTACACCAATGGCGGGACGAAAGAAGACTGTTTTGAAGGCGGTGGAGGAGGATGAAGCAGAGGAGGTGGCGCTGCGGCGAGTATTAGCATTGTCAAGACCGACTAGACGCTCACGGAGGCAGGACGCGCAAAAGCCGGTTACTTGCTCGTCGGGATGGCGACTGCAGTTGGAAAGGAAGCGGTGGGAGTTCATCACCTGCTGTGGCCGATGGGCCATTGTCTCCATGGAAACCGAATGTGCGTCCGTACGGTTATCGGCGAATCGTTTCAGATTCACCTTCTTCTCCTCCTCGCGTTATTGTCGGTGATTTAATAAATAAAAACCATTTAGTCCTCGCCAGAGAGAGAGAATCCTTCTTCGATTGTAGGAATAAGCGACGAGCTCAGTGAGCCGAAGCTGGGAACGAGACGAGGGCAGGAAAAATTGGATGGGACGGCTGAGGGAAATAAGGGTGATGAATACGTTATCTAGAAATATTATATGCTTAAATGTTCGAATTAATAAAGGGAAAAAAACATTAAAGTAAAAGCTAGCGATGATGCTCTTACTGCCGTTTCAGACCGTCCTCACAGGCAAAGTAGTTTCTCTCAAAGTCAAAATACTTCGACGTAATTTAATTTAAAATTAAATAATTTCAAATTTATATATTCGCTGTAAACTCAAAAAAACTTACAAACATATTATATAATTTTATATATTTAAGTACTCATATTTATTATTGATATGACACTTAAAATACTACTAATAAGACTAATCTGATGTTAAAAAATAAACTGATTCAAAAGAAAACTGACGGATCAAAGACTTAAAATATCATTAAAAATTTTGATATCTTAAATCCCTAAATAGCTCTCAAACTCGATGTTTATATAAATCGAGCGCCTCGACGATGGATCTAACGCCCAAGATCTCATAATTACATCATTGAGCATTCAAATACTTAAAATACATCAAAATATCAAAAGAATCATTTTAAGCGTAATAGTGGTTAATTTTTCATGTATAGAACTCCTCCAATCTATAAATTCATTCTTCATATTTATGGGAGGAAGAGAAAGGAGAGAGCTCTAAAGCTCAAGAATCCTCCAACCATAATCGAGCCACCACTGAATGATGGACCATGCTATTAACAATTGCCGGCTGGCTGCTACCGCCATGAGGATTTAATCTCTTTCCACTGCTATCGTGACCATTGGCTACTTTTCGCTTCATTAATCATCGCTAACCATCGTTTTGCCATTAATAATCATCGTTCATCATCGCTACCGACGCCAACTACCATCATTGGTCATCACCGCAACTACATCGTTTCCACCGCCAACTACTATCGTTTTACCGTCGATCTCGCTGATATGACGATATCATAAATTGTTCACTATTATATGGTTGTTGTCGATTTTGGGATTTATTTTTTCTTTATATACAATTTTAATCTGATATGGCTCAAAATACCATACCAAAGACAAATCTTGATGTTGAAAGATATGATTTTGAGTCAAACAAATCGATCAAGACTTAAAATATCATTAGAATCTTGACATCAATTAAATCCCAAAAAAGCTCTCAAATGTGAGTGTTTATATAAATCGAAGCGCCTCGACGAGGATCTAATGAGCCTAAGATCTCATAATTCCATATCCAAATGCTCAAAATACATCAAATGATCAAGGAGTCATTCGAGCCGTCCGATCGAGGGAGTGGTATTACGAGTTTACTTAGAATTCCTCCCATCTATAAATAGGCCTCACCTCACATGGGGCCTGCTGGCTAAGTGAAGTGAAGCAAGTGAAGAAGAAGGAAGTCAAGCAAGCGAAGAAGAAGGAAGTCACAAGTGAAGAAGAACAAGAACCCGAAAGAAGAAGAAGAAGAGTCCAAGCAAGTGAAGAAGAAGGAAGCTAAAGCAAGGAAGAAGGCAAGGAAGAAGAGGAAGAGTCCGATCGAGGAAGAAGAGGAAAAGTGAAGTGAGGAGGAAGAGAAAGCTCTAAAGCTTGAAGATCCCCAGCAAGATCGCACTATCCTACCGCCATCGTTAATTATACCCGATTTCCACCTTACCCAAAGATCTCCAACATCGAACTATTATAAACCGATCGATTACACTGTTGTCCTTTCAAATCAGAATCTATCTGGAAGATTTGGATACATAGTGGAATCTTTTATCTGCCAGCTGTGGTTTTCCCCTTTCGAGGTTTTCCACGTTAAAAGGTGTCTCATGTTCGCTTTTAATTACTGTGACTAATCAACAAGCAAGGCATAAATTTTACTCTACAATCGGTTTTCCAAAGACGCAATGCTGCCGTCGTAAGTAAAACTCTTCAACCACAATTCCTGGAACATCCACGTTATGGCTAATAGTAATAACACTGACAACGGAGCTCTGCCAACTCCTCATTTCTCAAAACCCATCCAACCGGACGCCAAGTTAGAACGGAATCTCTTTGGAAGATCGTGGTCCGCCGAATGGAGGAGTCTCAAAATAAAATGATCCAAATTTTGCAAGTGACACAATGTAGCTACTACGACAAACATATCTCCCCAAGATCTCATCGGAGGAGGTCAAAACGCTAATCCTCCCGACACGGAGTTCCTCCGCATGGAGACCGTAACGATCTCCTTGACATCGCTAGTTCCACTCATCCATCAAGGTACCAACCGCTACTAATCCAATCATCGTTGATACTTTCACACATGCTCATCTCATTAATCCCGACATCATGACATTCAAGTACGACGCTTAATACAAGATGAATTTCACCTTCAAGATAGAAATCATCTTCACCCACATGGCTATGAGAGTCTCACCTTTAAGCCATTCTTCACATCCAATTCCGTAGGTTTCAAGCTTCCGAGCATTGATTCCTATGATGGGGCAATCACCACAACACATCGACCATTACAGACTATCATGCATATACAACGAGCTCTCACACACCGCTTTGTCGTATTTCTTACCCTCAAAGGGCAAGCTCGCACTTGGTTCTATTCTTCCAATCCATCCATACCTTTAACGAACTCGCCGTTCTGTGAGCTTCATTGCAAATCGGAGAATCATTAAAGATTCCTCCCATCTTTCCAGATTCACGTAACGAGGGTGAATCACTCAAAGAATACTTCCAGGTTCTTTAGAAGCTCGCCAAATACCGTAACCTCAACTATTAAGAGGAGTTTTCCTTGAGGACTCGTCTGGCCTTTCTATTCTCATTAATGAGGGACACGGCCCGCCATATGCCGACTTAGTTCATCGAGGTTAACAAATCCGATGAAGCTATTAATGCTCATCGCAAACAATTTGAACAATATGCGGAAACGCAAAACACCGAGAAATGTGGACCGACAGCCCATCAAAAGAAGGCGTGATCTCCCTCCACCCCCATATCAACAACGTGAACCTCGACTAAAAAGACATACACACCAACACATCTCGTTAACCTCTCGACTATTCACAATGAAGAACATATCAAGTGGCCGATCCATTGAAACCAATTCGTGAAATCGTGAGCAATATTGTCATTTTCATCGGCCGGACATACTAAGGCATGTATACAACTCAAGGAAGAAATCGAGACTCATTCAACAAGGATACTACGCCGTTTATGAAGAATCAACCACTCAAACAAACACACCGCTTGGGGCAACCAGACAAACATCACAAAACAACCAAATAATCATCAAATAGAGAAATTGAAACAATCGCAGAGGATCGATACTACATAATCAAGTTCATCGCCTCCAAAGAACCGTGAGTTGAAGAAGTCGTATTGATCATTTCATCACTTTCAATGACTGACTTAAGGAGTCCATATCCTCATCAAGATCCACTTGTCATCGCCGCAGTGGACGGTGATCCTTGTTATAACGTTAAAAGAATTTTGATCGATAATGGGAGTTCCCGATGTCTTATTTTACTCAACTTTTCTTAACATGGGCCTAGCTAAAAAAAAGCTCCAACCAAATTACCACTATATGGGTTTGATAATCACCCAAGACGGCGTAAGGGACAATCACTCTTCCCGTACCCTGAGAATTCGACAAGTGACTCATTTAATACAATTCATGGTGGTGAAGTCGATTCTGATATAATGCAATCTTGGAGGCCCCTCCAATCAATTTTCTGCTATCACTTCTGCCTCATCCAAGATAAAATTTCCTACCCCTGGAGTTGGGGTGGTTTGTGGAAATCAACAAAACAATCATGTTATCTCGCATAAGCTCAACCTTCCATCACCTTCAAGATCGAAGATCTTAACTTTCGAGATGAAAGAGTACCTCAAAAGCTTCCTGTAAGATTTACTCTCAATAGCATTATCGATGACCAACCATTACCACAAGCAAGTGGGATCTTTACTCTAAGAACAAAGGGAAAAGTATATAAATTTCTTAGCAGAATCAAGACATATTTGCTTGAGTCCGAGATATGCCGGGTCACCCAATGTAATCACGCACTCCTCAAAATTAATCCAACGCTCAAACCAATCATCCAAAAAGCGAGTTTTGCACCGATCGCCTTCAAGCTATTGAACAAGAAGTTAACAAGCTCATGTGCGGATTCAGAAGTGCATTACCCCACATGGCTAGCAAATGTTGTCATGGTTAAAAAACAAATGGAACATGGAGGATGTGTGTGATTATAATCGATCTTAATAAGGCCCCGCCAAAGGATAGTCTTCCTCGAATCGATCAATTGGTGGACGCTACATCCGGACATCAAATGCTCGCTTTTGATGCTTATTCGGTACAATCAAATAAAGATGAACCCAATAGATGAAGAGGCTACAACGCTTTCAAACATATAAAGGTTTATATTGTTACCAAGTCATGCCATTTGATTAAAAAATGCCGGTGCTACCTATCAACGCCTCATGAATAAGGTTTTAAAGACTCTAGCCACACAATGGAGGTGTATGTGGATGACATGTTAGTGAAAAGCTTAGAAAAGTCACAACATATTTCGGACTTAGAAGCATGCTTTGACCTCCTTCGACGCTATAACACGACTTAACCCAACCAAGTGTGCTTTTGGGGTTACGCCCGAAAATTTCTTGGATTTATGGTAACTCACCGGATAGAGGCTAACCAAAAAAAAATCAAAGCTCTCCAAGATATGATTCCTCCAAGAATATCAAAGACGTTCAACGTTGAATGGTCGAATTGTCGCATTATCCCGCTTCTAGCCGCTCGGGACAAATACTTGCCATTCTTTAAAATATTGAAGGGAGCTAAAAATAATAATTTTCAATGGACCGATGAATGTCAAGATGCTTTTGAGCAACTAAAAGAATATCTAAGATCTCCGCCCGCTATCCAAACCTATTCAAGGAGAACGTTATACTTATATCTTGCGTTTCTTCCCACGCAATAAGCTCGCTTTTAGTGCGAGAAGAAGATGGGGCACAACAACCAATTTATTACGCCGCAAAATTCTCTCCGATATAGAAAGTTATCCATTTGCGATAAAGTGGCTGCGTTAATTTTCTCACAAAATTGGCCCCATACTTTCAAGCTCACACCATCTGCTAATCGATTTACCATTAAGGGCCATCTTACGTAAAACCGTAAGCATCCGGAAGATTGATGGTCAGAATGGGAGAATTTGATATAAATTTTCTACTCCGCCATAAAGTCTCAAATACTTGACTTTATAGTGGAATGCACCAACCCAACTCTAAGAGCTATCTCGCACGTGTCTTTCATCTCCTCGATGGACTCTCTACGCTGATGGAGCTCAGAAGTCGGTGCGGAATCTACTTGTTTCCCCCCAGCAAAATACCCTAGAGTATGGACTTCGCTTAAAATTCCCTGCAACTAATAACATGGCCGAATATGAGGCTCTCATCGCAGGGTTGAGACTCGCCATTGACTGCGAAGCCCAAAACTTAGTAATTCACACTGACTCCCAGCTTGTCGCCTCCCAAGTTGGAGGAGATTTTAATACTCATAATCCTCAACTGGTGCAATATCTCCACTTGGTAAAATCTCTTCTTACTCATTTCAAGACACATCAAATCATCCACATACTACGAGAGAAGAATACTCGGGCTGACGCTCTTGCTAAGCTTGCTACCTCTACCACTGGAGATCTATTTAAGAGAAAGCATGTTGAAGAAATACATTTTCCTAGTATCCAAGGGCCATGGATAATTCAAACTATTGATGAGGAAAAGGAACGCTCGTGGATAAACCCGATCCTATCTTTTCTACAAGAAGGGACCCTTCCCAAGATCCAACTTCGCAAGAACTGCCTCCCAAGACAAGCTTCAAACTTGCTATTATTGGAGGTGAACTATAGCTTTCTCGTCCATATCTCAAATGCCTTCCACCTTCATTGCTGCTAAAAGAGGTTCACTGTGAATATGTGAACACCTTGGAGGAAGAGCATTGGCCCTTAAAATCATGAGGCAAGGGTTTTATCACAATGAAACAAGACGCCTTGGAATTCACAAAGATGAAGTTGTCAATTGCATTCTAACCTCCCTCACATGCCGCGATCTCTCATCCATTCAAAGCCCATGGCCCTTTGCCTGGGATTGATATCATGGGACCTTTTCCACAAAGATCGGCAACGAAAATTTATCATTCTAGCCGAATTACTTCACAAATGGGTAGAGGCGAACCACTCGCTAAAATCAGAGGCAAATACCAAACAATTTGTCCGGAAAAATATAATATGTCGATGCCTTCCCGCAAAGATCATCACCGACAATGGAACTCAATTCCGGAAAAGTCTTTACGCCTTTTGCAAAGATCTTCACATTCCGGCAGATACTACCGTAGCACATCCTCAAACTAATGGGCAACCGTTACCAATAGGACCATACTCAAAGGACTAAAACACGCCTTGAGAAGGTCGGGGCAATGGGTTGATGAGCTCCCCAATGTTCTTTGCCTACCGCACCACACGCCACGCACTTAACCGGTGAGACAGATAACTTGTGTTTTGGTACGTATTATCATACCTATGGATATCGTTCCAAGTCCAAGAGTCCGCTTTTGATCATGGAAGTAATGAAGAAAAACTCAGACTACTACTCCCAAACTCGGATATGACCCTACTGACCGCTTCCTATCACCAACGGGTAGCTTCGCCACTTCAATGTAAGAGTGAAACCTCGCCCCATATCCGTTTGCGGACTTGGTCTGCTGAAGTCTCGAGTCGCAGTGCAAAGGCCCTCGCCAATAATAAACTCTCACCTGATGGTCCGTGGTCATAAGCATGGTCAAGCCAGAACGCTTCAAGCTCGGATCCAAGGAAAAACTTACCAACTTGGAATACTAAGAATCTTCAAAATATTATCGAATCCCATCGCATAATTATTATGACTTTTATCTCGTCATTCATTTCATCAGATAATCAAGACCCTACTAGATTAAAGCTTGTTGTTGCGTTGTTGTCATTTTCTCTTAAAGCCTGCACGTGTCTTATGATTATATCATTGAACTAGTGAATTCACTTTGTTCTAACAAGATTTGTTTTTCTTTACTTTTCCTCCCACTTGAGAAATATACAACTCATGTTACATCTCAATTGGGACATGATCAATCCAGGGACTTGATCGGACCTCTTCCATCGTTAACGCCATCGAAATCACACTCGCAAACAACCTTGGATAGTCAAAGATCTCGTCGCCGACTACCCGCTAACCACCCCTCGGCCGCCAACCCTTTAGGCTGGTCATCGCCGCTAACTGCCGCCGGCCACCGCCACCATCGGCAATCTCGCTATCACCATTGTCGCTGGTCATCCGCACATCCGTCCGCCATGCCGACTACCTCGATTCGATGACTCTTCCATACGTTAACGCCATTGAGTAAAACTTTGACTAACAACCTGGATAGGTCAAAACGCTGGCTTTTTCGCGACCTCTTCCATACGGTTAAGCGTCGAAAAAACTTCGACTAACAACCCAGATAGTCAAAACGCCCTTGGTGGACTTCCCACGACCTCTTCCATACGCGTTAACGCCATCGAGTAAAACTCGACTAACAACCCGAAAGGTCAAAAGGTCCTGGACTTCGCGCCTCTTCCATACGCAATGTCATCGAGCAAAAAACTCGACAAATAACTCAGAAAGGTCAAAGGTCCTGGTGGACTTCACGGCCTCTTCCGACGGTTAGCGCCGACGAATAATATTCACCAATAACCTAGGAAAGGTCAAAACTTTGTACCACACATGTTAATGTCATCGTATCACTAAACAACCTGGATGGGTCAAAAAATCCTCGTGGATCCAACTCACCCATATTTGTAACGCCAAATAATATTTTGACCAATTATCCTTAAGGGTGAAAAAAAAAAAAAAAAAAAAAACAAGGTAAAAAAGAAGAGGGTATATCCGTATCATCGACATTAATATGATGATATAAGAAAGAATTAAGATCGATACACGATAATGACATTACATAGAACCAACGATGAAGAATGACATCCACATCGATGCTACATAATATCGATATCCTCATCATCACTAGAGACACTCGGAGCCCACTCACAACTCCTTCATCTTCTCAATGGTGAAGGATCTTGATGCTGGGAGATATATCCTCAATTTTGGC
This sequence comes from Cymbidium sinense, assembly GCA_021442155.1. Taxonomy (NCBI): domain Eukaryota; kingdom Viridiplantae; phylum Streptophyta; class Magnoliopsida; order Asparagales; family Orchidaceae; genus Cymbidium; species Cymbidium sinense. Next base: position 121,593,948 of record CM038225.1, read on the forward strand.
CCCTTGCGATACGCACTAATTCCTTTCGAACCCTCGATGAAGCCTCCTCTAAACACTGCCGCTCCAAGTCCTTCACTTCAACATCAAAGATATGGTTAGAGCCTCCGGATAAAGTCTTCAATAGCCGGATAAGGAATTCTTGAAGTCTTCCACCGCTTAAGCGATCTCGCTTGCTTCCCGACATTTTATGCTCCTTTCGAAAGATGATCTTGTAATGCTTTCTTATCCACGTAAGTGCCTGATCCTCTTCTCTTTATGACGAGTCTCGCTCCAATCACTCATCACGAGCGCTCCACCTCGACAGGAGAGAAAGAGAAGTCGACATATTCACGCCTCTACATCAACTGACCTCCAAGGTCACCACTTCTTTAGCTTTAGCATTCATCCTTCGCTCATACCGCAGATATTTTATCTTCACAAATTCGATTTCATTCATCTACACACCCAATGAGCCATCGGCCCTAACGAATGAAGTTACAAAAAAAAAAATCATCATCGACAATGTTACATAAGGAAGAATAGAAGAAGAAAAATAACGCACAATTCATCCTGACGCCCAAGACATATGTGATTTAATACCTCCTCAGGAATTTGCGGCCTAGAGTAACGAACTCCCCCATCATGAGTCAAAACAGCTAAACTCGTGAAGTGGAACGTCATCTCCAGATATCCGACACAACCATTTCAAAGACAAGTCTCCTCTTTCGTAAAGATGGAACATTGCTACGGATTCGCGATAGCTCTCGAGAGAACCATGAGTATGAGGAAAACTCGTCCCCTTTCTCTTCAACTAAGAGCATGAGACCTTCCTACGGATGGAAAGACCAACCTTAAACATCCTATCTTCAACTATATATTTATCGATGTAATGCAACTCATGTTGCAAGCTTCCCACATCGGAATATTAAGAGTTGCTAGAATATCATCCTCCGACAGATGATCCGGAAGATCATTCACCTTCCCCATCTCTCGTGAAGGCCCCACTCATTCTTCACATAAAAAATCCAAGAGACAAGTTTTGATTGATCCTGCTAAAATTCTATCCATTTTATACTGATAAGAAACGTCCGAGCATCACATGTGAATCCACATTCGACAAGTATTCAATGTTCAAAGTAACCCCATGCTCTCAAGAAGGTTGTCAAACTAATAATGACCATTAAAGCTCAAACTAAAATTGCATCAAAGCCACGCCACATTTTTGAAAATCTCAATCACGAGCCAAAGGGAATCGCAACCAAAGACGAAGAGTCATCTCAAATAAGTACCTCTGAGGCGAACGCTCGATCGACTTTGAGCCACAATACCACCAACTCATTGGGGAAGAAAAATTTCTGCTAAACACCATTAAACTATCCGATGTGAGAGAGGTATATCGCCCCGCCGCCATACTATGAGTTTTCTTATCACCCTCAGACGCCAGACGTTTTTTTTTGACTCTCCCACGACGCTTGAGTAAAATTTTTCTCCTACGACGCCCAAACTTTTGAGTTATGAGGACAATGGTTCTTAATCGATACTCCTTGACAATTTTCAACTATCGAGCCTTCCATCAAGCTTACAAGAGTAGTACTGGGCCTTGATGCCTCTAACCCAGACGATCCGACGGGGCCAGTAAACCGGACGAGGCCGGGAAACCGGAACCACGACGCATCGGCTCGACCGCCCTAACCTGTGACGATCCGACGGGATCGAACCGGACGAGGCAAATCGAACCACGACGCATCCTTGATAGCCTCCTAACCTGACGATCCGACGACCAAGAACCGACGAGGCCGGAAACCGAACCACGACGCATCGTGGCCTTGACCGCCTTCCAACCTGACGATCCGACGATCGAAACCGGACGAGGTCGGAACTGGAACCACGACGTATCAGGGCCTGATTCCTAACCCGTGACGATCCGACGCGAACCGGACGAGGTCGGAAACGAACCACGACGCATCGGGCTGACCGCTTCCTAACCCGGACGATCCGACGGTCGAACCGACGAGGAACTGAACCACGACGCATCATGGCCTCGACCGCCTTAACCAGACGATCCGACGCCGAACGACGAGGTCGGAACTGAACCACGACGTATCGCGGGCTGACCGCCTCTAACCTGACGATCCGACGGGGCGAACCGGACGAGGTCGGAAACGGAACCACGACGCACGCGGCTCACCGCCCTAACCTACGATCCGACGACCGAACCGACGAGGCCGGAACTGAACACGCATGGGCCTTGATCGCCTCTAACCCGTGACGATCCGACGGCCTGAACCGACGAGGTCGAACCGAACCACGACGCTGGCCTTGACGCTCCCCGACGCTTGATCACCTCCAAAGAACCCTCACTCAAGAAGAAAGGGAGAAGGAAAATGTGTGCCTCTCCCTCTCATCCTAGGGGGGTATTTATAACCCCCATAGAGCAAAAGGGTAAAACCCTCAAAAATGGTTCAAACGGCTCAAAACCGCTAATTTTCTGGCCGGGCTCGCACAAGGCCAACAGGCCCAGTATACATGCAAGGCTCATGTGGGCAGCCAGCTATGACGTATCTGACGCTACAAGGACGCTGGCGCCACGAAGATTCGCCCCAGACCCGACTTTCACTCGTGATGGTCAATCCAACGCTATTGAATGGCTCTGAACAACCCACGCTGATGGCCGAATACTTCATGAAGGTAACTCCGCCACAAGGCCATGACGCCAAGCCCACGCCAAATCGGCCTTCGCCACGACGCGACGCATATTCCGCTTCAAGCACAGCCAAGGCCATGTATGCTCATAGCAAGGCCAATGACTTGACGGCGCAAGATACCATGTCCCGTAACGCTTAAAACTTCTAATTGGTTATTTTGAACATTGATACATATATTTTTGGATGATTAAGCTAATGTCACCAAAAATAAGAACCGAGCATTTCTCAAAATACCACCGCTAAAGCACAAATCTTGATGTTGAAAGCGATATGATTGAGTAAAACAAATCAGATCAAGACTTAAAATATCATTAATCTTCGGACATCAATTAAATCCCAAAAGCTCTCAAATGTGGAGTGTTTATAATAAATCGAAGGCTCTCGAGCCGGATCTAATGAGCCTAAGATCTCATAATTGACTTTATTTGGGCATCCAAATGCTCAAAATACATCAAATGATCATTCTGAGCCGTCCGATCGAGGGAGTGGTACGCCTTACACGAGTTTACTACCTCCTCCCATCTATAACAGCCACTCCTCACATGGGGCCTAAGCAAGCTGAAGTGAATTGAAGGCTGACAAGAAGAAGAAGGGAAGTCAAGAAGAAGGCAAAGAACCCAGAAGAAGAGTCCAAGCAAGTGAAGAAGAAGGAAGCTAAAGCAAGGAAGAAGAAGAAGAAGAAAGAGTCATCATAAGAGGAAAAGTGAAGGAGAAAGAGAAAGCTCTAAAGCTTGAAGATCCCCAAGCAAGATCGCACTCATCGCCACATCGTTAATTATACCCATTTCCATTTAAGACTCAAAGATCTCCAACATCAAGAACTATTATAAATCGATCGTCATAATACTGTTGTCCCTTTCTCAAAATTAATCGTTATCGGAAGATTTTGTACTCAAAAGGATACATAGTGGAATCTATCGCATCTGGTTTTCCCTCTTTCGAGGTTTTCAGCTAAAGTTCTGTCTCATGTTCTTTTAATTCTGTTGTCTTAATCAACAAGCGCTAATTTTACTCTACCGCAATGGTTTTCAAAGACTAACAATCTGTTATCGAAATTTAATCAAACAAATACATGGTGGAAGATTCTGTAGATCGTAATTTTTCCTCTTTTGAGGTTTTTTCACGTAAAAGATTGATTTTTGTTCACCTTTAAATATATTGCGCTTTGATTTACAACCAAGACTTAAACTTTCACTTTATCGTAACTGATTTTCTAGCACGCAATAATTATATATACAAATATATTTTATTTAAAATAGTATTAATAATAAAAATGTAATACAATATTAAAATTTATATATATGATATATAAATATAAAAGAATTGTGCGGAATGTATATAAATATTTAAAAAATAAATAAATAATAAAATTTTCAATATAAATTTAAGTAAATTTATTTATATATTTATACTTTTTATAATCAAAAATCTTAAAATCATGTCCACCAAAATAAAAACCGAAGCTCATACTCATAATATTACAAAGGCTGCTGTATAATAAAAAATATTTGTTATTTTTAATTTAATAATTTCTTAAATTTTAAAAATATTTCTAAGTTATGGGAAATTAAGAAATTTAGACAAGCAATATGTTTATTATATTATAAAATGTTTACAAGAAAAAATAGGACCATGATTATTAACATAAAAAAACTTAATAAAAATTATAAAATTTAATTATTTTTATATAGGAATATATTCAAATTATTAGACTTGATCATGTAATAGTCATGAAAACTATTAAATTTTAAATTATGTTTAGATCAATTAATTTCTTTTTTTTTTTCACTTTTTCCAACCATTATTCTCATTTATTTTCTTACCATGCAATAACATCCCTAATTATTAAAGTAAAAAGCTTCATAAAAAGAAATTATAAAATTTAATTAATTTTGTATATAGATATATTCAAATTATTAGACTTGATCATCTAATTAAACGTGCCACACCACACAATTTCCTTGACTAACAATTTCATCAATCACTACTAAAACATCATTTATACGATGTTAATTAATAATAAAATAGGACTTAAATGTAATTAATTTTATTGTTTTATACTGTGATAAAATGAACTTGGTTTCCTAGACCTAAAAATAAATAAATTGAAGGACATAAAAAGAATTACGTCTTTTTAGGAGAGAAGCCGGTGATCAGAAGTGCGAAACACTGAGCTGTATTAGTTAGTAGTGGACAGCTACGGCAAAGGACGCGGCGCTAGGCACGGCATGGCCTATAGAACTCACGGTAAAAAAAAAGGGGGCTTTTACATATAAATTATCTTATTTTTTTATATTTATAAATTAATCATATTTAATTTTAAATTATTAAAATTCAGAATAAAAACTTAACTCATATTTTTTATTTTTATAAAATTCTAAAAATTTTAATCTTCACATATATAAAAACATAAATCTGATAATTTCTTCAAATAAATATAAAATTATAAAACTTATTTTAAAATCCATAAATCATATAAATAATTAGTTTTATAATAGATCAAAAGTTATTATTTAAAATTAATATTAAACAAATTAATCAAAATTTAACTAAAATTTTTTCATAAATATTAAATTTCTTTTTAAATAAGCATAAAAATTGTTATGAAATATATTTTTACATGTTTATATATTAAAATATTTTTACTTATTTATATAATATGTTTATCAAGAAATTATGCATGAATTTTAAAATAATATATTTTATTATGGATAAATTAATTCTAATAATACTTTTATTTAAATTAAAAATTGAATCATTATATAACTAAATAGTAATATTTATATATTAAATTTATAAATATATAAAAATTAAAAAAAAAACTAATTAGTTACATATCACACAATTCTTATTCATTTATATATATAATACTTAAATTTTGATATTTATAAAAATAATATTTTTAATATATATATATAAAAAGATACACTTAAAAGAAAAAAATTATGCTATTTTTATATAATATTAAAATTTTAAATATTATTTAAATAAATATGAATATTATTTAGATTTTAAATATATATATTTTGTAGGTAAACGTTCAAAATTTATAAAATAACAGATTTATATGAGCAAATACAATGATTATGACAAATATAATAAAAATAAAAAAGGTATTTTTTGAAGTTAATTTTTTTCATAACTTGGAGAAAGAAAATTTGAGGAAGTTAATAATAATTCAAAATTTTATTTATTGATTATTATGGGTGAATTTATAATTAAATTAATGTAAATGTAAAAAATAAAAATTTAAAATTTTCTCTAGAAAAAAAAACACGTGTAATTTCGTCACTATTTTTTGGGCCACGAGAAGCCTAAACAGGCCTTGTCAGCCCATTTTCTTCCACTGTTGCCAGCGATAGTGTTTCGCACACGAAGTCCACCATTGCGTCCAATCCAACGCATCAAATCCCATCGTTTTTGTCCGTACCGATAATAGTTCGTGATCATGAGGAATCTGAACCGTCAGATCTTTTGAGTATTTATCCGCACGTGCGATAGCCCTTATTCGATGGATCGTGCGCTGAGCCAGTGGCACGTTGCACGACAATTTTATTGGTTTCTATTTTTGGGTTTATTTTAAAATTTCTTGAAATAATAATAATAATAAGAGGAAGGACGTCGGTTTGCGCTTGTGGGCCTTCTGGTGGGACCCGGTGGGCTGGCAAGATTGAGCTTTAATATTTTCTTAAATAAATAAATAATGATTAAATAAAATTTTTTATAAATTATTAATTAATAAAATAATATTTGATTGTCGTACTCCCACCTGTCATAGATTAACATTCTGGGTGTAACTTTAATTAATGCGACAAAAGGCCCCCTTGTAAGTTGTGCTATAAGAAAAAAAAAAGTATTATAATTGCAAATTTTTTATGATCAAATAATTTTTTTTTCGTTTTTTGTTTTTCTTTTTAAGTTTTGCGTGAGCTGCGAGTGGAAATATATTTATTGTTTTATATTAAGTTTTAAACATATTGTTTAATTTTTTAATATATATATATATATATATATATATATATATATATATATATATATATATATATTTATATAAAAGCAACGGCTTCCAACATTTAAAAAAAATTAAAAAATAAAAATGCATGGATGGAGACCTGACAGCTCCAGCATGTCTCTTGGAAGCTATAATTTGAGAAATGATTTATTATTATTTTGTGTAGTGGACAAGTGATCAAAAGGTTAATTGATTTTGTTAAAAGAAAATTATTAAATATTTAGAATGAAGGGATTTTAAGTATTTTAATATTTCGTTTGAGGAATTCAAAAATCAAATGTAAAATTTTAAAGAATTTCAAATTAATTTTTTAATTTAATTTTGATGTATTTTAAATTCACTTTTTTGATATAATTTTGAATAAATTACGATCATTATAGTTATTTATAATAGACTCATCAATTTCATTGTTCATCGACTCCTGTAGTCAATTATCACAACTTGATTGTCATCATCGGTTATCATTATTATCATCCTCACTATCTGCCACCAACTATCATTATCGTCATCACATATACCGATTAATTTTTATCATTTTTATTAGTGTGTGATGACTCTCTCTGAACAACTGTTATCCATATATCACAACTTTCGCCCATTATCGATTACAATCACTTACTTTCATCAGTTACTGTCATTGTTGTTGGTTTTTGAGTTTTGCATTTATTTTATATTTTCCTAAACAATTTTAAAGTAATTTAAATATATTATATATCAATTATATTGAATTATTTTTATGCAGTAATTTTAAAGTATTTTATACTTTGCAAGTTATTCAAAGTTAGCAGTTTAAAGAAGATCCAAGTAGTTGTTCTTTGAAAGCTCCTAAAATTGACGGACTGAAATAGTTTTATTAATGAAGATTACGCTAGAATTTTATTGGTTGATGAGATCTTCGTCAAAAAATTATCCAACACACGTGAGATATGAACACGTTATACGTAAAAACCCGTTAAGAGAAAACCACCTGAGCCTTGCACCAGAACTTTCATGTGTTCAAAAGATACGTCCTGCTTCTCATTAGTTGGAGAAGTGTATGGCTAAACAATATTCCGAGTGTAAAATACAATATCGGTCAACTCCAACCCAAGGGGAGAAGTTTCCCAAAAGCGGCAGAACGATCTTCCGAGCAACCTCGATCTTCGTGAGAAAGGAGCAACCGGTCTTTTCTAGTCCTCCTGCGATCTCCTGAAGCTCCCGATCTTCGACTACCGGTGGCAGTATGGTGATAGATCGTCAAGGCCAAGGTAAGGTGGTTCTCGAGCTCTCTTCAAATCGATTCCCCCCCCTAAGGTGAGAATGAAGCTCTATTTATAGATTTTGGGAGTGGCAGCCTTGTAAATTGTGAAAACTCCAACCACTCCCATCGGACGCCCCCGATCCCTCGATCGACGGTGTATTTTGATTATCCGGGTGCCTTAATGAATTGGGTGATCTTAGATTCGTTGGATTCGCCTTGACGAGCCGACCGACTATAAATATGTTAGTTTTGGTGACCATTTGACGGATCAGGATCCATTTTCATGCTCCGATAGCTTGATCTAAGTCGATTCGAGCTCGGATCAGACTATGCTTGATGTTGCTATGTTCGCTCATCGAGGCCGCTTGATGTAAGTTTGTTGAAATCGATTAGAGATCAAGCATTTCAAAATGCCTTGAGATTCGCTTGATCGATTAATTTTCCGAGGATGTATCGTTGCTCTATTTTTGGGTGACATTATCTCCATCCAAAAAATATATGTCAAATACTGAAAATAGCAAATTCTTCAATGAAATTGAGAGTCCATCAACCGCGATTTTGAGAGAATGATCTTCATAAGACAATATTATAACCGAAGTGATGCGGCCGCAAATGCGATGTATGTGTGGGTGCGATATTTTGACGTTACGGATCGATCCGGGTGCGAACGGTTCTGGCGGCCACGTATGGGGCAAGCGCCAAGCTGCGGCGTGCGCTACGACGACTGCCGCCAGGGCGCTATGTCCGGGCGGGTTGCGGCATGGCCAGGATGGGCCGACGGTCAGCGGCCGCGAGCGGGCCGACGCGTCGCGGTCGCGATAATGCGAGCGGCCGCTGGGTCTGGCTCGCGCAGAATGGCCGCTGAGTCCGGGCTGGTCATGAACCGCGAATCGGGTGGCCGGCGGGTTCAAGGCTCGCTGGGTTGAACGTGATAGTTTCGACGGCTTGTGACCGCGGACCGACGGTCGGGCCGTGGACTGGCGGTTTTGACCCGTGGACCGGAGGTCGCCGTGGATCGGCGCAATGGACCACGGCTATGACCAAGGTCCGGCTGTCGGGTCAGGTCGGTTTGCCCGAGGGCCGCTGGCTGGCGCTACGGGGCGAAGGCTACAGGGCGTCAGTGGGAAGTGGGCCCACGTCCAACGCGTTTTGATCTGCTTTGAGCGGTTTTGGGCGGTTTACGCTTTTGCCCTGAGGGGTCTATAAAACCCCAGGTAAGAGGGAAAGGCACATTTTCTCATCTCCTCTTCCTCTTAGAGTGCATACCTCCCCCCGGTGGGAGTTTGGGCACTCTTTTGGATCCACCTCTACCCCCAGCCAAAGTGCATAGCCCTCCCGTGGGAGCACTCTTCTTGGAATAATTTTCATCTCGATCATACGAAGGCGGTGTTTGTAGGGTGAGAATCTTTTGAAAGAGACACGTCCGACCCTTGTAACGGAGGCAGCGACGAGGGAACCTTCTAAAAATGGGAGGACTCAAGATTGGGAGTCGTCGATCACGGGAGACACATTGATCGTGCTTCGGAAAAAATATTATTTTCCGAATGATTTGGTTCTTAAGTATCCAAGAAGTCCGATACCAATCCGCCGGGTATTTCACCACTTACGAGATGAGTTTGGGCGCAGATTGCGGTTTCCCCATCCCCAGATGATCACCATTTTGTCGCGATGCGAGGTTTGCATTTCTGCCGGCAATAACGATCGTGATGGGACTTATAGTCTTTTCGCAGGATGCGCACCTTGACTCATCGACCTCGCACGGATGTGCAAGTTTACTATGCATGCACATGGTCGATCACCGCAGAGTCGGCTACTTGACCGGACGAAGGATCCTCCCAAGAGTTGGGCAAGCATTCTTTTGTGAAGAATGACTGGGTCTTCGAAAATGGGGAAAGCCGAGAGATTTACCCATTCCCGTTGGTGATGAAGATATCGGACGCCGAAATTCTAATATGAAGATCTTCGATTTGAGATTTGACATATCAACAGATTTGTGCGGGAGGAATCTTTGTTCGAGGCGGGGCTTTCTATTCATCCCGAGCGGTCTTATGCAGTTACGTTGAGAAAGCCCAACAAAGAGGTTTCCAACCGATCTCCCAAGGGTCCTCTGGCTTCTTCCCAGCAGAAGGACCCGTCTCCAATAGAGAAGAGGAAAAGGAGCGAAGAGGTGATGGTGATATCGACACCAAAAGAGTGGGTCCGAGTAGTCGCCCCCCAAGGATCTTCATTCCCGAGGACGCGTGTTGAATCATTCTGCAGTGCCGATGCCAAGAACTGAACAATCCTTATGCTCATCATCTTTATTTCCCATTTCCTTAACGTAATTTTTCTTATTTCGTGATATCGAAGAAGCAAGAACTTGACTTCAAAATGAACATCATGAATGACTGGAATTGAGTTCGAAGGTCAAGTTTCTCCATGGTGAATATAAAGTATGTGGAGAAAGTAAAAGAGATATCCGTGTTGGAGAATCAACTTGATGAGTGCAGACCGAAGCGACTCAAGTGACTTCTCTTCTTTTCGCAAGAAGTTGAGTGGATTCGGATGAATTAGTGGAGGCTAGAACGAGGTTGGTTGCGCCGCAAAGGATCTGAAGATCTTTTCTGAGAAGGTTTCAGGTCTTGAGGCAAAGAACCGAGAGTTACGCGCTCGCCTTTCAGAGAAAGAGGCTGCCTTATCTCGGGTAGAACGGGAGCCGGATCACAGGCCGTGGAGGACTTCAAGAACTCAGCCTTCAAGAGTATCATGATCACGTTGAGGCCGAGACCACGCAATGATGTGAGGTGAAGGCTTTGAGCGCAGGTGTTGATGAAGGCTTCATCCGAGGTTTCTTGAAGGGGACACGCCATGATCGCAGTTGAGTGGTGTTGAGGTCCTTTCTCCAGCCTAGCTTCCCGACCCTTCTAGAGACGACGAGGATGACTGAGATAGTTCTTCATCATCTACCGATGAGACCATCAAGACCGTGTTGTCCTTTATGTTGCAAATGCTCGGTTGTATATTATTTCGTTGATTGTACTTGTATGTTCTCAGAAATATTAACAATCCACAAAAAATTGTTTGTGAATATTCTAGGTGTGTGTACCACGATGATAAAGATTCGAAGAGATCATCGAACTGGATAATTCGATCTATTCTAAGATCATTACGTACTGATGATGACAAACTTGAATATATATTTATGAGGTTCTCTCGAACCTCAATCTATCCTAGGTTGTGTATCGAGCTTACTCGATGATGTTAACTGTTATGGAGAAAGTTGTAGGCCTATAGAGGATTGCCAACTTATCCAAGGTTGTTTATCGAGGCGTTACTCGACGATGTTAACTCAGATAGAAGATCGATCAATTCCTGGGATCGATCTTACCTCGAATGAGATACAAATATGCGATTCTCTTGAGTCTGTTTTAAAATGCAAGCATAAGCAAGAAAAAGTCACAATAAGTGAGAACTTTACCATAGATAGAAACATAAATCCAAACACCTTGATGCCAAGGTTGGACAATAAGTACAAACGAGTATCGATAAATGTTTAAATAACAACAATTGCAATACAAACATACACGATGATAATATTTTCCACATTCACTAGAATAAAAAAGTCGATACATCACCGGTTTCCTGGAGGTTTGTAGCATTCCGTGTGGGAGAGTCTTCCCATACTATCCTTAAGCTTGAACGCAGTGCTTGATTTTAGACACCACCACATACCTTCCCAACCGGTGAGAGTTTGTTGTGGGCCTTTTCCGCCGAGTCGAGACTGAGGATGAGGTCCCCAACAGATATTGGTCGGCTTTACCCTTTGAAACCTCGAGCAATCCTTTCGAGATTTCTGACCGACATGTCGCGTCTCTGCAGAGATCCATGGAATCGAAGCTTATCGCCGCTGGCCGCATCAAAGTTATGGGTTCTGTGGCTGGACCCATGTCGACCGGAATAACGCCTCGCCCAAACACAGGCGCTTTCTCCGAGGGTCCTTGATGTAGCGGTAAGCCCAAAGAACATTGATAGTTCTTCGCCCATTGCCCCTGCGTTCGCCGTGTCTTTAGCCCTTTTAGTATTGTCCTATGACTTCCCGCCCATTTGCCCTGGGATGGGATACTGTGGATTAACTGGATATGCATCTCCTGGCAGAAAGATGTGAATGTCTTTCCTATGAACTCCCATTATCGGTGATGATTTTTGCTGGAATGCCGAAACGACAAATAATATTTTTCCAGACAAATTGCTTGGCATTTGTTTGATTTTTGGCGCCGCCTTCCCACCCACTTCGAAGTAATCAACGCCAAGATTATGAATTTTCATTGCCCTGGCAATGGGAAAGGGTCCCATTATATCGATCCCCATTAAGCAAAGGGCCACGCCTGGATTGTGGTGAGTTCTACAGATGGTGTATGAGTGAGATTGGAATGTACTTGACACTTGTTACACTTCTTTACAAACTCCAATGCGTCCTTCTTCATTGTAGGCCAGTAAAAACCTTGCCTCATGATTTTGAGGGCAAGGGCTTTTCCTCCCAAATGTTCACCACAAATTCCTGAATGAACCTCTCGCATTGCATAGCCTCCTCAAGGTGGTAGACACTTTAAGTAGGGCCCTAAGAAGGACCGCCAGAGTTCGTCACCGATTATGGTGAAGTTCGCTTTCACGCCAGACGATAGCATCGGTGGGGTCTCAAGGCCGCTTTGAAGAAAGGACATGATCGTCAATCCATGAAGATTCTTTTGGGTCCTCCAGATTGTATCACCCAAGGCCTCAATACCGGGAAAGTGGATGTCCTCTATGTATTTTCTCTTGAAAAGATCTCCGTCGTTGTTGTGGCTAACTTGGAGGGCATCCGCCGCACTCGCCTCCCCTTAGAATATGAGTTATCCGATGGGTCTCGATTCTGCAAGAAGTGACTTTGCCAAAAGACTGCATCAGCAAGTCATGATGCATCAAAGTCTCCTTCAACCCGCGAGGCCACAAGTCGTGAGTAGATGGCTAAGTTCGGACCTCACAATGGCGAGCCTTAGTCCCGCTAATGAGGGCCTCGACTCAACGACATTATTGGTGGGGAACTTTAGTCGGTCTGCATTCTAAAGTTATTTTACTGGGAGATAAGCCCCTCGCTCGCACCGGTACCAAGCTCCATCAACATATAATGTCCATTGATTTGTCATGGAGTGATGAATGATCGTGATGGGATGGTACATTCTACAACGGTTAGCGAGCACTTGTGACTTTATATCGACGTGGAAGAAAATGGATGTCAAACTCTCGACCGACCACTTCATCAACTTTCCGATACATCGCTTTTGCGAATAGTTCTTAATGGAAGATGAGTGTAGACGTTGATGGTGTGAGCCTGAAAGTACGGTCGTAATTTTCGTGCAAAATGCACTAGGCCAACGCCGCCTTATCTCGCTAGTGATAGGCCCTTCAGACGAAAAGGATTTTGCGACATAGTAAATGGGTCGCGTAATGAATTCTCCTCGCATATCGACGGAGCTTACGAGAAGAAACAAAGAAGATAGATGTACGCCTTCTCCTTGGATAGGCTTTGATAATAGGGGAAGCTAAATAGACTAAGTTGCTCAAAAGTAGTCGACATTCATCCGTCTAATGGAATCCATTTCTGCACCCCTTAAGATTTTGAAGAATGGTAGATACTTATCAACCGAAGGGCCAAGAATCGATAAAGCGCAATCCTTCCACCAAACGTTGGACTTCCTTGATCGTTCTTGAGGTGACATGTCCTTGAGTGCTTTTATCTTCTGGTTGGCCTCTATCCCGCCGAGTGACCATGAAGCCTGGAATTTCCCAGAGGAAACTCAAAAACGCACTTGCTTTCCGCATCTTGTAGTGTCGAAGAATGTCAAAGCATCATTGCATCAAATATGCTATGATATTTCCAAGCTCTTCACCAAAGATATATCATCAACATACACCTCCATATTGTGCCCTATAAGATCCTTGAAGATCTTATTCATAAGGCTGATATGTTGCTCCAAAGATTTTAGTCCGAATGGCATGACGAAAGAAGATATAGTCCCTTATCTCGTTGGAAGGATGTTGCTTCCTCATCCGCTTTTGTTCATCCCGATTTGATTGTAGCGAATACATCCATGAAGCTCCGATCGATCCCGATGTCGCATCAACTAGTCGATAAGGAAGGGGAAGCTATCTTTTGGGCATGCACGATTAAGGTCGGTAGTCGATGGACATTCTCCAGAACCGCTTCTTATTGACTAACACTACTTAGCCAACCGTGGGGTAGTAGACTTCGAATGAACTTGACTTCCGTAAGTTTGGTGATTTCTTGTTCTATGACCGCAATCGCTAAGCGAAGGTTCTTTTCTTCGTATCACCGGCTTGTAGGTTGAGTCAACTTTGAGGGAGTAATGACTTCCGTCAATGCCCGTAATATCGATGCGCTCCATGCAAAGATATCTTGATTTTACGCGAAAATCTACGATTCGATTTCGATCGACAAAGAACGATCCCACCTTTCACCTTCGCGATGGATCAACGAGATAGGAAGACAAATTACATCTTCAACCGGAGAAGCCCTTCGAGGCATCCTCATCTCGCAGATCAAGTTCTCGATGTTGAGGGTTACCGAATGTAAATGGTCGGTTTGCTTGATAAGACGCCAGGTATCGTTGATTCCCACTTACCATGTCGATGCCACCGGTGTCGGAATTTTATCTTGAGGTGAGGCATGATGTGACCGCTACCAATATGACCGGAGAGGTCTCCCAAATATTGCATCAGACGCGACTCGACTTGACTACAATAAATTGTATCAAGTGGGTTGCGTCGGGAAATTCTCCAAGAGTTACGGAAGACCGATTGTCCCTTCCACTAATACCGGCCGATTATCAAATCCATACGTGGACCGCCGGATTGAAGCTTCTCTTTCTATACCCATGCTAAGGAAAGTGGAGTAAAAAAGAACATCAACCAAACTCCCATTGTCGATCAATATCCTTTTAATATTGAAGCATGGATCACCGACCCCTGCGTACTGATGACAAGGGGATCTTGATGTGGGATGCGAAGTCCCTCTAGATCTAAATCATCAAAGGTGATAGAATGGTCAACCCGAGACTTCGCTCCTCAAGGGCTGCAATGAATATTTGGCTAGATAACACCGGCCCTCCCCGCAATTGTTTCTATCTCTCACCGCCATGGTTCCTCGAGGGTTGCAAAGATTTGCCGGACGAGGGTTGGTTTTGTATAAAATAGCCTAAATACCGACGATTAGTCTTTCAATCTCCTCCTTCGTTGGTGGCACTCTTGGTGTGCCTCTACCGGTGAAAGTGGCGTAATTTCTCTTGATTTCCAATTCCAGCTTTAAAGGTCGCGACCACTTGATGCTATCCTCTTCCTGAATAGCCAGTAGGATGTTCGCGCATGACGTGTTGAGAGTCATATATTTCCTCTTTGATTGAGTCATCCGAGGTCGCTGCTGAGGAGGTTTTGGGGGGAGGTTGCTGCCTCTCTTCTTTTTCTGAGATGTTTGAACATCACCTTTGGGAACCTTCTTCCGCTTGCTGCTTGGTGGTTCAAACTGCTGCGATGAGAACCGCCGGAGATTTGTGCCTCTATTCTATGGACCAGTCGCGATAGGAATGGACTGCCTCCGCATTAATGATGAATAAGTATCCGCCGAGTCCAGAAGCACCTCAAAAGTTCCGGATCTGTATCCGGGCCAGAGGAGAACCTCGGAAGTATTCTTGAGGGACTCTCCATCGCTCATGGATTCTGAGAGATGTGATGAATTCCCGATGATTATCTTGTTCGCCGTGAACTGCTCTACAAAAAAATCGGCGAAGCTCTCCAAATGATCGACGGACCCCTGAGAATAGAACTGCACGAGTCCCTTGAGAGTCGGAATACCGACACAAGACAGTCATTTGCACGCGAATGTGCATGATCGTTCGAAAGTGATCGATATGTGACGGATCGGTGCCATCGTAAGGGTCCATGCTGGGAAGCTTGAATCTCGCCGGAATCGGGTATTGCGAGATGATCTCAGCGAGCGGGGACGAGTTTTGGAAGAGGCGGCGGGAGAATGGATCATTCAGATTGTTTGCCGGGAACTCTTCCCGCACTGCCATCCATCGCAGATAAGGTGATGTGAGTTTCACCATACGGTCAGCCATTCGGGGTGAGAATCGCGGTATCCGTAAGTTCGATCCGGATGTGGTGCGGTTCTCTACTTGTTGATCCGGCATTCCTGCAATCATTCTCGTGGAAGAAAATCTGGATTATCGAGGCCGTATGAACCCGTGGCTCTTCCAGCGTGTTGGAACGCTTTTGCCGTCCTCTCAGAGTCAAGAATTTCGCTCGGGAATCCTCCATCCTTGAACGCGATCTTCCAAAGAGGGCTGACGGACCCTCACCCGGGGACGTAAGTCTATGTAGAGAAGTGTTGGAGACTTGGCCCTTGATCCCGAGAATGAGGAGCGTTGGAGCAAAACCCCGCTTACCAACCATATTGAGATATAGCAATGGGGAACTTATTCCCACGATGGCCAAACGTCTTTAGAGAATTTTATTCCTAGATGAGATCTTCGTCTCAAAAAAAATTATCCAACACTGCGGAGATATGAACAGGGTTATACGGAAAACCCAAGGAAAACCACGGCCTGCCCCCAGAACTTTCGCTATGTGTTCAAAAGATGTCCTCGCTTCTTAGTCGAGAAGAAGGTGTGGGGCAAACAATATTCCGAGTGTAGAAAATACAATATGGCCAACTCCAACCCAAGGGAGAAGTTTCCCAAAAGCGGCGAACTGATCTTCCGGGAGCAACCTCTGATCTTCGTGAGAAAGGAGCGAACCTGGTCTTTTCTAGTCCTCAGCGATCTCCCAAGAAGCCCTCGATCGTGCACTACCTATGGCAGGGTGATAGATCCGGCCAAGGTCGACTGGTGGTTCTCAGAGCTCTCTGGTCTTCAAATCAGATTCCGTCCCCCCTAAGGTGAGAATGAAGCTCTATTTATAGATTTTTGGGAGTGGCAAGCCTTGTAAATGCGGAAAACTCCAACCACTCCCATCGACGGCCCGCCAGCATCCCCGATCGACGGTGTATTTTGATGATGGTGCCTTAATGATGTAATTGGGTGATCTTGGATTCGTTGGATTTGTCTTGATGAGCCGCCGACCGACTATAAATATGTCGCTTTGGTGACCATTTGGCGATCGGATCCATTTTCATGCTCGATAGTGATCCGATGACAGCTCGGATCGTTTCTTGATGTTGCTATGTTCGCCTCATCGAGACGGCCGCTTGATGTAAGTTTGCTGAAATCGGTGATCAAGCATTTCAAAATGCCTTGAGATTCGTGCTTGATCGATTAATTTTCCGATGTATCGATTTAACACAATAGAGCAAGATTGTTAGTTCACATCAATTAAACTTTAATAATAAAAGTCAAATATTTTTAACTTAATTTGTATGAATTTGAATGTTACTTAAAATTGCAGCTTAAGTGGAAGTAGCTTGTCCTGGAATTAATTTATTCAGAGGTGACTCAAAATTATTACCGTCAGACCTTGGGCTAGCATTTGTAGTGCTTGATATTAGGGATGTAAATGAGCCGAGTTGAGTCGAGTTTTCACTTAATCAAGATAAATTTGTTTAAACTCTATTCTCGAAGCCACTAATAAGTTAACTCATGAGCTCGTTTAATCGAGAGGTCATCTGAGCTAACTTGACTCACTTACGCCCCTACTTGATACAAATTGAAACAATTCAAAATTTAACAACGCATGAAAATCTTAAGTTTTAAAGTATATTGTAATCACATTTGAAGCTAGATACCCTTGGTAATGATTTTTTTTTTTTTTTTTTTTTTGAGAAAAAAAAAGTAATTTATGACTAAATTTAAAATGACCAAAAATGATTATGAATTAACTCAAATTGCAGGAGGAGAGTGGAGCCAAGTGCCTTCATGCCCCTTTAACTTCTAGCATGAAAGACCTGTTATAAAAAAAAGGATAGAAAATGCACTAAATTTCATATAAATTAAAAGAAAGAAAATAGTAGAGCCAAATATTTGATTTATTTATTTTGTATGTATGACAAATAAAGCGTTGTTACGAACTCAACTGGTGAGCAAAGTTAAAATAAGAAGTTCCATAAAAATGAAGAACAAAATATGAAATATTATGGGTGTAATATTACAGAAAAAGGCACGATGCTATGAATGATGTCGTAAAGTTGATGAGGAAATTTATATCGATCACTCGACAAAAAACATAGCAAGTTGCACTCTTTGAATCTACAGCAAGCAGATGAGGTCATGAAAGAGAAGAGCCGCACGTGCCAATCATTACTTAAAGCGAGAGAGAGAGAGAGAGAGAGAGAGAGAGGAATCCATTGCTAGCTTGCTGCTGCTACTCGTGAATCATGAGAGCCAGAGCGGTGGTGCAACCAAAAGCAAAAGAAAAAAGGCAAAGGAAAATTAATGATGGTTCGCAAAATGCGAAAATTTATTGGCAAGTAAATATTGACTGTGCGTGTTGAGGATCAAAGAGATGTGTAGGCTTCACGTGTGGATCGATGATGGCCGCTGCAACAGATTGGATTGAAATTTATCAGCCTTCTCTTTCGCTATCATCACTCTTCTTTTATCACTTTATATAGATATACATATTTTCAGGCTATGATTATATATATTAAAATAAATATAGCAAGCTAATTAATGTAAGAAAATTCATTTCGATCATATGTGATGCTTCAAAGTTGATTGGTGGTTTGATAGCAAATTTAGAACCCTAAAAGAATCTAAAAATTAGATTCTGCTTCTTTTGTTCTCTGAATCCTGTTGCATGATTGATCGTTTGAATATAAATTGAATCATCAAAATGGTTAACAGTGCCACTTTAAGATGATCTTGACTAGATGTGTCGTAATCATCCAAAATGATTTATGAATATTAAGGAATGAAGAAATACTCACCGTCTCTTAATTGGTAGGTAGGCGAATGAGAAACAACCTGCGGAGGTGCCAATACAAGATAGAGAAATTAACGCATGATAAATATGACGCTAGGCTCCAGTGGGATTAGTCACAATGACATCCCCACCCACAAGATGGGTGGGGTGTTGGGTGGATACCCATTGCAAAAAAAAAAAGAATGAAGAAAGAACAAGTGAATGTTTTTAATTTTATATTTAAGAAGGCTCCAATTTTAAATATTTTATTTATTTTAATGGTCACAACAGCAATAAGATCAAATGATACATTTTATGGAAAATAATTGTAGTTAAAAGAAAATAATCTATTCTGCAGTATTGAATCCTGATAATAAGAAAAAGATAAACAAGTGGCCGCATTTGCTAAATAGTTAAGATATAGAAATTTTATAAGGAGAAATTTGAACTTCATAGCATCATCATTTGATAAGGATAATTCATGAATAGTTTCATGTGCTATGATGGATATTTTTTATTCTCCTTTGAGCCACTCTCTTTCAAGACTTTTACTTGGCTCCAATAGGAGAACCCACTCTCATAAAATATCCTTCTCACTTATCAACTTAATCTTCTCTTCTTCCAATCGACTTTCCTCATCTACCTTCTAATCTTGACTCTCATCTAACTTGGTTCTTCAACTTCGATGTTCTTCTTCGGGTTATGATGATTGTAGTGTTTAGATTTATTGAAGTTGAAGTTTCCTCTGTGTAATTTTCATTTTTTAATCTTATTTTTCTTATTTGCTCATTGATTTAAGCTCTTTGTGAATTTGAGATAAAATAAAATATCTATGCTATCTTTATTAGTGTTTTTTTTCTTTCTGCTTTGAATATTGAATGCAAACACATTAATCAACTGCCTAAAAGAAATTATAAAGAAATTAGGGTATTCCTCGCAAGTGTGTTCCTCCATTCAACTGAAGCTCTTAGAAACTATATGGCCTGCTCACATTTCACGTTTGTATTCAATAACTTCTTTGCTCTGTTTGGAGCAAAAGGATTCAGTTTATTTAGCATTTTTGATGTAGGCATAATAATATTCCCACATAAATTCAAAGTAATATATATCAACTTGAGTTTGAAAAAATATGTATATAACGATCAAAACTATCTTATGGTAAGAGGTATTCTTGAAGCGATGAGCTTTAAGGTTATATGATAGAGGCAGTGAGTTAAATTATATGTGCGTACATGGAGGCTTTAGAAATAAAAATATGAAAGAAGAAATGATAGCTAGATCTTCAGACCAGTGAGTTAACTATTGCTATTTAGAATATGAAGCGAATAAGAATATCTCATAGAGAGAGAGAGAGAGAGAGAGAGAGAGAGAGAGAGAGAGAGAGAGAGAGAGAGAGAGAGAGAGAGAAGCAAGAAATGTGCAATGTAATTGTGGTTGATAGCTTGCTTTAAAGGTAAAAAATTCATAAAATTACTGATGGATAAAGGACATGCACAAGATTAAAGACATCAGAGATCAAAGAGTAACTCAATTTTATTGTTGAGATGAGTGTTGTAATGGTTGTTTCTGTAAGAGGTGTTTACATTAAACATGAGAGATCTATGGAGGTTGTTGAATTGAAGATGATAGGATTGTATGGTCAAATAATAGACCTTCTAATAAAATTTTGACGAGAGTAATGAAAAAGAGAAGGATGGTAACATAGTGGTTGTTTCAAGAGAGAATGAGTAATACCACAAGAATATTATTTATGACCAATTGATTTTGTAGTTGGATACTTGAAGTAGTAGCAAATTATGAATATCCTGACCTTTGTAATCTATTTTCTTATTTTGTTATTGTAAGTTTTTGATTGTGCTCGTGACCTCCCCCATGATGCAAGTTCTTCATCAACTACAAGAACTCTCGCTTTCTTTCTTTTCCTTTAACCTCCGTGAATCCTTTTTAACATCTTGATTCTCCCTATAATTCCCCCTTATACAATTGACTCAAAGATCCACAATCCGCCCTCTAGTCGCATGATTGGTGATAACTACTTATCTTGTAACCCAATAGTGAAAAATGAATAAGGTTAGTTTGGAGGGTTCAATTGTGGAAGGGAAAAAAATATAATAAATGTGTCGTGAGATGACTAAGATAGAGAAAGAGAATGGGTTAGGAGGAGAGAATGTTGAATCAAGACTTTGATACTATAAAATACAGCATCTTTGTTAAATTGATTTTAGTGATAATATAATTATGTCTAAATATAAGAAAGAAAATAAAAAAATAAAAAATATGATAAAAAATAATTTCAATAATGATGATATATTATAATAATAACTACTGGATATTATAAATATTGAGTGCATGTAATGTTATGAATAAAATAATAAATAGATTACATCTTAAAGCTTTTTCAATAGTTATTTTAATTCAATATTATATTATATTCAAGAAAAAAATTAGTTCAAATTATCATTACTCAAATTTAATCAAAATATCAATATTATATTATTAATTTTTAAGTTACTTTAAAATAAATATAATTTAATAGATGATTAATTGAATAAATATTGTACTCATTTTAAAATAAACATCACTATTAAAAAATATTATGATCAAATTTAAGTTATAAAAACACATACTCTAAGTAATGATGATAAAAATTCGCATATTGAAGACGTAATAATATTTTTATGACATTATTATGTTTAGCCAATATAAGTATAATCCAATATTAATTAATGATTTATCCTACTTAGCTAGAGTTAATTGATTAATTAGGTGGACCCAAGCCTAATCTTGATAAGTGTCAAAGAGTGAGTCAAACATGGATGGTGCCCTTTAGCTCAATAAGCATAAGTCTTCATGTTTTCTTCGAGTATATGCTGCAAGCTAATCCATGGAGGGAAGCTAACTTATGTTTTTTTTTATTTAACAAAATCCTCTTATAGAGTTGAATAAACATACTAAAAAGAACAAATTTCTTTTTATCTCTTTCCTATTACACAGGCACTATCACCTTTACCTCTTAATTTTTTATTAACGCTCTAATCAGCATGTAAACTCTTCTAAAAAAAAAGAAAAAACTATATATGACAGTAAGAAAAATACAAGAGGTAGGTTATCCAAATCTCATATTGAAGCAGAATGAAAGAGACAATGGCCTGTAAATAAGGCATGCATGCAAAACAAATTCATTGAAATCAAAAAGAAGAGATATATGAAAGGTCTCTTTCAGATATGCTGCAAAGCATTAATTGGTGAGGAATGTTGATTCCTGTGGCCTGGCTAATGTGAATCATTGCAGTATATAGGCCTCTCCATGTTAATGAAGACAAAAGCCAACAACAAAAGCATCAAAAGGACAAAAGAAAACACAAAGCTGATCATTAATGCCTTCCCAGACTTTTTTAATTTGCCCAATGCTTCTTCTTCTGCCTATTCTCGCACAAACTCACTCACTTCTTCAGATTTTTTTTTTGTTATATTTTTTATTGATGCGTATTTTTTTTCATAATAAAGAAATATGAGTTTTTATTCATGATTGATTATCTCAATAAATGCTCATAAAATCATAATTATCTTCGTCAAAAGGGAAGCCAAATGAAGCCTTAGACGTACTTTTGCCCCTTTTTTTTCCCTAAAAGTCAAATTTTGTAAGCAATTCATCGTTGAAATAATTTATTTTTCAAGCATACAGAATAAAATAAAATAGCTGTAGCATGGGAGGAGTGCAAATGGGTTGATAGAAATTAATTAATAACTCCGCATGCTACCAGAAACGCTAAGAGGCCTGCGGACGAAGAAGAGAACGTTAATTTAGGGTGGAAACAGCATTTCATGGTCGGAGGGGACAGAACTCTCTCATATAAATATATAAATTAAGAAATGTGATGCGACAAAAGCCTGATGGGATTTCTACTAGCAAACAACACTCTTCTAAAGTTTAAAAGTAATCGTACAATACATTTTCGTTTATTAGTTTAAAATTTTAACTTTCAATCTTAAATTTAAACTCTTGTATATATATTATATGTGTAAATTCATAATTAAATTAGTTTAAATATTTCAAAAAAAAAGTTTAAGAGAAATCATTACATGTTATAAGTCATCTTAATCTATTAATTTAGAGCTTTTACTTTTAACTAATAAGTCATAAATTTAAAATCTTACCCATATATATATATATATATATATATATATATATATATATATATATATATGAGTTTGTGATTAAATTTGTTAAATATTAAAAAAAAATTATTACATGCTGAGTTTATAAATTCTAAGAAAATATATCATATAATATTTTAATATATATTAATTATAAATTATTATATATTATTGTATATTGATATATATATATATATATATATATATATATATATATATTAATATATAATAATTTATAATAATTATATAATAATTATATATTAATCAACATCACATAATATCATATTAATAAAATCTAAACATTAAAATTATATTTAGACGGTGCATAGAATAATTTATCGAGTATAAAGGTAAGGAAGAGAGCAGAAAATACAAATTAGAAATTTGTTCAATTATTACATTTTTTTTTTCACTTTACAATTATGCTTCTTGATGAAGCTGTTAATTTAATTCCTTTTTACTGTTGTATGATCATCATGATCATGCTTTACAGCTGGGCAGTGTTGATCACCTACTTGCCTTCTGAAAAAAAATAAAAATAAAACAGATTTAATATATATATATATATATATATATATATATATATATAATTTACTGATCTATCCAGACAGATCAACAAGGCAAGGATGAACAATCAATTTTCGTCTTTGTCTGCCTAATCATCATTATTAGCTTTATTTTAAGTATTCGATATTAGATTTATGCATTCTCATTCTTTTCATTTATGTTTACTTAGTGCTTCTCAGAATTTAATCTATTCTTTATACATTTGTTGCAGGCTAAAAAATCAGTTGTGATAGAATAAAAATTTACGTCTTAATTCATTATGAAATACAGCATACACATAGTTATTTGAAGAATGAACAAAAAAACTCTAAAAATTTTACATAAAAAAATCTCGAAAAGAGGGAAAAAAATCACAGGGCCTAGCCCAGTAAAAATCTTCCACTATGTATCTATTTCAGAGTATAAAATTTTCTCGATAACGGGATTGCAGAATTGTATATGAGAATGACTAATAAATAAATCGAGAATAAACAACAACTATATAGGGTAAGATCAGTAATATGTTAGGTAATGAATATTGGTGAACAATGGTCGAATCAGCGACGACGCGTGGTGATGACCGGCAGAGATGACCATGGTGGCCGGCAACCGGCATCGACGGCGGGTCATAATGATGATGACGGTGATGACAATGATGATTGATGGTGGCCGACGCATAGACGAATCGACGCAGCAAGAACGCCGACCTGGTCGGCGCACAACCAGACGGATTTTCGGTGGGGATGACCGACGGCGATGGTTCGACACGATGACCGGTAGCAGCGATCGACGCGCGGGTCGGGCGGTGGTCACGGTGATGACCCATGATCACCACGGTTGACGGTTTACGACCCAGAACGGTGATTGAGCGGCGATCGTGGCGGTGATAATGACCGGCACGGGTCGGCGTGATGACCAATGACGGTAAGACGACGATGATCGGATGATGACAAATGGCTACGGCCATACGCAGCAGTAACATGAAGATCTTTACAAAAAGACATAAAAACTTTTCCAGTAAATTGGGTTCCATTGTTGGTGATGATTTTTGCAGGAACACCGAATCGACATACTATATTTTTCCAAGGCACACTCCTCATATGCTGGGGTGTCCCTCTTCTTCTTAAGAGGAGGTCATTTGAAAGCGATCAAGACTCGCGGTATACGTCGTTATTCCGGTTTTCCCTCAAATAGATCAACTCGCTTCGCTCAATCGGCCGTTTGAGCGATCAAGGCTCACAGATACGCCGTTGTTCCGGTTTCCTCGAAGAGGCGCCAACCGCCTCGCCGGACCGTTTGAGGCGAGCGCGCAGATATGCCGTTGTTCGCTTTCCTCGATAGGTTTAACCGCCTCGTGACCGACCGGTTTGGAGGCGATCGCGCCGCCAGATACGCCGTTGTTCCTTGAAAGAGGCGTTAACCGCCTCGGATCGACCGTTTGAGGCGAACGAGGCATGGATATACGCCGTCACGCTTTTCCTCGAAAGAGTCGCCAATCGTACCGGACCGTCCGGGTTGGAGCGATCGCGCCCGCCAGATATACGTGGTACAGTTTTGAAGAGGCGCCAACCGACTTCGACCGTCCGGGTTTGGAGACGATCAAGGAGACGATAATCGGAGACGGGGGTTGACGGCAATGCTCGACGATGGTGGCCGACGACAAGTGGTGGCAGTGACTGGCGACTGGTCGGCGAGGATAACCAGACGATGGTGGTGACCGGCACGGGATGGTCAAGTAGTATAGCGTAGTAGTTGGCGGTCGGGGTGGTCACAATGGCAACCGGGCGATGGTACGACGGTACATTGGTAGAGGGTGAGATGGGTGACGATGGTGGTGACCGGCAAGATTGCGGATGGTTTGGCGGCGACCGACGACGTATGGCGGCGGACCGCATACATTGGCGGCCAACGGGTGGTCGGGAAATGGGCGATCGGCGGCCAATATCGGATGACCGCGATGGTTTGCATGGTGACCGCAATGAGCAGCGTGCGGATGGGCGATAGCTACGGCGATCGGCGATGGTAGTCACGGACCGCGACGGTTGGCGGGCGACGGGTGGTCGGCAAGAAACCGGCGATAGTGGCGGGTGATGATCCGTCAGTCGGCTGGATGACCGCGGATATGGCGCAGGGACCGGGCGACGCAGTAAGGTGGCGGTGACCGGTTACAGCGGCGGCACGGGTGGTCGACGGCAACCGCTACTAATGTCTAGTTGACGGGATGACCGCACGCATGGTGGTGATGCCAAAATTATCGGCGATGGTAAGCGAGCGGCCCGACGGGTGGTCACAATGGTTAACCGGCGATGGAGGATTTTGACCTATCCAAGGTTGCTTGTCAGAGTGTAACTCGATGGCGTGCGGTGGAAGATGTTGAATCAATGGGATTTTGACCCATCCGAAGGTTGTCGAGTGTTACCACGATGTTAACTGTATGGAAGAGGGAAGTCCACTCGGACCTTTTGACTTATCGTAGTTGTTTGTCGAGTCTTTGCTCGATGACATTAACTTATGTGGAAGAGGAAGTGAATCTACCGGAATTTTGACCTATCCAGGTTGTCGTGGTGTTACCCGATGACGTTAACTGTATGGAAGAGGTCGAAATTCGCCAAGATTTTGACCTATCCGAGGTTGTTTATCGAGTGACTGATAGTTAACGTATGGAAGAGATTGAATTGAACTCCGAGGATTTTGACCCATCCGAGGTTATTTATCAGAGTGTTACCCGATGACGTTAACCTGTGTGGAAGAGGTTGAATTGAATCCGCTGAGGATTTTGACCCATCCGAGGTTATTTGTCAGAGTGTTACCCGATGACATTAACCTGTGTAAAAGAGGCCGTGGGAATTCCACCAAGGACCTTTTGACCTATCCTAGTTATTTGTCAGAGTCTTTGCTCGATGACGTTAACTTATGTGGAAGAGGTAGAATTGAATCCGTTGAGAATTTTTGACCTATCCGAGATTGTTTGTCGGTGTTACCGACGGCGTTAACTGTATGGAAGAGGTCGAATTAATCCGGATTTTGACCTATCCAAGGTTGTTTGTCGAGTGTTACCCATGACGTTAACTGTATGGAAGAGGTTGGATTGAATCCACCGGATTTTAACCTATCCGAGGTTGTCGAGTGTTACGACGTTAACTGTATGGAAGAGGTTGAATTGAATCCAGGATTTTGACCTATCCGGTTATTTTTTGTGGTGTTACGGCGACATTAACCTATGTGAAAGAAGCCGTGAGAAGTCCACCAAGGACCTTTTGACCTATCCTAGGTTGTTTGTCAGAGTCTTTGCGTGATGACGTTAACCTGTATGGAAGAGGTCGTCCGTTTGTGGTTGTAGCCAAAGTTGCTCCTTAACCTTGGTCTTGTTTTTCCATGAGTATGATTGGAAAATCATAATTTTCAAAGCTATATCTCTTCTCAATGTTGAATTACCCTCCCACTTTGACTTGTTTCTTAGGATAGTAATCGATTAGATGCTTAACATGGGCGATCTTCTGAGATTAAGAGTTGCCCCCCAGTTTTCGACAAAATCTCAAAGAACGAAGTTTGATGAATCTTCATTCTTCGCTTGCGCTCCTTAGAAGCTTGAAATGCTCCACCTCGATAGTGGTTTTGATCTTGTTGGAAAACTTGGTCGTCATACAAGATGAAATAATGGGAATCAGTTTTTCACGACGGGCGCCAAACGCTATGCGTTAGAAAACCGCCATGATAGAGTGAAAGTTTACACCTTAGCTTTGTTGTGAAATCCACACACACAGGTATTTAAAGAGTGAACAAGAAAACTTAATTTTTATGTGAAAAATCTCGAAAAGAGGGAAAAACCACGGGTCCAAGCCTAGTAAAAATCTTCCACTATCTATTTGAGTACAAAAATCTTCCGATAACGGATTACAAGATGTATACGAGAGAACAACAACTATGTCACGCTTAGTAGTACGCTTGCTAATGGTAGCGATGATGGTGAACATGAGGACATCGACCGATGACAAGGTCGCCATGATGGAGAACGAGATTGACGACGGCGAGATCGCGGCGGCATGGTTAACTAATCACCGAGTGGTGGCGGATTGCTTGGAGAATCTTCAAGCTTTAGAGCTCTCTCCTCTCTTGCTTGCCCCTCATATGAGGAATGATGGACTATTTATAGATTGGAGGAGTGGTGTCTCTGTAAATATATGCAAAATCCGAATCACTCCTCTCCATCGGACGGCTCATGATGATTCCTTTGATCATATGATATATTTTGTGTATTTGAATGCTCAAATGAAGTTAGAATTATGAGATCTTGGGCTTGTTAGATCCGGCTAGTCGAGATGCTCAATTTGACTATAAACACTCCATGTTTAAGAGCCATTTAGGGATTTAATTAATATCCCAAAGTTTCCAAATGATATTTTAAGCTTGATCTCAACCGCCAACTTGTGATCAACTTTTGACATCAAGATTCGCACTTCGATTAGTGATATTTTAAGTGACATATCAATTAGTAATACACACATTAATTTGTTAAAAAATTATTTTCTCCATAATAAATTTATAATTAATTTTTCAAAAAGCTACAACTACCCTAAATAGACCCTTTGCTGCACATCATTTCAATATTCTAATTTCTATCAAACTCTCCTTTGATGATAACAAGTTTAATGCCAAATACTCGGATTCATATTTTTCACCGCCACCTAATTAATTAATTAATTAATTAATTTTTTTTTATCATACTATTATTATATATTGCCCCTCAAACACTTTCAATTTGAATGATTCAATAACTCTAAATATTATAGACTGATTGATATATATATATATTTGCTATATAATAAAATCAAGATATTTAAACTTGTCACATCTTAACATGCATATTTTTTATAATATTAATTACTAATCGTTAATATCACTCATTCAAAAGTATATATTATATATTTAATATATCTTCTAAATATTAATTTCATTAAATATTTCACTGATTATAAGAAATATATCATATATAAAAGATAAATCCAATTAAAATATTTTTATAAGCATCTATATAATTAATAATTCTATATAATTTATTTATTTATTTATTTATTAATAAATGAATTATATTGTTTATATACTTTGATTTATAGTTTCGATTTCACTTCCATTAAATTTTGAATACTTTTAAAATAAAATAATATATTGATTGATTTATGTTTTTATAATAAAATTATGATTTACATTTTGTGAAAATATTTTTAATATATAATTTTTTTCTTAATCCACATTTATTTCATGTGCTTCATATTTAGTCAAAATTTCTTTAAATTTCATTTAATATATTCTTAAATTTATATCTCATATTTATTATTTTTTATTCAATAATTTAAATATATATCTCGAGATAAGTTGCACTTGTGTTATTTCGATAATTAAAACTTATACTTTTTCTAAATTTAAATCTAAAAGCGCGACATCGAAAAAATTGAGGTGAGGTGTATCTTAAAACATGCCTCATATAATGTGAGTAAACCTCATTTAACACCCATAAGTCATAAACCTCATTACAAATTATTATTAAAAAAAAAGCTTTGAGATAGATTTTAAGATGATTTTTTTATTATGTAATTTTAAACAAAGACTAAAATTATATATGTTGATATCAATTTCAAATTCACTGAAGGTATATAGTTTGAAATCAAGTTTTAAAATTGTTGATATCATTTCTACAATATATATATATATATATATATATATATATATATATATATATATATATATATATTAGTGAAATTATATTTGCAAGCATTCATGCCTTAAAATTTTTTTGATAAAATATTTTTGTTGAGAGGGTTGTTTGTTATTTACTTAAATTTTTCATATAAAAACAAAATTTACTTTGAACTTATCTTAGTCAATTTAGTGCCATTATAATAACATTATTAGGTGATCAAATTAAGTTAATTGTAAGATCATCACTTAAGATAAAGTCTAGCAAAAGATTATCATCTTGTAATTATCTAAATTAGTTTATTATTTTTCCTTTTCCCTAGATTGTTGGCATAATATAATTGCCATGCTTGTAACTTAGTTTTATGCTATCCTCTCCCATATAAAGTTGTACTTAAGTTTTATTGATTTTAATGAGATAGTTAAAAACTTTTCATGTTTCTTAGGCATGGGCATAAGCCTTGTGGTTGATCTATTCACATAAAAATCTATGTACTTATTGTCTCTTTTACTTACATATCTTACATCTATGTACTTACTACTATGATTCCTATTATAATTATTTTGTTTCCTATTTTTATCATTGATATTATGAATGATCAAATTTAACTAAAATTATTTTATTTACTTGAGTGTCATAATCACAACATACTTCACTACAATTTCGATTAACAATCAATGCCATACTTCTAATCTCGTAGTTATTACAACTCATTTTCTTGCTAAAAGATAACAAGATGATGAGATGCTGCTGCTCTATATAGTTGCTTCTAGTCCTGAATGATTCAATTGTTTCAAAATATATGATTTAAATTTATAATCATGGTGAACACTACCTTCTCAAATTATTGAGCAAGGAATAAGCAAATTATCTTAGTCTTGAGACTGAAAACTTAGACTTTCAACCAAAAGTTCTTAGATTCAATACTTTACATTTGTGTTATATATGTAAGTTTATGATTCGCTCAATTATCTAAAAAAAAAAAAAACTATTCGGTCACAAATCAGATCAACATGCTTCAATTTGAAGTGAAACAATATTATAACATAAACACGTAGAATTCCATCCATTCAAACAACTAATGTTCTACAAGAACAACAACCAACTTTTATCCCACTATGTGGGATTGTCTAGATAAATGCTTTTTTCTTCATTGTGTTATATTAAATATCATATTTTCATTTAATTATAATAAAATATTATTATTTTTTATACTTCCTAATGAAGTCTTTAAGTCTACCTCTATCTTTCTAACCATAGACAAAATCTAATACATCTACTCTCTTAATTGGATTATCAAACAATCCACATTTTATGTGACAAATCATATAAGCTGACTCTCTCTAATTTTATCTGTCATTGTAGCTACTCCAACCTTTTCACATATATATTCATTTCGTATTTTATCTCTAAGTGTAAAGGCATTCATAAACCTAAGCATCCTCATCTCTATTACAATTAATGTTATGCTTCCTTTTTATTAACCAACATTGTACACCACAAATGCATTCTCCACTTCAACCATCCAACTTGAATGCTACTAACAACATCCCCATCTATTTCACCATCACTTTGAGCAATAGACCTGAGATATCTTAAATGTTCACTCTTTTTAATGATTTGATCACCCATTGTGTCAACTCTACCGCAGATCTACTACTACTAAAATTACACTTCATGTATTTGACTTTAGACCTATTAAAATGAAAGCCTTTAGACTATAAGGTTGGCCTTCAAAATTCAAACTTTTTTTTTAAACTCCCTCTTTAATCTTATCAACAAGAAGAAATCATCAGCAAAAAGCATACAGTAAGGTACCTCGTCTTGTAAATATCTATTAAGAACATTCATAAGTAAAGCAATATATATATATATATATATATATATATATATATATATATATATATATATAGGCTAAAATCAATCATTGATGTAATCCAACTAAATAGAAAAATACTTCAATCCTCCTTGTGTTTGAACACAATTAACAACTCTAATATACAAATCCTTAATGACTTGAATATATACTTATTTTTTAGAACTCCACAAAGCACTTCTCTTGAAACTTTTATCATATCATTTCTTGAAATCAACAAATATCATACTTAGATCCTCTTTTCTCTAAATTTCTTCATCAAATCTCTCAACAAATGCATAACATTCATAATAGATTTAATTGACATAAATCCAAACTAGCTTTGAGAAACTTTTGTATCACATCATAATATATGCTCAATGTCTCTCTCCCATAATTTTAATATGACACACAAACATAAGGACTATTTAGGATAGCTACATGTCATGGAGCTAAATAAAGGGGGATCGATCATACTCTCTTAGCTATACATAAAGAGGGAAGCTTTTAGAGAAATATAGAAGAAGGAAGAACCTGGAGGACTCTAGAAGGTTCTACCAAAGTTTAGATGGTCTTAAGAAGATGAATGCTTCAAGAGGAGTCTAGAATCATATGGAATACTCTAGAAACTTTGTATATGCTAAGAGTAGTGTAGAATACTCTAAAACTATGAATATTTTAATGTATTCTAGAATGTTCTTGCTAGACCAAAGGAGAGGACTATAAATAACGGACCTCCCCTCCCATTTGGGATGAAGCAACCAAGAAACAAGCAAGCAATCAAAGGATCCCAAGTATTCTTGTATTATAAAGTTCCTTTACATAGTGAAGTGCTTTCCCAATCTTTCTAACCTCTCCTCTCTAAAAGAGATTTGAGTGTTCTAGCCCTTGTTATGAAAGTGACTTAGCATCGAGGAAAGAGTGCTAAGGCCGCACGGGTGACTTGGAAAAAGTTTCTCCGTGACAGTTGGTATCAGAGCCAAGGTTGGAGGCATGACAAAGGCTAGCAAGGAACAAGTTGTTGGATCGGAGACCATGAATGTGGAGTCATTTCAACATGTTCGAGGTCGTGAGGAGCAACGGGATCCCGCCGCATCCAAGCCACTTGGGAAGTCCAAGGAGGTAATCTCTAGCTTTGAGGCATGCCTTACCTGTGACGAGGCTATGGGGAATGAAAGGATGGAGGATCTAGGAAAGGGTGAATGGCCTCGAGGAGCACGCCACCATCCACTCATCGATCGTGAGACCATAGCTAGGCGCAGGAATCGCCCCGGATCAAATGGCAAAAAATGCGGAGGACCCAATGAGGGAGCTCCGGGATGGGGATCTCATGAAGGGAGATGACTAGTCTACATGCGTGTGCATGAAGGAGATGAGGGGACATCGCTTATGCAAGAGGGCACTAGCAGCCGGATCCAGCAGCCATGCCATTGAAGCCAAAAGGATCGAAGTGCCTAAACCAAAGAGCTTCGGGGGAATCTGCAACGCAAAAGAGGTGGACAGCTTCCTATGGGGACTAGAGCAGTACTTTGGAGCCATGGGCATCACTGATGAAGGCTCCAAAGTCTAATTTGATGCTCTTTATCTCTCAAACACCGCGATGCTGTGGTGGAGGAGAAGGCGTGGAGATATGGAAAGAGGTATGTGCACCATATCAACCTTTGGTGACTTCAAGAAGGAATTGAGGATGCAGTTCTATCCTGAGAACACGGAGGATGAGGCTAGAGCCAAATTAAGGAGGCTCAAACAGGAAGAGTCGATTTGGGAGTATGTCAAAGACTTCACTAGTCTAGTCTTTGAAATCCCCGATATGTCTGACAAAGACTCTCTCTTCAACTTCATGGACGGACTTCAATCATGGGCAAAGATCGAGCTTAGGAGGCGTGGAGTGCAAGATCTTGATGCCATTGCTGCCGAGCTTGATACACACTAAAGAGTCCACAAAGCCAAAGGAGAGGAGGAGTGCTTATAACCTGGTGGGAGACGAAGGACAACAGAGGGAGGAGTCTCACCAAAAATCGACCCCGACCCGGGAAAAATACAAGGGAAGGCAGAAGGAAGGTAAGAGCCAACCACATAATAACTGCTTCCTTTGTGGAGGGCCTCATTGGGCAAGGGAATGGCCTCAGAAAAAAGCCTTGAATTCCCTCCTAGCAAGTCATCATGAAGCAGTGGAAGCCAAGGGGAATGATGTGGTGGCACAAGTGGGATTCATATAGTTCCTGAATGGGATTCAGGCTGCGCCAAAGCCACAAGCCAGGGGGCTGCTCTTCGTAGAGATGATTATTGCGGGAAAAACTACCACTGCCATGGTAGACACGGGGGCTTCTCACAATTTCATCTCTGTAGAAGAAACAAGGCGGCTGGGACTACCAACGGTTGGAGGAGGGCGCTCCATCAAAGTAGTCAACGCAGAGGCAATGCCAATACACGACATTGCACGAGGGGTCAAGACCAATGTGGGAGCTTGGTCAGGTATGGTGAACTTCTCTGTCATCCCGATGGATGACTATAGGGTTGTTCTTGGATTGGATTTCCTGGATAAGGCAAAGGCAATATTGATGCCATTTGCCAACAGCATGTGCATCACGGAGGGCAATCAAACATGCACGGTGCTAGTGATAAGAGCCTCCAGGACAGATGCAAGGATGCTCGCGGCCATCCAATTCAAGAAGGGAAGTGACTTGGTCATTCTTCATGATACATAAGATGAAGAACTAAGGCCACAAGAAGACCTGCCGAGGGAAGCAGCAGTGAAACTAGAAGAGTTCAAGGACATCTCATCGGCAGAGTTGTCAAAAGAACTCTCACCCGGAAGGGAGATAGCCGGGGCCGCACTACACAAGGCAACAGGAGGGCCGAGAAGATGCGGAGATCAGCAAAGGAGACACCTAACGAAACCCAAGCAAGCTCCTATACTACCAAGTACTGCTTTTGACAAGGAAGCAGAGGGGCGGAGGTTCGCAGGAGAAGGGTGTCAAACCACCGGAACTATCTTGTCAAATGAAAATTGTTGCCAGATAGTGAGGCCAAATAAAGATGAAGACACTCCGTGGCAATTCAGATGCAAGCTCGCGATGAGGGCATCGCGGGTTTAGGGGGGGGAGAATGTCAGCTAAATAAAGGGGGATCCATACTCTCTAGCTATACATAAAGAAAAGTTCTAGAATATAGAAGAAGGAAGAACCCTGGAGGACTCTAGAAAGTTCTACCAAAGTCTAGATGGTCTTAAGAAGATGAATCCAAGAGAAGTAATCATAATACTCTAAAAACTTTGTATATGCTAAGAGTAGTGTAGAATACTCTAGAATCATGAATATTTTAATGTATTCTAGAATGCTCTTGCTATACCAAGGGAGAGGACTATAAATAAGGGACCTCCCCTCCCATTTGGGATGAAGCAACCAAGAAACCAAGCAAACAATCAAAGGATCCCAAGTATTCTTGTATTGTAAAATTCTTTTACATAGTGAAGTGCTTTCTCAATCTTTCTAATCTCTCATCTCTAAAAGAGATTTGAGTGTTTTATTGCAAAAGTTATGACTTAACATCGAGAGATAAAGACGTGACTTGGGAAAAGTTTCTCCGTGACATACAGCTATCTAAAAAAAAATTATGAAAATATTATAAAAAAATCTATTATTTACTAAGCTATGATGGTACATACAAACTTTTTTATTTTCAAAAAGTCAAATCACAGCTTTAAAATGAACACCACAAGGAGTCAAATAAGATTGAAAAACACAGATTTCTCATTACAAATTCTTAAAAATGTAAGAATGCACCACACCACATTATCACGCCGAGTACACCCTTAATTCATCTCTCATTTATATATTCTTGTGCATCACTTTTATTCTTAAAAGTGAAAACAAACAAACTCATTCTCTACTCATGTAACAACTTTCTAATCTTTAAAATAATATTAAAAACTTTAATAAGCCAAAAGATATTGATCTCTTAAATATCTTCACACTTCTATTAGAATATTATCGAGTATTGTTATTTTACCACTTTATTTATTTTAAAATCTCTCTAACTTTGATTGCACTAAAACG
The DNA here is from genome assembly GCA_021442155.1 of Cymbidium sinense. Classification (NCBI taxonomy): domain Eukaryota; kingdom Viridiplantae; phylum Streptophyta; class Magnoliopsida; order Asparagales; family Orchidaceae; genus Cymbidium; species Cymbidium sinense. The sequence continues at coordinate 121,629,122 of CM038225.1, forward strand.
ATGATAAAATAAAAATCTCTATTTCATTTAGAATATTAAGGTCGTTAAAATCAATCATATTCTCACCGACTTTATTGAAAATTTTATCAAAATATCTTATCAACTTATATTAAATATCTCTTTAAAAAAATATTTTTTATTTATATTCTTAATGAACTAAATCTTTAATTCTCCTATCTCTTTGCTTTACTAACATATACATGCATCTTTCTCCTTCTTTAATAAATAATATATTATATAAATCACTAAATATTGAATTCTTTACAACACAAATATTCTAAATGAAGAAAAAAAAAATTAGGTACTACCTAAAATTAATCAATATGAAACTATGAATTTACAACATAATCCAAAACTAATCAAGTAAAGATGCATTGAACTCAAGTCAAAATAAATTCAATGACTAAATATATTAAAATGACATAAAAAAGTGCCCCAAACAAATAAGGGATCTCCATTGTTATGGAAAAATTAGTCAGCCCAATGGGAAATGTATGGCGACTCCAAGCATTAAACTCCAACGGTGTAGATACAAAAAGAGTTTGTATTTGTGCATTGATTAGCAATTCAGTAATAAATGGAAAACAGTAACACAGGAGGAGAGATAAGTGGAGAAAAAAAACTGATAAATACAAGGCCATGCTATTCTCATTGTAGGTCCCAAACTGCTTTTGGCATATTCACAGTGAAAGAACAACAAGTGATTCGAGCTTGAATCATGTCATGGAAGAAGACATTTAGATGGTGTCAAGTCATCCATAGATGCTTGACAAGAGGCTCAAATCAATTGAATCTTTCTTTACGATTGTGTACGATGCATCAGTAGGTTCCTTCCCTTAGTCAAAATAAGTGCTTGTACATGTGTGCAAGTTGCTGCAGCTAATTAGTGAAATTTAAGACATCCAACCTATACACCTGAAACAAAATTAATCGACATGGTGAATTGTGGGTGATTATTTTGTTTAATATATAAAGTTTTTTTTTTATGCAAATTGAGTGTTAGAAAAATGCAGTGAAAGTTACTTTATTCATATATTCCCATTTTAAACACAGTTAACTAGCTGCCTTAATCATACAGCATAATCATGGTAAAATAATGCTTATAGAGAGAAGTTTTATGTGTTAGCAATGAAAGAAAATGATGAATGCAGAAATACTTCTGCTCCTCAAAATCTGCGTCGGAATATATTATGATATCAGTAAGTTTAAACCGAAGACCTTGACAATAATTTTGTAAGTTCTTATTAAATGAACTAATTGACAAGCCATATTCAAAGTTGAAAGAACCGTGCAAACTTAGAGGTGGTTTGTCTATGATAAGGACCTAAGTCAGTAGGATTTAAAATATCATTTAAACCCGGATTTAGTAACTTCTAAGATGATTAAAATCAGAAAATTATTTGACATGACAAACATTAAATATTGACATTTTGTCTTAAAATTTAAGATTTGTGGGAAGGAGAAATCATTTAATCTGTTAAATCCTGTGAACGATGGGACTTAACAAATCCTATATTTAATCAACAGTAGGGCGGAACTGAAATTAGATTTATCAAAACATTAGGATATGAACTCCCCAAAATTTTGTTTGCCAATCTTACTTAAACCCTGATAAAATAGGATACAAAAGAGCATCTTTAATGCATAAAAAAGAAATTTATGCTCGAGAACAAGAAAAAGAAAAGAGCTAATTGTAATATGGTACCTGCTTTGAGTAGATATAGAGTATGAAACCTCAGGAACTGGGACAAACGGATAGAGTTCAAGATCACATGCTTTATTGTTGCCTTCATCATCATCACTGTCGATTACCCCTGACAACACTCTGGTCCGGTTACTCATCCGTCTCAAAACATAAACGTTGTAGTAATAGCTCACTATATCTTTTTTGCTCTTAGATGTGAAAAACTTTGAGGCAGGTTCCAGAAAGCTCTTATTCTCAGATAAAGGATTATGCTTCACAATGTTATCAAAAATTGTTTGCTCCTCGCTTGTCCATAACTTTGATACATTTTCACCCATCTCATCAAACCCCCAACAATTGAAAACAGAACCCAAGTAAGCTTTAAGCTGAAGCCTTGCAGAGTTAACATGGATCTTGATGCATTCTACAGATCCTGGGTGCGTGCAATAACAGAAATTTGCCCTTCCTTTTCCTATATTCTCTTCAATTATCCCTACATTGCATCCCTTTGCTAGCCAAACCGGGGTACCCAGCCACCTAGAATCATCCTCATCTATATTATCATCCGAACCATGCTTGTTACTTGGTGATCCAGTCCAGTAAGGCACATCAGCCTGAAAAGAGGTGCCCACAGGAATGCGCGTTCTGGGGAGATGGCTGTCACAAATTTTTAGCAAGCCAAGGGTTCTTCGAGATCTTCGTTTCGGCGGATTAAAAGTGTCACCTTCGGTTGCTCCAGATGTTTCACTAGGACATAAACGAGCTTTCCTCTTTCTCTGTGATAACAATTTTTTTCTTTTTTGTAAACAGCATTAAGCAAAACATTAAAAAATAAAATAAATAACAAAACTTGTAATTTAAGTAGAGCAGCACAAAACTTAACGTTAACACGTGGCATTTGTGTACAAAGTCACAAGACATAATAAATAACCGCAGATGGAAAAATAGTCAGAAGTTAGGACCCTAGCGATGGGCACAAAACATAATTATTCCACGGTTTTCATTTCAATAGGTGGTGCTTCTACATACCATACGGGTCATACATACCATGGCTCCATTATTATTCGTGATTGAAGAAACAAAACTGAAGAACAGTTTGAAATGATTATCAGGCATTCCAATTTCAGGTAGATTCAGGAAGAGTATAAGCAAATAAGACAACTACCATGGCTGTGAGGGTTCTTGAAATTATTAATTCTCTTCTTTGCCACGAACCTTAAAAGGCGTAAATAAATAGTTCCAAAAATCAGTCCTTTATCACGCATATTATATATGTTCAAGCTTGCAAATTCATAATCTCATTTATAAGTAAAAGAGTATCACATTTTAGTCGAAATAAACTCCCTAACAAACAAATATGATGGCTGTACTGGCATGATGAACCTAACTGTGATGAATTATAAATTATTTTGCACGAAAAAAAAAATTCAATATATTAGATGAATACTGAATGATAAATTCATTGACACAGAATTTACCTAAGTAGGTGAGATTTGATAGAGACGTATGTTTAAAGCCAACCAAAATGTCAAATAAATAATAGATACAATCAATTTATTTGACATTTTATTTTATATTGTAATTTCCAATCTTAGGTATTTTAGACTTGTATAAGAACGGGATGTGGTCTTCCTTAATTTAATTCCCAAATGCTAGCTTAGCTTTTGGGGTTTGACATGAACTTGGGCTAGCTCAATTTTGGATTGATATCAGGTTTAATTGTTTTGGTTAAAGACATAGCTAAGTTGGTTGTTGTTTTAAGAGAGTGGTGTAGATAGTCCTTTGACCTCAAAAGCCAAACAAGTTGTGCCGTTCTGATAAGAGTATTTCTCATAATTAAGCCATTTTGCCTAATAGCTTATACAGATTACCTTACCGCTAATTAGAGCGCTATGGATAAGGATTTCACGATATTCTTATATGTATGAAATGCGTGTGATTAATTGTTTTAAGCTATAGTTTATCTCATCCTATGGTTCATCTTACAACTGCAAATAATAATAACACGTTTCTTCTTTGGTGCTTGATATATCCTACACAGCTTTACGAGTCCAATGGTCATTGACGACTGCTGATTTCTAGGACTTTTGTGCATCTGGTTTCGCTGGCTGTGAATATAAATGATTGTAAAAGAACCTATCCCAGAATAAACCAAGATTAGATTTTGGATCATTGAATCAAGTTGGATTGATTTTTTGTGTCAACAATATCTACTGGCCCAAAAAAAATACATAAATAGATTACATGAGGCATATAATTTATTTTAGCTTTTGAAAAATAAAATTTAAGATTTCTACCTTTCAATCTCGTATGTGCTTATTAGATGTGACATTCATTCAAGTAATGAAAATGCACCCAGTAGTTTATGGGGGGAGATATCTCTTTGCACTACTGTGAGGGCTGAATTGTATTCTATTTAAAGATTTTGTTTATTAAATATCTTCATCTAAATATTTTGTTATTTGGGTTATGAGAGTTCCTGATTTTGGTCAAATTAGCTATGATTGGGCTTCAATTTCGATGACTAAAATTCAATTGCTTATTGATTTACTAATTCTATTTTCCAGTTGATTTCCAGAAATGTAATAAATCATTAAATTATGGCTTTATATTGACTTCTCATATTTTTAAGTTCACAGCTTAAGAAAGAGATTTTTTATTTAGTTCATTGAATTGCGATCTTAATTTTTAGGCGTGATTTACATTCATAGCATTATTCTAGTTGCATTAAGAACCCTAAACCCTAACAAATCATGCATCACTACTTCATAGTCCTGATGAAGTAGAAAAGGCAAGTCTAGAAGTGATGATTTCAAAGGTTTTCTCTATGAGCAGCGCAAATAGTTATGACCATGTATGTGTGGTGAACATAAAGTGCACAATTCATGAGAGCCAAAATTATTCAAATTGAGCAGATTAACATGAAACCATCCCTTCCAACCCATTTCCACTTCTTCATGAAGTAGACTCACAAGTTTGATTCAATTGTGGCAACAACATCTGGATTTTCCTATTCTTTTCCTTCACAACAAGTTGTAATATGGAGTTATAAATGCTAAAGGCCATGCAACCGCCACTAGAGGGAGATCGAGAGAATAACACCCTATGAACCAGATGTCCTTGTCTTTAAAACTTCATTATCTATATAATTAATGACGGTATATCAATGAGCTATAAATTGTGAGGTGACATTTGAAGTAGGGCTTTAAGGATAAATGATATTTATCCACGTCCCAGCGAATATTCAAAAACTTTGCATGTTGTGAAGGAGTAGTTTTTCATTTGATTTTTTAAAACATATTAAACTTCTTGAAGATAAGCTCTGTATTACTTTTCATCTTATAAATATAATAATCATAATGTCTAATTACTTGGATTTAAATTAATTTAAATGGTTAATAGCACTTATCAATTAATATTTTACAAGAAAATTGAAAGTGAGGCTATTAATAATAGCATCTCAATTAAAATAATTGTCGTATTGAGGGACACTTGTAATTCTCTAAAGAATAGTTTGATCTTCGAATAGAACAATCAAGTTAATCCAACTATTTCAAGCCGACGCATGAGTTGAGTGTCATTGGATTGAAAGGAAGAACCAAATCAAGGTGTCTAGCTCACAATGGACATAAACCATCTTAAATAATGCATATATATATATATACATATATATATATATATATATATATATATATATATATATATATATATATATATATATATATATACAAATATCAAACCACATAGGCATAATAACTCTTTAAAAGCTTGTTGCAGGAGAGTTTAATAAAGAGAAGATTGTGGTCAACTCCCAAGAGGTGATCACTAGCCTAAACATTTTATTCTTTGCTTTTATGTTTGTTTTCAGCCCAATAGCAACAACTATATGTTATATAAAGGTTCGAAATCAGTTGCTTGAAAGGGATTTACCTAAGTTTTTCTTTGACAAAAACAGACCTTTCAAGTGTACTCTCATTTTTTCCACACAAAAAAAAGATATTTTAATCCATCAACTGTCGTAAGAAAACCACCTATTGAATATATGCTAATTATGGAAGTAAATTATTTCCACCTCTCCTTCAAAATCAATCAATGACTAGGTCCTATATTTCACACTACCACTACATCTCAAAACTTTCAAAAAAGTAACTATGCGGAGACTATCCCTGTAATTGGGCCTAATTTTATCAATTATGACTACTTTATAGTCCATTGCTTGTTATGGTGCCCTTACTCAAGCATTTTCAACTATATCAACTTCTCAAAACATGATTTTGCCTGCATGCCTAATAGATCTACAAGATACATTTCTATCTAGTTTGGTGGAAGTAACTACTCAAGAATTTGAAGCTTGGGAGCCTAATACTTAAGACTTTACTTGAGTTTACATTTCTTTTTTTTTTTTTTTGTTGACTTATTGCAATCATCAAACACAAGGACATGATATTTGAGGATCTACAAATAATATTTGTTGATTTAGAAAAAGCATATGATAAAGTTTCAAAAGAAGTGCTTTGGAGAATTGTAGAAAAGAAAGAAGAAAATATTGCTTATATTCAAGTCATTAAAAATATGTATGCTCGAGCTATTACTTGTGTTCAGACACGAGTATTGACCAAATATTTTCTTATTTCAGTTGGATTACATTAAAGATCAATTTTAAGCTCGTATCTTTTTTGCTTTAGTTATGGATGTTCTTACTAGACATTTACAGGAGGATGAACTTCGACATATGCTTTTTGCTAATGATATTCTTCTTGTTGATAGGACTAGAGAGGGAGTTCAAGAGAAACTTGAGTTATGGAAGTCAACATTAAAATCTAAAGTCTTTTGTTTAAGTATAATTAAAACCGAATATATGAAGTGTAATTTTAGTTGTAAAAAATCTAGTTGTGGGGTTGTAACATTAGGTGATCAAGTGATTAAAAAGAATGAACATTTTAGATATCTCGAGTCGATTGTTCAAAATGATGGTGAAATAGATGGAGATGTTATTAGTAGAATTTAAGTTGAATTGTTGAAGTGGAGGAATGCATCTGACCTGTTGTGTGATAGAAAAGTACCACTTAGATTTAAGGGACAATTTTATAAGATGGTGGTAAGATTTACAATGATTTGTGGAGCAAAATATTGGTCAATAAAAAAGAAGCATAAAATTAAGTTAGGTGTTGCAGAGACAAGAATGCTCAAGTGGATGAGTGGCTTTACGCTTAGAAATGAATATATTCGTAAAAAAGTTGGAGTAGCTCACATAAAATGGTTTGGTCACATAAAACGTCGGCCATCTATGACCTAGTTAGAAGAGTAGATGTATTAGATTTGACCTATGTTAAGAAAAGTAGAGGTATACCTAAGAAGATTTTGTTAGGTAGTATAAAAAGTGATCTTATTTTATTAGAATTAAATGAAAATTTAATACTTGGTAGAACACAATGAAGGAGAAGGATTAATGTAGCCAACCCCACATAATGGGAAAAAGGAACTCATGTCATCAGCATCATCAGCACAAATGCTAATATGTTATTCAATGTTCTTCAGATGATCAATTGCAGCAAGGATATTCAAACAATCCAATCCTTAGAACCCAAAAAACCATCATTTTTTAATTCCCAAATGCCTAAATTGACTCTGCTCACATTATTTACAAGTTACAATGTATGCCTAAATTTTTCATGCCTTCAGCCATTAAAAGAAATTGTTTTGAAAATACTTCATTGATATGAATGCAAACACCTGTTTAACACAATTAATAATACTATTTAGGCTTAATATTGAGCTGTTAAGAAGTTTCATTATGCTAGCTTGTTCTTCTTCTTTTTGAATAGTATTTATAAGTTTCTTCAATTTGAATGTAAGTTGGTCTTATGATGAGAACTGCTTTCTATATGATTTATGATATCCTTTTTAAGAACATTCATTGGGGTTTGGTAGCTCATCTCAATGATATTTTGATGCTGCTTGATATATGCTTAACAATATCCTTTAAAAATTAGCACTTAACATTTTGTAGCTTTCATTGTTGGGATTCTTGCCAATACTTCGATAATTTGCCTTTGTTAGTTTGTAGAAATTATTTAAGGCAGACACCACCTTCAAAGATTTTACAATGTGCAATTCTCATATGGCATACAACAAAATCTGAAATGATAAAGTAATGAATATCCCAAGCACAATAGAAAAGTTTTGAGAATGATGTTTATTGAGAAGAATATATAGAAAGAAAGTGGCTTCGATTAATTGGGCATATAGAACAGATATCATTATATGCACCAAAAAGAGATGGGCACAAAATCAAGAAGACACAAGAAGGAATGAGGTAGACTAAAGTAAATTTTGTAAGAAGCATTAAAAAAATAATTGTACAAACTTCGAATTATATTAAATAGTAAATTTAACACAAGACAATAACAACAATTCATTAAGTCAACCTAGAATAATTCCAATAAGGTTGAGGATGATGATTTATTCAATCTTAACAACATCATCTCTCTTATCCTTAAGTTACTAACTACAAAACCAACTTGAAATCAAGAGTTTGGATTAAGCCAACTTCTATTTAACACAAAATCAAAATATATTCAAATTCTATTTTAAATGAATATAAACAATTTTTTTATTTAAATTGAGACAAATTTGCTCAAACTTTATGTGATGCTAGCCGTACAAAATACCCCAAAAAAAAGGTTTCACCATGCAACATGCACCACTTACAAAGTCAATACAAGCAAGCCTAATCATATCAATGATTTCAAACGGACTATTAAACATTAACATAGTAGTTCTAGCCATTGTTCGCAATGGCCATTGTTGAGATGAACCATGTGCATAAAGCAATGCTCCATAAAGCACAAACACTTATAGCGGAAGGTTACGCCATATGATCAAGCAACCATTGTTAAAGACAGGCCATTTCATCAGTCTCTTTTGTGCTACTCTAAAAAATTATGAACTTCTTGGATACTCCTTTGACACCTTATGGACAAACACAACTAACTCAGATGCCTACTTCAAACACACTAGACACAACAATGCTACTTTATCGCATTCTCTTAATACCATTATCTATTCATGTTAAGTATTTTTGTTGACAATATGAATAAAAAATGAGTAAATTGCTTAAAATGTTATGATGCCATTGTGAGAGAGGGTATGTTTAATCTCTCTCCACACAGCACACAAGCATGCATCCTATAATGTTTCCAGATTTTCCAAATACAACATCAATGTTTGTGCCCTTGCCTCATATATAATGTAAGGAGAAAAACACTATGAAGTGGGAGATGTCTTCAGACCCATGCCATTGAAATGGTTGAAACATATGGACTCTATCGATAAAGGGCGAATAGCAATGGATAGAGAAGAGAGGTCCATGGCAAAAAAAAAAAGTACTAGCTTCTGGAAGTGAAGCATACCAAGGATAGAGAATAATAATCATGTAAATAGTTCATTAGCATCCACAAATTTCAATACATATTGATCAATAAATTTAGATCTACCAATTCATGCTTTAAGTTGAATCTTACTGACTACTATCTCCCTGAGTACAAATAGAACTTAACTTTTTTTAGTCTTGATGTTTAGCTATTAAAAAAATGATCTTTTATAGAGAAATAAATTTGATTTAATATCCAAAAGGTTCATTATATAAATACTTTTTGTGTGAAAACAATTAATGAAATTGCTTAGAGAGAGGAAAGAAAAAATCTTCATATGATTTTTAGTAGACTTCAAAAAGCATATGTTTTTAAAAATATTTATGATAAAACATCAACAAGTAGTAGAAAAAATTATGGAATTTACAAGCAGTTATCTATCTATTTTTTACATTGGTTATGAAAATGCTTACAAACGATCACAAAATGAGACATCTTGATGCATGCTTTTCATTGAAGCCATAGTTTTAATAGGTGAAACATCAATTAAAATTAATGAAAAGTTACAATAATAAATAAAATATTTAGAAGATAATAAGGTTTGGATTAGTAGAATAAACACATAATATGATAAGTAATTTGTCGGGTGTTAAATCAACAATTATCAATTAGCATATGAGAAGAAAAAGTGATATCTAGGTGTGCTATATATAAGTATTTTGGATCAATTATAGTGTGTGTGTGTGTGTGTATATATTGTAGCTTTTTGTAAGGCTAATTATAAAATTGTTGTGAGGAAAGCAACTTTTTCAAAAGCTGTTGTGGATGTTAAAATATATATATATATATATATATATATATATATATTTAAATTCAAACAACAGTCTTCTGATAGCTACCAAATTCTAATAATTTAATTTCTCAAAAGTAACTTTTTACTACAAAATTTTCTGAGAAATAGCTAAAAATCTAGTAGTCAAATGAAGCTATAACTGCTTTCTGAAAAGTAAAACAACTAGAAAGTTATCCCATGCACACCATTTGTAAGTTTAGAACCTGTCACGTGATATAGATACTTAAACTAATCTAAGAAAAAATGGTTGATAACAAAAGTTGTTGAAGTAGTATTTTTTTCAAAATTATTAAATTTGTAAGTTAATACTTGAAGTCTGTTTGGGATAGCTATAGCTTTTTGAAAAGTTGGTTATAAAGTTGTTGTACGAAAAGCAACTTTTTGAAAAGCTAGTTTGTGTTACAATTTATTTATTTTTTTTTGAAAAATTTAAACAGCACATTTCTGACAGCCACCACACTTTAATAGTTCTGATTCTCAAAAATAATTTTTCACTACAAAATTTTCTGAAAAACAATAAAAAAATTGATAATTAAATGTAGTTGTAGTTACTTTCTAAAAAGCAAAGCAGCTAGAAAACTTTCCCAAACGCACCCTTAATCAAACATGATGAATTAAATGCCATGAGTTGCAACATATAGTCCCTTAAATCTTTAGTCACCAAATGACAGATATTATCAAGATGCTAATAACCCAATTTCATATTTTTTTAGTTTTAGTTCTTCTTATAACAATTTTCATGATTGCAGTTTAACAAAAGAACTATTACTTGTCAAGTTTGTGAAACTCAAGAACTGAGTTGAGACAATCTAATAGATATTTTACACTCTTTTTGAGGTGTCAACTTCATGCTTTTCTAGGTTTAAATGTAGCTAAAGCATTTCCTACCAATCAATGATGGTCTTTGTGTGTGTGAGTGTGTGTGTGTTCTGCCCATCTAATGAATGAATTTTCAACCATTTATTTTACAGGCCCAAATAATATAAATTTATATTTAATTATATTATCTACTATAAAGTGTTTTTCAAAATCACTCTAATATAAACAATTCTTCAATCACCAACTTTGTACTTAGCATTTGCATCTTGTGTGTGTGTGTGATAATTATTACTTTTAAAGTAGCATGAATGAAAAGCAACACATGGTGATCTTACTTCAATTCTTTAATGTTCATTTTATGATCCCTTCATTTCTATTGAAATCTACTGTGTAGCATAAGGTATTAAATTTATTCTGCACAATTCTTTTTACAACTTCCACACAAGTCACATTTGATATACCCTTGCTAATTCTGTAACATTAATTCTATCTGCCCATCCTATGGATGTATTTTCAACCCTTTATCTTACATGCCCAAATAATATAAGTTTATATTTCATTATAATATCTCCTATAAAGTGCCTTCCAAAATCCCTCTAATATAATCATTCTTCAATCACCAACTTTGTAGTTAGCAATTGCATCTTGTGTGTGTGTGTCCGTGTGAAAGACTGTAATTATTACTTTTTAAGTAACATGAATGAAAAGCAACTCATGGTGATCTTACCTCAATTCTTTCATATTCATTTTATGATCCCTTAATTTCTATTGATTTCCACTACGTGTAGCATCAGGTGTTAAGTTTATTCTGAAAAAATCTTTTTACAACTTCTACACGTCACATTTGATATACCCTTGCTAATTTCATGGCATTTATTCTATCTGCTCATCTTATGGATGTATTTTCAATCCCTTATTTACATGCACATATAATATAAGTTTATATTTCATTATATTATCTCCTATAAAGTGTTTTCCAAAATCCCTTTAATATATAATCACTCTTCAATCACCAACTTCCTTGTTAGAAACTGCATCTTTGTCAAGCACTTGGGTCATATATATATATATATATATATATATATATATATATATATATATATATATATATATATATATGGGAATCATAAAGCTAGTTGTTGATGGCTTATGTGTCATTTGTTAATTAGAACTAATTACTTATTTAATTTGACATTACGAATAAATCCTACTATTATAAATTGTGCCTAAGGATATGTGATTCAATTGGTGATGAAAAGTATTTGGAGTTCTGATTCTATGAGATTTTAACAGCTTCTGGATGCTTCAAGATTTGCATATCTTCCTCTCTTATCCCCCTTAAATCTCCAAAGAACTCCATTCTTTTGTTGCCTATATTGCGTAGTCCATAGTCAATCAAAAATAGAGATGACTATCATCCTAAACTACCTAACATGGATTATGACATTAGAAAAATGTCAATAAAATATTTAGAGGACTTTCTAGATTATATTTAACAAAAAATTTAATTTTGCAACCAAAAAGACGGAGAATAACTTGTTAACGCCTTGACACAATTTATTGCAAAGTCATTCACTAACTAATATACCATGCCTAAACGACAAATATAATCACCTCTCAGCAAGTTTATGTGTGTACCTTGAAGTAGATTTGTTAAAAAATTAAAAATTATATATTTAGCAAAGTCATAATTATTATTTAGATTCCAACTATCAAGCATTAGCTTGATATATTATCATTTTTCATTCATTCATGTAAATAGATGTGTATGCATGTGTTCATATTTGAGTGTTGCCAAAGACGTCAACTTTAGTTTATAGCTTTTTCTTTACCGTGCATACAATAGAACACGGAGCATTAGCAAATTTGTCCACTAATTGATTTTTCTATCCATTATACAAAAAGACATAATAAATTTCAATAAACGAAACCTCCTCTGAAGTAATTGAAAGATGAGGATAAAGATATGGGGTTTAAAAAAAGTAAAGCCAAGATTAACTGCTTGATATACAAGTTTAGTGAATGTAAAATCGATGAGAAAAATATTATTCCTAATGGCATCTGATATCAAAAAAATCATCATATAAGGCCAAAAATAGCAATATGTGTGAACAATGCATGAACCAAAAGCACGCCGAGTTAATTAGCAATTAACGTAATTTACTAGCTTTACAGGACGCACAAATGTTTGGCAAACGTGCTAGGAATCATAAGCTAATTATCTTGCTAGCTATGTCATCCAGCGGCCATGACTAAATAAATTATAAAATTATGAAGATACGAAAGATTTTCACTAACAGAAAATACCGAACGATAAGGAAACTCGTCCATGTCAGAAATAGAAATCTCCTCCGCCCTCAGGAATAGGACCTTCCGTGCACGAAGGATCTGATCTTTCAACTCCTGATTAGATCCCTCTTTATTGCAAGGATCCGAGGCCACGTTCTTCAGCATCAGTAACACATTCAACATGGAATCGTTCCTTCGCTTCAAAACCAAGTTATCAGGCTTCCTCGAACCGGAGCTCCTCGCTGCAACCAGTATGCTGACGAGTTTTCTGATTCTACGCCTCAGATCCGGGCAGAAGGGGAGCCATCGATCGGGAGCATCTAGATGCTCATCGCCATCTTCTCTCTTATTGCCATCGGCAGAATCTTGGGATTGTAGCCGCTGGACCCAACAGGCAAAGAGCTCGGAGTGATCGTGTCGGGCCGTTTCGGGCCCCAACAAGAGCTCAGAAGCGAAGCCACCACGTGATGAGAGTTGGTGAAAGAGGCTTCGAAGTTCTGCCTCGGCGGAGGCGACGGAGGCACAGGGAAGCAAGATGGAATCGAGAATGCGGCCGTCGCCGTAGTGAGATAGCTCCGCCATGAGGAAGAGAGGAACGCGAAGACGAGCAGGTATTTAATTTGACAGTGTATGGGGTTTTGACTTCGGCTGATTTGAGCACATGCGCGGGCTCACTGGAGAGTACTATGCGAGAGGAACGCGAAGACGCTAGTCAAAGGAACCGGAATCAATCCAGACAGGGAGGGAAGAAGATAGAGAAATTAGCCGCGGGGAGTACAAATGGATCCTTAAGGAAACCCTAACTTAACCTTACAATGATTACGAATTTAGGATTATTAACTATTGATATATGTTAAAGCATATATTCAATCAAATTAAATCATAAAGTGACATGTATTATTTAATAATATTTGAATTAAATAAAATTAAGTCCAAATGAATTCAAATTAAACTCAAATGCTACATAAAAAATTTCAAAACACTGACTAGATAATCAAATAACTTCTAAATTTGACGTGTTTATAGTCGAATCGAGCGGCTCGACGAGACGAATTCAAAGAGCTTAAGATCGCTCAAATCGAAGATCATTTGAATGGTCAAATTACCAAAAAAATTATTTATGGTCAAATAGATCGATACAAACCGTCCGATTGAGTGTTTTGAGATTTTGGCTACAATTATCAAAATAACACTCTTAAAATCCTATGAATAAGACTCTATTCACATAGGAGGAGAAGTGAACTTGAGAGCGAGAGGTTAAAGTCAAGTCATCATCATCGTTATCGCCGACGCCGCTATCGTCGCCGCCGACGTAACTACCATAGTTATTGTTACTTAATTCTGAAATTTTCATTGACAGACTTTCTTAGATACAACCTTGTAATCTCGTTAACGAGAATACTTAAACTTTGTACTCCAAAACATATATATTGTGCATTTTTACTAAGCTAGGCCTCCTGAATTTTTCTCCTATTCTTGAGATTTTTCCGCATAACAAATTTGAAGTTCCTTATTATCTTTTCAACTATTTATTTGTGTGCTAAATTTCCATAATTCATTACTTCATAGTAAATTAACTTGGCGTGCTTTTTGTTCTTGCATTGTTCACGCATGTTGCTATTTTTGGCCTTGATATGGCTATCAAAATACCACTGCGACAAATCTTGGATGTGAGCGATATGATTTTGAGTCAAAACCATCGAGATCAAGACTAAATATCATTGGAATCTTTGGGACATCAATTAAATCTCAAACTCAAATATGGAGTGTTTATAGAATCGAAGGCTCGACGTGGATCTAACGAGCCTAAGATCTCATAATTGACGGCGTCATTTGGGCATCCAAATGCTCAAAATACATCAAATGATCGAAGGAATCATCCGAGCCGTCCGATCGAGTGAGCAGCTTTTTACATGAATTTAAGAACGCCTCCTCCCATCTATAACATATTCCTCACATGAAAAAAAGGCCAAGTGGAGAGGAGCAAGTGAAGAAGAGGAGACCGCCGACGGCCGTCAACCACCACCGCCAGCCGGTGATCCTCCATCACCGCCAAGCAAGGAAGAAGAGGAAGAGTCAAGCAAGGAAGAAGAGGAAGAAAGGAAGGAAGAGGAAGAGTCCAAGCAAGGAAGAAAAGGAAGAGGAGCGAAGGAAAGAAGTGAGGGAGGAGAGCTCAGTTGAAGATCCTCCAAGCAAGATCGCACCCCAAACAAGATTGACTCGCCGGCCATCAACCATCGCCATACCATGCCGCCACTAATCAGACTCAGTGTACCCCACATCTCCACCATGAACAATTACAATCCGATCACGGGCCATATTCCTCTCATACGCACTCAGAATCCCGTTATCGGAAGATTTTGTACTAAACGGATACATAGTGGATTTTTTTGCAGTGGTGGTTTTTCCCCTTTTCGAGGTTTCGTTAAAATTCTGAGGTGTCGCTTTCTTTAATTACTGTGTACGGACTTCACAATGCGTAAAACTTTCACTCTCTGACGGTTTCAAGCAGGCCTTATATTATATGATGATATTTTTGATATCAGATGCCATCAGGAATACTGTTTTCCTCATCAATTTTACATTCACTAAACTTCTATATCAAGCAGTTAATCTAATTAATTAATGAATGAGAAATGATAATATATAAGCTAATGCTTGATAGTTGGAATCTAAATAATCAGTAAATATCATATAAGAAATACATATCCCGTTCCAAATAATTGATTTATACCTATATATATATATATATATATATATATATATATATATATATATATATATATATATATATATATATATATATTTCAAATTCATGATACTTACGATTCTATTTTAATAATAATTACTAAAAATTAAGACAGCAGTCATTTTTTTATGAGTTCAGAATTGAAATTATAATATTCATACAATTTATTATTAATAATAGCAGAAAATTATATTAAATAACAAAATGATAATGATATTGACGAAATACAATCACTAATACAGTTAATAAATTTGTTTGATTAATTTGAACAGACGTTCTATCAATTTTTCTTAATAAAGGTTAGAGATGGAGTATCACAGCATTCTCTGAACGATTTTTGCTTCTTGTTCGTGAGCTAGTACTTCTTGTTGTTGCTGAAGTTGCCGGTTTTATTTGCAAAAACTTCCACCAAAATTCAGACGCCACAACCTTTTCGACCACTAGGTTCGTCGCCGGTCAACAAATGAGATGACCGGCGAGCTTCCTCGCATCCAACCTCTGCTCAATCTCATCTCCAGTGAAAAGAATCCGGCCACCGCTCTATCTCACCTCGAAACTTTGTCTTCGTCTCACCCTTCTTACTCCCCGCCACCTTCCCTCCTCTTCCTCCTCCTTCGCCGCGTTTCCTCGGCGGCCCCAACCCTCCTCCCTCGTCTCCTCCGTTTCCTCTCTTCTCTCCCACGTCGCCACCGCTTCTCCGAAGACGCCGCCCTCGTCGTCCTCAAAGCCTTCTCCCGAGCCCACATGCCCGAGGAGGCCCTCCGTGCTTTCAAATCCATATCCTTCGTTTTCGGCTGCCGCCCAGGCGTCCGGTCGCACAACTCACTCCTCGACGCCTTCGTCCGATCTCATAACTGGGACAAAGTCGAGTCTTTTTTCCATTTCTTCTATCACCAAGCCCGTGCCTCCCCTAACATCGAGACCTACAACATCCTCATCAGGGGCCTCTGCGTTCGGAAGCAGATTGATAGAGCTCTGCGACTGAGAGAAACCATCCGTTTAGATGCCGGGCTGGAGCCCAATCGTGTCACTTACAGCACTTTGATGGCTGGGTTGCTCCAAACCGGTAACTTGGATTGTGCTCTCAGTCTGTTTGACGAAATGCGTGACAGGAAGGTAGATCCTGACGTGGTTTGCTATAATATTCTGATTGATGGGTTTTTGAAGAATGGAAATTTTGTGAGAGCGATGGAGATATGGGAGAGGCTGCTGAGGGATAGCTCGGTTACCCCCAATGTTGCCACATACAATGCTATGTTGAATGGCTTGTGCAAGCTCCACAAGTTCGATGAGGTTATGGAGATGTTGAATCGAATGGTGAGCAATGGCCACCGGCTGGATTCTTTTACTTATGGTATTTTGATCCATGGGATGTGCGAGATGGGGAATGTGGATGGAGCTTCACAGGTTTATGCGGAGATGATCAAGACTGGATTTCATCTTGATGTAGTTACCTACAATTCTCTTCTAAATGGCTTCTGCAAAGCTGGGAGGATTGATGAATCTTTAAGCCTGTGGGCTTCCATGATAAGGACAAGGAATCTTGATTTTGTGAGCTATAACATTTTTATCAGAGCCATGTTTGAGAATGGTGAGGTGAACAAAGCAATTTCAGTTTGGGAGCATTTGAAATTAAGCGGTGAATTCAAGCCAGATCCAGTAACTTATGGAATTGTAATTCATGGATTGTGTCAGAATGGGTATATCGGCAAGGCTCTTCAGGTCCTGAATGAGGCAGAGGAGAATGGCGAGAACAAATTAAATGTTTTTGCCTATTCCTCGATGATTAATGGCTTGTGCAAGAATCATAGATTAGATGAAGCAGTTAGCATTTTTGATCAGATGGTTGGACAAGGGTGTAATCCTAATTCTCATATTTATAATACCCTGATTAATGGCTTCTGCCAAGCATCTAAGATGGAACACGCTATTCAGATTTTCAGTGAGATGAATAGCATTGGGTGCTCCCCCACTGTGGTCACATATAATATACTGATAGCTGGTTTTTGTAAGGTGGAAAGGTTCCAAGAAGCTTCAAATTTTGCCAAGGAAATGGTGGAGAAAGGATTCGAGCCTGACATGATAACTTACAGCTCATTAATAGATGGTCTCTGCAGGGATAAAAAGATTGACCTTGCGCTTGAAATTTGGAACAAATTTTTTTCAATGGGATTTGAAGCGGATATTGTCCTGCATAATGTTCTCATCCGCGGCCTATGCAGTGTAGGAAAGGTGGAAGAAGCTTTGCATATCTGTTCCAAGATGAAACATAAGAACTGTTCTCCAAATCTTGTGACATTAAACACTATAATGGATGGACTTTATGAAGCTGGTGACTGCAAAAAGGCAACTGATTTGTGGAATGAGATATTCGAAGCTGGATTGCAACCAGATATTATATCCTACAATATAGTGTTTAAAGGGCTTTGTTTGCATAATCAGACGATGGAGGCGCTTAAGTTTTTGGATGATGCCGTGTATTGCGGCATTGTACCAACTTGCATTACTTGGAACATGCTAGTTAGAGCAGTAGTGGGTTGTGGAGTTGTCTAAACATGGTTCAGCGATGTTTCCTGTCAAGGTTAGAAATTCTCTTCTCTTATTGCGTTTTGTGCCTCAAGTATATGTCACTTTCATGGATTTTTCATTCTAACTAATCCATTTTTTTGCGATGCTTGCATTAATAGGCATGCAGTGACTCCTACAAGAAGGCTGGAAATGCACAGCAGACTGATCATTCTATGCCTGAAGGAATCAGAGAAAATTTGTGTTCTTGATTAAAAAAATTAAATGAAAAGAAATAAGAAGAAAGTTGGAAGTTGTGTAACAAGCTACTGGTTTGAGAATGCACTGACACACTGTTCTACCATGCTACATTTCTATTAAAATCTACTACTGTAGCCAATGTAATTAATCAAACAGCTAGAAGTATTTTCCTATTCACAACATACAGACGTAAACACATTCACATTTTGATTCTGTATCTGACACTATTTCATTCTTTCTTGTCTTTTACATCTGTTGTAGTTGGCATACTCTGCTCATAGATTAGCTGGGCAAGTAGACCAAACAGTATCAACACCAATGCCCCAACTTTCCGCCACTCAACCTCTGGGCTAGCAAAAACAGCATTACCAACTGCCAGAATCAGCAATAACATTAGTACAAGGTAAATATTTCTCCGCGTCCTTCTACTTGCACTCTCCATTGCTAGCTGTCTAAGCTTCCGTGGGGCGTCCGTGGGCTCAGCTTTCTTCTGCGGTGTTTTCTGCCGCAGGTTCTTAAAGAAGAGGCCTTCATTTTTGTCCCTAACAATCTGTTCCTGAAACTCTTCTAAGATTTTCTCACTATTTTCTATCTCTTGCTTATTCATCTCCGCTGTTTCTTCAAAAGCCTGCATCGGGCTTTCCAATTTCTCCATTATCTGCATTATCAAAAGCAAGAAAAGTTTGCAAAAACTAACTTAGCTACGATTCTCCCAAGCATTGGTGCAGGGCATAGTAAGCTATTGACATACCCTGGTGCTGGCATCATCAAGCTCTTTGAGTGCATTCTCTCCGATGGCATCAAACTCAGCATTGGCACTTTCTGCAAACTGTGTCAGATTTGATGAACGCTCATCTAGAAAGTCTGTGAGGCGAACTTTCTGTGCCTGGAGCATTGCAATCTGTGCAAGCAATTCTTGCTTTCGCTTGTCTCCATCGGGAATGGAAGTGTTGGACTCGGAGCCATCAGAATTAGAGAAGCGGATGGTTGATCGGCGCCTACCGTTGGATTTGCCTGCTTGAATATGATGAGTTGGCTTCG
The DNA here is from genome assembly GCA_021442155.1 of Cymbidium sinense. NCBI lineage: Eukaryota > Viridiplantae > Streptophyta > Magnoliopsida > Asparagales > Orchidaceae > Cymbidium > Cymbidium sinense. The sequence goes on from CM038225.1 coordinate 121,648,696, forward strand.
TAAGAGGGAAGCAGTATTGAATGGCTTTGAGGGTGTTCATCTCTCTCGATCCACCAAGCTAGGAGCAAGAGAGAGACTTTGATACGTTTCTCAACCTGCTTTATTTGCACCACTTATTTTTCAAGCTTGGTAACCTTATCCAAAAGAGAGATTTTTTATGTGAAATACCTTTTGCGTAATAATAAAAGTTGTCTTCTTGTCCCTTCCTGGCTAATTGACATTTTTGCCCAATTGTGAAGAGATTTTATTAAATTGGTGGCATCCATGAGATGGATTATAAGCTTTCATAAGCAAGCATCGAAGGTTGCGTCATATCAGGATCCAGGAAAGGTGATTACTATTAGTAATTTAGTACAGTACAAAGATTGTTGGATATCGGATACGTCAGCTTCTATTCTTAAACAGAACATGCGAAGGAAATTGGGTCAGATAGATATCTTGACTCAAATTCGAGTAAGATGAAATTAATAATCATTTTATTTATTTTTAGATGACTATAATATAAATTTTGATTGATTGTCTATATGTCGTACTCATTTCAAATAATCTCAATGATTATAAAATTCTTCTCGATCAAATTTTGGATCAGAATATTCTGATGCAAAATGTTTCAAAAAATGATTCTACACTCCAGCTTTTTTTTTTTAAAAAAAAACAGAATTGGGAGCATGAGGAAGCACAAATTTCTTATATATTTATATGTCTAACATCTAAATTTTTATATTTACATAAATATTACTCAAATTTTTAGTATTACATCAAAAAATAGCACCATTATTAACTTTTTATTGTGAAATGCACCATTTTATACCTAGGGAAAATACTACTTTTGTAAATTTTAAACTTTAGGTGTTAGATATGTAAATGCATGAGAATTGTGTGCTATATGTGTAATTTTTTCTTTCTTATATTCATCATTGAGATGCATAGAAACTGTTGCAAAAAAAAGAAAAAAAACTTATTGGATTTTGCTGCGGCTGCAATAGCCTTTTTGAAATAAAAAGTTTGTCTCTGATTTTATTGTATTTATTCTTTTCTTTAAAGGTTTGAAATCTTGAACTTTTCTTTGAAAGGTAGTGTAAATGCTCTTTACATCATTTAACGACAACACATTTTTAACACCATCCATAGATATTAGATAATCTTTCATTAAAAGATTTTTTTTTCCTTGGCTCATCAATTTTTTTTCTTACAACATCTTCCTTTTATACATTAAATGCTACATGGGATATGTTGAAAGCATATTTTAGTCAAACAGAAAATAGAAATCCAATAGCAAGCTTACTTTTTCATGACAACTATACAAGTACTTGAAATCATCCAACCTGAATAAACTAGACAGGTTCATAGATTGAACTTGTCGGATACAAACGCAAAAACGAAGCACCAAGTCTATCTTAAGCTGATGGTACCATTGGTTTCTTGTAGGTGTACCATTTAGCAATTAGAAGATACACCAAGAAGTTCACAAGGCTGAGAATGGCCAGAAGCCAGTAGAAGTAATCCAAGTGACCTCTGTTGAGATTATCTGCTATCCATCCAGGCTGCCCATTTCTTGTTGTGATATTAGTGACAATAGTGACCAGTAATGTGCTGAGGTAGTTTCCCAATGAAATGGTGGTCAGCGAGAGTGCAGAGCACAAGCTCCTCATTGCATCTGGTGCTTGATCGTAGAAAAATTCCAATTGACCAATGAATGTGAAGACCTCTGCTGCACCAACGATGAAGTACTGAGGCACCTGCCACAATATTGTCATGGGAATGTAGCCTTCTTGATCATAAAGATTGAGCCTTGCCACCATCTTAAGTCTGATGACTTCCAAAATGCCTGCAGCCACCATGGAAAAAATGGAGATGATGAGCCCAATACCCATTCGAGTGAGCTGTGTGAAGCCACGCTCATTTCCTGTGATTCTTCGGGCAACTGGGACGATTATGCGATCGTAGATTGGTACCCAAATGATGACACTAATAGTGTCGAAGATTGAGAGAGAAGCTGCTGGGATTTTGAAGTTGGGACCAATATGGGGGTCCATGGTATCTCCTTGAAGGACAAACATAGTGCTCATCTGGCCATATACTGTTGAGAAGATGATGCCGCTTGCCCAGATAGGGAGAAGGCGTAACACACTCTTTAGCTCTTCTACTTGAGTTACAGTACAGAGCTTCCATGAATCAATAGTGCCCTCAATCTTGTCATCTTGAGTTTGCACAGCTGCTTTATCCAAGAACCTGGATGAATGTATCATTTTCATTTGTAAGATTGCTAATAGCAACATGCACTATTTGAATTTAAATCCAGAAGCTATTCCCTTTTTTCTGTATTGGCAAATGATAAAATTTTCTGAGATAGAATTATACTATATGCTTAGGGTTCTATTTATAGTAGAATATTTAGATTAATGTTATATATGGTGTATTGCGCAGATTGTTTTGCTTTAGGCATTCAAGGTTAAGACATCCCATGGAATGATCATCAATCAACTTTCATCCAAAGTAAACCAAATTAGTTAATTTACTTCTTTTACACGTTAATTTTCTTTTATGGACTGAACTGAATAAGGATCTTTTAGTTTTACAGTGAAACTTACTTGAACTGCCCGGTGTGCTCGAGTTTGCGGCTTCCTTCTATCGCAGATTCTTTGTCTGAAACTTCATATAATGAAGACTCGTCATCAGGCACCTTCGCTCCAGATTTCCTTAGCGAGGCAACAATAACCTGAGCTATTCTTGTGATTGGACTGCCTCCAGGTTTCTGGTGCCTATATAATGGCGTGCCCAAGAAGAAGCTCACAACAGCAATGGCCATTGCTACTGCAGGGATGCCAAAACCCAAACCCCACCCGACATTAATCTGTATCCAAACCAGGACTGATGAAGCAATCATGGCGCCGATATTGATCGAAAAGTAGAACCAATTAAAGAAAGAGGTCTTGCTCTTCTTCTCAGATTCATCTGAATCATCGAACTGGTCAGCTCCAAATGAAGAGACGCATGGCTTAATTCCTCCAGTTCCAAGAGCGATGAGATACAATGCTACAAATACAAATGCAGACTGTGCTGATGTAGGGTTGCAGACTCCATTATGGCAAACAGGTTCCATTCCTTTCACTGATGCAGTCATTGTAAGCAGTATTAATCCCTGTTAAGTCATCAGAATAAGGATATCATATTCTTGAGATTATTTATGGCTGAATCTATGAATGAGAACCAAAGAATACTGTCAGTATCTTACAATAATGTAAATTATCATGAAACTAGCAATTATCCGATATCTTCCAAAGTATGCGTCAGCTAAAAATGCACCCAAAAGTGGTGTGGCATAACAAGTTCCAGACCAGTTTGTGACATTGGTGGCTGCTACAGCGTTTGTTTGGTTGAGTCTATCCTTCATGTAGTTCACGAGATTGCTGCTCATTCCATAGTATGCCAACCTTTCACAGCATTCATTTGCTGAACATAAAATGTGTTGGGAATTAGGCGATATTTAATTCAAATCATCAGATCATTCAAAAAACTATACAACATGGACAAAGTATTATATGCACAAAACACATCGCCTAATTGCCCCTGTGCTTAGGAATTTCACCTTCTTTTGATGATTAAGTGAGATGTTTGATGATTGAAATATTTAGAAGGTTTAGAACATGCTATTAGAAATAGCTTAAGAAATATACCAAGAATGTATGGGCATGCTCTCCATTTGCCAGTTTCGTTCTTGCTGGCAGGGTTCCCACTGAGGTCTGTAGTTCCATCTTTTGTATGCTTATCCTCGGTTATCTCCATTAATGATCGAGAGAGAGAATAATACCACCAAGTCTCTTATACAAGTGCTTATTGCCTATAAACTCTGATATCAGGAAAAAAAATTCTGAATAGTTAAGAGATGAAAAACGGTCTAAGACTTGTAAAAAATGGTAAAGAAATATTTTATAAGCAGAGGAATAATTGAGGACATTCATTATCAAGTTATATATATGAACAAGCTTATCCTATTGATTTAAATGATTTAAAAGCTTCAGAGAAATCTGATATATGGGTGATGGAAATTGAGGTATGGCTATTCGTTGATAATGCTGAAAAGGTCTCTGATTGATTAAAATCAGAGCGATTTCTGATCTAAAACAACAAAAGGTAATAATAGTGCTGTACATACCTTTTTTTTTATAGAATTAATCATGAAGGCAATTTCAGATCTAAGATCCAAAGTGAAGGTGGTAATTGGTTCTTGCAAATCAGCGGTATCAAGAAATTTTTATATGCAGAATCTGGATTACTGTGTATTATTATATATACAATAATATATAATAATTCAGATGATTTAGATTTCGCAAGTAATAATTTTTCATCGATTTCTTTCATTCATAGGACTTAAAAGAATTTTGTTTCAGTCAAATATAGATGAAAATTTCACATCCAAAATCTTTTTTGAAAGCAAATACCAAAACAGGTTTTTGTCCATTTTTATCCTCCATTGAATAAAAAAACCTATTTTTTGGTCCTTTCAATCTGACTAATGAGATTCCATAAAAAATCTCAAAAAGTTGATAAAAAGGGAACGAGAACTCATCAGTCAGCATAAATGAAATATACGAGCTGAAAGATTTGACTCCAATCGATTTTAAAATAATGACGAATTAAGATTTTAATTGATATAGGAGACAACAGTTTGATGATATACATAATTTTGGAAGAATGTAATGAAATTTTTTTTTAGAAACATGAATTTTTCTCAAATCTAAATAGGAAGCCAACTCACAGCTCTATTCTGATCACACCAGCGTTCCGAAAAAAATAGGAGAGAAGGAAAACAAATAAAGAAGATAAAGAAAAGAGTTACTTAACGGCAGATTTCTTTTTAATGGAAGAAATATTTTTGTTTCTACCTTTGCTGAGGGGAATTTCAAGTTTCAACCTTGGCCTGTACAGGAAAAATCACCTCTTGTGGTAACTGGGATCATTAATTAAAAGCTGAATAGGGTTGGAGAGAAGATTCACAAAACTACACATATATATACTGCATTCATGCCGTTACTGTGAAAGGGGGAGGTGATAAAAATGGAAACTAACAGCTCTTAAGAGAGCAGAATCTGTTGGGTGAAGACCAATTTCTAAGGAATTACAGACTTTCTCAATTAGAGATTCTTCGAATCTGGAAAGGATTCAGGATCGATCATCACCTTTCTGGACGGATTCAATTCCTTCTATTTTCTTTCTTTAGCCCTTTGACTGCCAGCCAAAGTCAAAGTTAAAACAAGGAAATGCAAACCTGGTTCGAGTCAATTCTGGTTCAGTATATCGAGTTCTATTACTATGAATAGTTAATAGAGATTCTTCTCTTCAATTTTGAGGCTCACGTTCAAAAGCTAGAACCGCCCAAAAATGGTTAATTGGGATCTTCCAATACATGAGCTTTATAATAATTAGATTCATTTTGAAATACAATATTAATTTTAATTAATTAATAATGATAATGTATAAAACTTATTTTAAAATAAATTAAATGATTAAAAATTTATTCTAATTATATTTGAATCATGTCCCATAATTTTTCCAAGAACTAATAATTTCTTGACAATTTTTTTAAATTAAGTATCATTATAATATTAATTACGTAATTAAGTATTGCTAAAATAAAATTTAAATATAAGTATAATCGCCAATTACGTAGCAAATCAGGAAACTTGACAACGCAATCGTAATGCATCTGAGTACGCAATTGGCATTCAGATTAATGGCCTCCCACCAAGTAATACTAACTTCAGATGTTTTTTTTTTTACATTAATTTTGTTAGAATTGGCCAAGTTCTGCATAACAAAGCTTGGGTGGTCAGATCCTGTTACTATAGAATTAGTTGTTAAACAGATTATGAGAGTATTTTATGTTGGACTTATAATAGTATTTCTAAAAGCAAAATTTTAGTTCAATAAGTATTAAATGTAGATTTAAGTATGGTATTGAGTCAAAAGTAATTCTTATTGTGCAAAGTATCTTTATAATTTTGATTTGCATTCCTTGTGATAATTATTTTATGGTTTTAACATAAAAATTTATACATTTGTATCTTCTATATTTAGATTTATGTTTTAGTGACTTTAAAGTTTAGTATATTAATTGATTTAGCTTGTGAAATTGAGTTAAATCTTTAATATTGTGCTTTTTTCTAATAGATTCACTTATTACCTTTCTTATTTAAGTTACACCTTAGTTCATATGTATAATGACGCACTTTAAAACTAATTTGTTTTATTACAAGTTTGTGAGCTAAAACTTTTGAATGCCATACAACACAAAACAACACGAAAGAGTTGAGTAACATTAGTTAAGTTTGATTCAAGTAGTTCAAAGAAAGTGTATATGAAATATAACAACGATTTGGATTTGCATCCCAAAAGTAGAACAACTAGATTATTAAAAAAAGATAACTTTAATTATTTAGGCATCAAAAATTTTATTTATGAAATGGCCGTCGTCAACGGACGACACGACGATTTCATCGGCCAGTCGTTTGATGACGACTGGTCACTTTTTTTTTTTTTTTTTTGTAGAGAGAGAAAGGTGGAGAGAGAGAAAACGGGAGAGAGAGAAAGAGAGAGAGAGAGAGACAGAGAGATAGGAGATTTTTTTTTTAATTTTTTAAATAATATAATTATTTAAAGTATATAATTTAAAAATATTTTTTATAAAATATTTAATAACTAAATATTTATATATTTAATTATTAATTTATTTATTTATATATATAAATTAAATATATAATTTAAAATATTTTTAATTATATATATAAATTTATAAATTTATTTAATATTTTTTATTAATTAATATAATTATGTATAATATATATTTTTATTAATTTTGTTAATATATAATATAAAATATTTTAAAATATAAATAAATAAAAAAAAAAGAATAAATTTTATAAATATTTTATAAACTATATAAATAAAGTAATTATATATATATATATATATATATATATATATATATATATATATTTATAAATTTATTTAGTTATTTATATGTTTAAATTATATAAATATTTTAAGTTATATAAATAATTTAAAAAATAATTTTATAGAATATTTTTAATTATATATAAATAAATATATATATATATATATATATATATATATATATATATATATTAATATAAGTCTAATAATAATAATAACAAAAAAATAAAAAAATATAAAAATATAAAAAAAATAAATAAATAATTTTTAAATATAACTAAATATTTATATAAATAAATTATTTTTTTATATAATAACTAAATATATATATACAATTTTTTTAAATAACTAAATATTTATATAATTAAATAAATAAATAAATAATTGTAAATTATATAAATATTTAGTTATTTAAATATTTATAAAATATTTAGTTATTTATTTATATATATATATATATATATATATATATATATACATATATATTTATATATTTATTCATTTCTTTATTTATTTATTAAAAATTATTTATTATTTTTTTTATATTTTTATATTTATTATTATTATTATTAAAGACTTATATTAATATATATATATATATATATATAATATATATATATATATATATATATATATATATATATATATATATATATATATTATTATTTATATATACATATATATAATTAAAAAATATACTAAAAATATTTTTAAATTATTTATATATACTAAAAATATTTATATAATTTAAACATATAAATAACTAAATATATATTTATAAATATATATATATATATATATATAATTACTTATTTTATTTATATAGTTTATAAAATATTTATAAAATTTATTCTTTTATTTATTTTTATATTTTTAAAAAATTTTATATTATATATTAAAAAAATTAATAAAAAAATATATATACATAATTATATTAATTAATAAAAAATATTAAATAAATTTATAAATTTATATATATAATTAAAAAATATTTTTAAATTATATATTTAATTATATATATAAATAAATTAATAATTAAATATATAAATATTTAGTTATTAAATATTTTATAAAAATATTTTTAAATTATATACTTTAAATAATTATATTATTTAAAAAATTAAAAAAAATCTCCTATCTCTCTCTTTCTCTCTCTCTCTCTCTCTCTCTCTCCCCCCATTTCTCTCTCTCCCCGCTCTCTCTCCACGCTAAAGCACAAAAAAAAAAAAGAGACTACCGTCGTTTGACGACGACGCCTATTTTCATAAATAAAATTTTTTGATGCCTAAATAGCTAATTAAAGTTAATACTGTGCCTATTTTAAAAATAATCCCATTCAACTAAATGGGAGCCAATAAGCAAAAATGATCAATAAATGAAATAGATAATAACAAACGTGGTACAGAAGCACAAATAGACTATCCTAAACATCTAACGCCCGCGTCACAGAACCGCACACTCAAGCGTGTATTGGTCGCGTACGATGGACGATCACGCTGACGGACCTCCGGTAAGATCTTCGGCTGCTCGGATTGTCTATCGGAAGATAAGTGGTCGTGACTCATGTAGACCGATACGTAGAAGGACACGGATCAACATACATGGATGGACGATCGATAAGTAGATGGCCGATGTTCGCCATGGCGACACCCTCTGTAGACATCCGTAATATGTATCCGATACACGCCGATCTGTCTCGTGATAGCACCTCATACCTATCGACGCATCTCTGTAGCTCGTGCTCATCTACACGACCGAAGTATGGCTAGAAGATGTCCCGAGTTGCCAAGATGTGCTCCACCTACACAAAAAATAGTATGTGAAATTAGCCTCTCGCAACATATTGAATTAAAATGAACACTTATATTAGCGCTTAGATAAATACGCTTCACTGGTGCTCTGGCATAGTAAGTGGTCAGAGGATCGACGGGCGGCCGCGAAAGGAAGCTCATGATCCGAACCGACATGTACCGCTCGATAGCCGCCATCGCCCACATCCTCATCTAAGCCCTCGATGAGGTAATCCTCCACCTCTCCCAAGCGGCAATGTGCGACTTGTGGTAATCAACCTGCCGACATCCGCTTACCACCATCAACCCTTTGAAACTACAATCGGGTTACATCTACTCTAGGAATGAGGCCGAACTGGTGTAATACTCAATCTGGTAAATGCTACTCAACCATCTTCCAACTGATCAGATGGACTCGTGATAACCATATCTCAGAGCCTGCTGAGCATATATGTGACAGACGTGCCGTGATCTGCTCACTGTACGACTCCTAGATCATCTATATACAATAAAAATTATATTAAATTAGAATATGCATTATAGATATTTAAGAGTGTTATTCAGTCCAACCTAAGTATGTCGCAAGCCATCCAAACTCATTCAGATATGCAAAGTTACGTTACGGCGAACATACTTCTCGTTCCATATATACACACAACATAGTTTAAACATATATATAAGCTAAAAATTTAAAAGTGCAATTAATAAAATATACCTCAGCCCAATGCTGAGACCGTCAAGATCAGTAGGATTGGCACGTGTAGAGTCGGCATCCCCACATGAATATGCTCCCGAGACCATATCTAAAAGAGGTGTAGCCATGTTGCTGTCGACTCACATCTCCTTATAGGTGGGCTAACGCTCCACCCATAGCCATCATATCAATGTATCCAGTCCTCTAAGAAGTGATACCGCAGTGGACCTCAACTGATGTCCCAGAGTAAGAAACAACCAATAAGAAATAAAATATAAGCACGCAGGTGCCAAAAAAACTCCTCGGAGCTCAGAGTGATGTACGACTCCCTGTAAAAAGTCCACCTCAGCCACCTCAATGACATGCATGTCTGCGCATGTGTCTGACCCATCCTGAATGTCGACCTGATGTATGGACTGATCGAGTCATGGTACATCACATCTGGTATGTGGTGTCTTTCCAACAAATCATCGCAGCAACCAGGCCAAGTGTCCCATATCTTCCCCTCGTCAATCATAATCGGGCTTATATTAGGTGGCCCATCAACCCATAGTCCCAGGATCATCGCCACATCCTAGAGTATCACAATCATCTCACCAATAGCTAGGTGGAAGGTGTTGGTCTGCGGAGACCATCTCTCAACCAAAGCAGTCAGCAAATGATGATCTAGGGGGATGAAGCGGAGTTGACTAACACACTGTAGGCCTACCGCCTCTAGCCCACTGATGAATCGTATGCACGTGATAGGTCACTCCTTTAGCATAATCAAGTGTGACGCAGCCTCAAGTACAGTGCTCTGCAAAAAAATAAGAAAAAATGATCTGTCATTAAGCAAAATAAAAGGTAAGCAGATGTAATGTAGAAACATAAATGAGATATTACTAACAATATCATGGTGAGCGGCTCGATGCCGTCCACGTAGAGGGGCTATGCTGGGATGAACCTCAGTAGGTGCCTGCTCCAACGGTGGGGTGGCCTCCCTAACATGGCTATGTCGCCGACGTCTAGTAGTCGGGCGGTGCTCCTATGCCATCATATCTGTTGAAAAAAATAAGTGAAAAAAATCAGTATAAGACAGTTATAAATAATAAAATAGAAAATAGTAGCATAAATTAAACAGAAGGACTAGAGTATTGCAACCTAAAAGGGTAATCTGAGTAACATCCTATAGATAAAATCTAAGCAACATGAAATACACATATACATTATCCACTAAAGTATCCTCGACGTACCGTAGGTTATTAACATTGTGAGGGCACGATGACCTATAGTGGCCAGCTGTCTTGCTAGACTGTAGGTTCTACTACTACTAATGATATTTTCATACATTGTGTTTCTGAATCTGCTCGTACAAGGTCTGCCTGACCTTCTGCGAAAATTTGGTGGGTACAATGCTATTAATACATGCTCTGCACTGAAAGATGGCCGCTCATAACGGTCAAGCAGCGTATGGAACTCATTTATGTATGTCAGCTTATACAGATGCAGTGTGTAGTACTGTAACACACAAGTGAGGTAGTTTAATCGTCTAAATCCCAGCATAGTAACTACATGTGAGCATGGCCAATGATATGTGATTGTTTTGTTACAGCTACAATTACGAAGATCGTTATCTAGCAAATCAACTCTGAATGATCGACTAGACCTGTCAAAAACTTGCATCTCACGTGGGTTGATGTTCATAGGTTCTGGGTAATGTTTGGCCTCCCTTTTAGTACGTTGCAACATTGTGAATACCCTTTGGGTAAAATAGACAAGTTGGCATCCTATTGTTGAGTTACAGTGGCTAGCCTTTTCATGAATAAAGCTAGTAAGTTATAGTAGATAGCAGTGATTAGAGCCTGAATCGGTAAACCACGTGCCTGTTTCAGGACACCACTAAAACACTCAGATGCATTAGTCGTCATTATCCCATAATGCATATCACCATCGTGTACAAGTGACCATTTAACAGGGTCACGCTCTATAAGCCATCTGTGAGCTTCTTCTTTCACATTTTTAATATCTACCATTAAATGGTTGAATTGACGGATATCAGTATTTCTTGCCATATACATCTTCTGACATAGAAATTCAACATCACCAATCCTCAATCTATGTATTACCTTTTTAAAATTTTCACGCAGATGACACAATCAATGTCTGTGAGCTTCCCATAGAAACACTTCTCTACATCCACGTAATAAACCAGCATGTTTATCAGATATTATGCAAAGATCACGTCTAGCAGAGACAACGGGCAACATATTATGTAAGCATATCAAGAACCACAACCAAGAATCAATCGACTCGGACTCCACAACAGCAAAGGCTAGTGGAAATAACCCATTATTTTCATCGATTCCAACAACAGTTAACAATGTACCACGATACTTGCTTAACAAAAAAGTATCATCTAAGCTCAGTACTGGTTGGAAACTACTCCATTCCATGATTGAAGGACCAAATGCCCAAAAGTCTCTGGCACCGTACCGCTAGCTAATTAGATTGTACTGTGTAAAGTACTACAAACTAATTCCATATAAAGACTTAGAGTCCTGCAAGACTCTTCCCAGCTGCCAAATATTATTTTTATTGCCTTACGCATCCCAAGCCTTCATGTACGAAACTTTAACATTGAATTTCGACTCCATTCTACCTATAATCTCCTTAGGTTTCAGATCTATCTGATGCCTGATCACATGTATAATGAAGTAAGGTATAAATTTTGAACTACACTATCGATGACCGGCTGCACTTACTGCATTGATACATCTATGATTTTCACCAACTCTTGATATTCTCCAAGCAACCCCTAAGCGTCTACTGTTGCTACAATCAAACGCCGCTTACATGGTCTTGTATGACTATCATGTTGCAAGCATATAACCGTGTAGTTCTTTTGGTTTGAGATAACTATTTAGAATTGAATAATATTTACTATGCATCACCCGATAATAACAAATTACGACTCGCTTTTATAAAACACATACCTTCAAGGTCACCTAGATTTCGATCGTATGTCGTGACGCCGATGGACCGTTAAAGTAAATATCATTGTCCCACTCTCTCGTAGTTTGACACATCTGGACATACTCATTTGTGGAAAATATCTGACTCTCACTGTCAATATTTTAGAGCGAGTGATTTCTTAGAAGATCATGGATGTCTAGATTCCCAGGCATAGTGGCTTCTACCCGGTGAACATCATCACTAATATTACGCCGGATTCACTACTTGAACCACGCCATACCGATACATCATCGCTTGACTCTAAGGCATACGGTTCCTCTGAATGATAAACAACATCATCGCTACCACAAAACTCATAAATTGGATGACAAACTATCATATTAATTATTACAAGTATAAACAGGGAAAGGTTGAGAAGATATTACCTGAGAATCAACTCATCAAAGTTGTGTTGTGTCACTAGAGGTACATGTGCGATGAAATCCTGTGTATGCATCAGTGGTATATCAACTAATCTTATTATCAGATCAACTGATGTGGATGCAACATTAACATTCTCAAGTTTGACATACAACACTAACATCTGACGGGAAACTTCGTCCAGTGTAACTTCGCAAACATCATCGTCAGATATTATAGACGTTATAAATCCATTACCTACCGGATAACGACCTGGAAGAGTGATTGTGTGATACTCTGAATCAATGTGCAAGGTTCTCATAATCCTTTGCTTCAATTCTAGTATCAGACGGTAACCTTAACAGGATGATTTACCTCCACATAACTTGATCAATAGTTCATCGATACTCAGTTCACCTCCATAGAAAATGATCAGTGAAACAAATTCTCTATTCATTCTTGCAAAACAAACTATATAAATAATCAGAAATTTATACCAATCGACACCCTAAATAGTACTACCCTCGGCTACTTATCATCTGAACTGCAACGCCAACATAAACCTACAAATCAAATCCTAAATAAAATTCTAACCATACAACTCTAATTCTTAGCATACATACTCTATTAATTTATAAATTGATAAAAATAAGGATTTACCGTGTCTTTACGAAGAACGGCAGGGATGTGCACAAAAAATTGTGGAATCCACCACAGGACACTTCCCCAAACCAAATGGAGCCGCCAAAATCATCGATGGAAGCTAATGTTGGCTTCCAACAGCTGCTACATGAGAGAGGAAAGTCGTCAAATGGAGTTAACACTACTGTCGGGAAGAAAGAAGCATAAATTCGAATACCCGGAGAAGGCGGCACAATGCAGGCGCTTGGAGCTATGCCAATGGCTGCTGTGAAGCTTTAGGATGGAGAGGAGCATGCTTGGATGGAGAAGATGGCCGGTCGGAGCTCCTTTGGGCAGCGGAATCAATGATTGAGGCCGATTCGAGTGAAATAGAGAAGAGAAGGAGAGATGGTATCAATCGATCGACTAATAATATTCCCCGCCGACTGGAAATGACTTTAGGTAATTGAAGTCGTCACTGGCGGGCTTACTAGCCTCGATCTAACATGGTTAGCCATGCCACGTCAGAATCAACGTGGCTAGGCCAGTCGCACACTAGTTGGGCGACTATACCTATATTTAAATTTTTATTTTGCAATACTTAATTACCTAATTTATATTCTAATGATACTTAATTTTAAAAAAATTGTCTAATTTCTTACTTGCAGATATAACTTGCAAATTCCATTTGATTGATAGTATAAATAAGAAAATTAATAGAATAAAATTCACTCAAAGTGTTTAAGTCAAATCAATAAAGAAAACAAATAGAAAGACGAAAAGCTCTTAATACATTATATACTTATGGTTAGTTTCATTAATTATGTATTATTCTGTTATTAAAAATTTGAATGATTAGTAAAACCTTTCTTGTAACAAGATAATTTTTTTGGAATGAATAATTAATTATAATATTTTACTTTAAAATATTATTTGAAAAAAAATTAAGATATATATGTTAGAAATTGAGGGTCTCTCTCTATTAACAATTAATTAAGAATCCAACAGATTAGTCCATATTCGTTCAATCATGTTTAAGTTTACGGGTACTTGTAAGGGCGGATCCCGAAATTATTCTTAGTGGAGGCATGATAAGATAAAAAATAAATAAAACATTATTGTATAAAATGTGAATAAATTATTTATTATTTTATGTAAGTATTTTGATTAATTATAATTGAAAATAACTAAACATACTGCAAAATCAATTTACACTTTACCTTTCTTTTGCCTTTTGAATCTTACTATGAGCATACTAAGATAAAAATTAGAAAATTTTATAAAATAAATATACAAAATCACTACAATATATCAATTATATATATAGTTTTCTAAGGAGTGTGGGCTCCGAAAATTCTGCCACCGACCTATTCGATGAAAAGTGTGTTTAAAGTGTCGGTGTAATTTTCAGAAGATAGATGAATAGTAGATAAGACACTACCTAGATATTTCGCTCTCTTTTTGCTAGGACTTTAGATTTGGTTCCAGGTTTCTTATAGGTGTAAGCCCCTATAGTTAATTACTCCTCCCAGTAAGTGAGAGAGAATTTTCGATTAAGGCTGGTAGTTATATCACTTAATGCGTAGCATATAGTAGCAACATGTAGAGTTTCAAATTTGAGATTATGAAATTTATCATTTCAGCTTAAACTGAATGGTTGGGGAATGATGACATGCCCGATCTAGATCCCATGGTTCCGTCATCCCGGGTAGTCACAGTCTCTAGTCTACTTAGTAAGAGGAGGTAGTCGACCCAACTTGATAGAAGGATCCTCATCAACAATACATGAGTTACGTCATCCAAGAAATTCTTGTATACCTGGGGTGGTGTCTGTCTAAGGAGATGTTCTTAAGTCCACATTAGTTGACAGTGGACTGTTTACCCTATCAAATATACCCTATGATTCATAACTCAAAGGGCAGATCCATTGGGGAGCATACGGGCTACGATCGTGATCGTAATATAATGAAGCCAGACTAGCCAGACTAACCAAACCACCGTGAGTACTCGATTATAACTACATCTGGAGCTCGGGCCAAGAAAGGCGGACACGCCACGCCCCTACTAAGAGATTGATTGAGAGTGAACATAGTAGAATATTTTATTTGATATTGGCTCTTTTGTGAGCTAGAGTTTTCTTAATTTATCACTCCCGATGAACAGTTGCGCAAGGTGGATAGATTGAGTATTAATTTAAGCTTTTAATTATAGAATTCTATTTAAGCAGTCTTTAGATTGACACTCAATTTAAGTTAATTTGGATATATTTAAGAGCTTTAGATCCTGTCAACTCTGTTTAGCTGCTAATAGAGGATTATATATACCGCCACCGACAAACCGCGATATTTTACCGAGTTGAAATTTTTATAATAGATTTTAGGTTTTATTAACCAGACCTACCCCCAAGACTAAATCTGAAGCAACCAGCAAAAGATCCTCGACACTTGAATTTAAGCATTCAGCGTAGTGTCAGGGGTCATGTGGGTGTATAGTATTTTAGGTAACTTTATGTTTGAATTATGAGATTTATTTAAGATTTTTTTTCATTTAATTTTAATTTTAGCCTGCATAGCTTTTTCAGACATTAAAATTTGCACTTAAAATCTCCATGTCCGAGCACATATAGAAATTTATAGTTTAGCTAATTTTATCTAAGTAATGAAATTATTAATCTTGAAAATCATAATTAGAATGAAATTCTTTAATTTTTGTATTGAAGGAAGCCTTATGATTTATGTAGATTTTAATTTAGTATCACTCTCTACCTGCTTGCGCAAAGAGTTGCATATAAGGTGGCAAAGAAGACATTTTGATTTAGATTGTACTTTAAAATATTACTTATACTTAGTTTACTTGTTGAGTTTTTGAATTCTCCAAGTTTGATTATGTTCAATTTGCATCACTTTTGATAAGTTAAGTCGATTTCAGTTTTTATTGATTTAGCCCTATTTATGCTTATTAGTTAGCATAGTAATCACCTATATATTCGTATAAGAGTTATTAAACCCAATTTAGATTTATACTTAGATTTTGAGTTTATTGCAAGTTTGTTATGAGTTTAGTATTAGTCTCCCCAAATTCTAATTAAAGCTTGTTTAATTTTGAGAAATTTACAAAAAAAGAGAACTCACTTTATAGCTTCAATTTAAGCCATAGAGAATCACAATTAGAATTTATGAGTTCAAAGTTAGCCTCCCCAATGTTTATGGGTTTAATATTAGTCCCCCCAAAGTTTGTAAGTTTAATATTAGCCTCCCCTAAATTTCACTTAGATTTTAAATGAATTTTTTATTCTTTCCAAAATTTTCTTTAAAGGCTCCCCTCCTTTTTTCTTGTTTGATGCTTTTAGTTTTAAATTAGCTGCATATTTTCTTACTTAGTATTCTTAAATCAAATCATTTCATTCTCTCATTTTTTCTAAGTCAAAAGATTTAACAAAATTTTTGCAGCCTCCTGGCGGCATCCCCGTATAAGGGGCTACATCGAGGGTAATTTAGCTCATCTGTCACACCTTGATGAGCATGAAAGTTGGTGTTTTAAAGCATCTCGGCTGATTTCCAATCTTGTTATGTCCTAATGAGCATAATGAGGCATTCAATCACCTACATAAAAACAAATACATAATAAGTGTTGGCTTACTTGGTACGACATAATAAGCATAGCGAGTGGTGTTTTGTGACACCACAACTGAATTTTATCTCCTCACATCCCGATGAGCATGATGAGACCTTCAAACCTGCATAAAGACAAATATATGCATATACATACATCCACTTCCACACATTCATACATTCCTACATATCCACAACTAGCAATAATAATGAGCTTGTATTGTAATAGTCTTGTAAGAAGGACAATTATTTGGAATGTAATAGTTCTTTTCATTTCTATTCTTTTCCAAGATGCTCTTAAGGATATTAAGGAAGAGTAATGGGTTTAAAGGCTTAAAATCTGTTGATTTCATCAAGTATAAGATGTCACAAATGTGAAAAGATAAATGGATAACAACTTATAGATTCAAGAGTAAGATTTAGTTTAATGTGATAGTATTCATGATAATTGCAATGATAGCAACTACAATAAGCAATGAAGGGCTTGCAACTTGATTAGAAACAATAAGGATGGGGGATAGAAGGATGGAGGAAGAAATGGGAAAGAGGTTTTCAGATGAACATGAAACTAATGGTTTTCTTTCAGTTTGAAGAGGAGTCAAACCAGAGAGAAGGTTAGAACTGAGAGGGATCACTCAACTGAAATCAAGGAGGAAACTCACGGGATTTAGATGAGCAGAGGCACATGAAGAATCATTGAGAGGAAAGATGAGAGTGACTATGAGAGGGAAGCTAATATTGGGAGGAGAATCAGGGAAGGAAGGAAGGCTGCGACTTCCTCTATTGGGCTCGGTTTAGCTCGTCTGAGAAGCACGGGAGATTAGTTGGATCAAGAGAGAGAGGAGGATGAAAAATCCAAGAGGGAAAAAGAAAAGAAAAGGCTCTCGATTTTTCTGGGGATGGGAGGCGTGTTCGTCCCTTTGCATTGTGGATGAGAAGAAGAAAGGGGAAGAGGGGGGAAAGGTTAGCCGAGGGAGACACACGTGGAGGGAGGAGTGGTTGTTTGAATGGGGTAGCTTGTGTGCACAAAGGAGATGGATGAAGGAGGAGGGCTCGGCTGCATGCTTGGAGGCTAGGGTTGGCTGCGTGCGTCAAGAGGAGGGATTAGGACTGATCGATTGAGCCGATTTTAAGTTACTAGCCCATTTTATAATATTTTTTATTAATTAATCCTCTTTAATACAAACTTTATATTGACACGATTAGGTAATCAAAATATATACAATTCAAGGTTATTCCAAATGCAACGGCTTGCGAAAGGTCGCTTTGGTTGACGTGTCAAATTGAAATACTCAAATAAAATGCGCATCACCGCTTTCGATCACTCGATTTTCATATAAACTTGTCTGAATTGAGTGTGAACAGTCTCGCTTGATAGATTTTGGTGTTTCAAAGCTAATGGAGTGATCAATTTTTTGAACGGAGGTCATTTGATCCTCATCGATGCCTCCTGATCTCGATATATGTGTAGGCACCTTGATGACTCGAGCGCTTGATCGGTTGATCATCAAGTCACATAATATTTATATCCTGATCAATTTTGACATTTTGAACATGACTGCAAAGTTCGTTCATCGATCGGAGGTCATTTCGACCATTTTCAGAGACGACCAGTGTATTTTAACCTCAATTTATCTACTTCCACCGTTGATTATTTGACATTGGCACAGACTCATTCGAATTAAGCGTGGACAATCTTATTTGATATTTTTTAATGTTTTGAAGCTAATAACATGATCAATTTCATGAACGGAGGTCGTTCAGACATTGTCACAGCTTCTAAACTCTGATATGCGTGTCGACACATTGATAGCTCGAGTACTTAATCGATTGATCATTAGATTTTATAATATTTATATTCTGATTGATTTTGACATTCTAAAAGTAATGGAGAAGTTTGTTCATTGATCAGAGGTCATTTCAATCATTTTCGGTGACATCCAGTGCATTTTGAGCTTCAATTTGTGCCCCGTCGCTTCCGAATTCTGTCAAATTAGACTTGAAAGCCTGACTTTGACTTTGTGGCACACATATGGAGGTCAACAAATGCTCCCCAATAAATATGATTCATGCATGAAGCCAATCACATTTGTTAAAAATTGGTTAACCTTTTGGGCTGGCCACAGAGCTTGAATCATTTTAGCTTCGATTGCAATAGCTTACGAGATTTTAGATTTGCCATTAGTGTCCTTTATTCGTGACATGTTAATTGACGGATTGATTGATTTGCCAATTGACTTATCGTAGATAAGAGTTCTTGCACTATACTATCGCTTTCAACGACTCTCTTCTCTTTCTTTTATGTCATTACAAATTTGAGTTTTCTCCAACCCTAGCTTCGTGCTTGGTTGGATTTGATAGAGGAATTGGTCTGCTTATTTTGATGAAGGACTCTGTCGGGGAATCAATTTGTCTATGCTTGGTCGGATTTAAAATTTCTTTTATCCTATCTTTGAGCTTGACAGACTTGATGAAGGACTGACCTGATTTATCACTATTGACTTGTTAGGAAGTATATGCACTTCATGAACCTTATGCTTGCTACTTTGATGGATTCATTAGAAGATACATACAGATGACCTAGTCTTCTGGCTTATATAGAGTCAATATTGAGTTATTAGTCTGGCGCCGTGTGCTTTAACAGACTAAATAACCACTAAATTTCTTTAGTTCGGCCATCGACTTTCTTTGAACTATGGAATTGCTTCCTCGGTCCTGTGCTTTTTTCTTTGATGGACTCGGTGAGGAGATTAGCTTTCATCCTTTCTTTGAGCTTAATCAAATCACTTGTGAATAAATTGAGATAACACCATGTATATATATATATATATATATATATATATATATATATATATATATATATATATATATATATATATATATATATATATATATATATATATATATTGATTTGAGGTAGCCCTGAATTGAGCATTTTCTTAGATTTTCTTGATCTATCGATCAAGTAGAAAGATCTCTTGGATCCTGGTTGCTTATAATCACTAAGCTGGATTTCATTTGAGATTGAATAGCTATCATCATTGGACTGACGAGCGGGGGCTCTTTCACTACGGCCTTTTTTGTGGCTTGTTGAGTGAGGAGAGCGTTAACAACTGGGCCATATTTGAGCTTGTTGAGTTCGATATTTAGAACCTACTCGATTTTTCGACTTAAACTGTAGTGGGTTAATAGTTTTATCATCAGACTGATGAACAGAGGCTTTTTCAATGCAACCTTTTCTTATGGCATGTTGAGTGAAGAAAGCGTCAGCAACTCAGTCATTTGTGAGCTTGTTGAGTTTAACCTTTAGAACCTATTCGTGTCCTAGACTTTAGGATATAGAGGTTGATGTTTCTCCAACTTAATTGATTGAAGCTTTTGAAATCGGGAGTTCTTCTGACTTAATTTCTAGAATTTTGGAAAATATGAGAGATAGATTTCTTGACATTTAGGGATGTCTTTTCATGCATAGAGATAGATTCTTTTTGTTCCTACAAGACTCTGTAACTTAACAGTAATAATTACGGATATATCCAGGATTTTGGCGTAAAGCTTGATGTCAACTTAAATAAAAATATATTTGAGAATCTCACTTTATGGCACAATGTCAACTCAAATAAATTTGATATAAACTAAAAAAATATCTCCTATCTTGTAGGAGAAATTCTAAAGTACATTTAGGAGAATTTTCAAGATGAAAAATACACAAATACATCAATATTTGAATTGATAAACTCTAAAGGGGATTTTAACATACAACATTGATTTTATTTGAATATAAAAATCTAAAAAAGCCCCCTGTATAATAAGAGAATTTTTATAAAAAAGTTCTTCATATGGAGTATGTTTATTTAGAGATCTCGGCTTGAAGCACGATATTAACCTAAATAGATATACTAAAAAAAATTCTCCTTGTCTTCCAAGGGAATTTCTATTGTACCTCGAGAATGCGGTCATCATGTATAATAAGTTTTCAAGTATCGACTATTAATTGGTGGCATTGGTCTTTCACCCTTTAGGTCGATGAGTTAGTATGCCCCTCCTTGATACACTTTTTCAATAACAAAAAGGCCTTCCCAGTTAGGTTCAAATTTGCCATCAAATATTTTATTAGGAATAATTGATCTTCTCAGCACCAGGACCAATTCTCTTTTTTGGATTGTTCGAAGCCGCACTATGTGGTCAAAAGCCCTGGTCATCTTTGCTCAATATAAAGTGTTGTTGATAAAAGTATAGCATAACATTCTCTTCTCAATTTAAGCTACTAATGATTTATTATTTGGTAATTTGCCTTTTTTATAGTAGTCAATGAAGGCTTGCCTCCAATCACATGACTCTTTTATAATAAAAGCTTCACACTGCTTTTCTAAGGTAATGTCATTCTTAGCTCATCTTGGTACAACTTCTTATTAATTTTAAGAAGTATGAGGAACAACCTGAGTCGCATCCTGTTGGGTCAGATTTGGTAACCCCTCTACCTGTCGAGATTGATACATTACTGGCTCTAGAACTCATCGAGTAAATATGCCGATCATGACATAATCACCATTCATACTTGTCATTTCTTTAGCTAATTTTTCCAAGTAACCGGCTTTACTATTATCGGATCGGGAGACTCGAGTTAATGTGATATTTGGTATATGCTTCATTAGCTCAAGAACTCACTTGTGATAGAAAGCTAACTTAAGCTTGTTGATGCTATAGATGCCAAATACATGATTTATAATAAATTGAGAATCGTCAAAAATATGCAAGTTTTGAATGCCTATGAAAATAGTTTCTTCGAGACCTATCATTAATGCTTCATATTTAGCTTCATTATTAGTCCTTAGCTCGGTTAATCTATATGATCGTCTCATTATCCCTCCTTCTAGTGTTATGAAGATGATATCGATTCCTACTCTTGCTCTTAGGAAATTTAGATGTTGGACTTGTTTGATCAATGAGGCTCCGTCAAAAGTATATTTTCTAAATTTATGATTTTTCTCTTTCGTGAATGAGCATAATTTGCTCATCGAGCAAATCATCATTAAGAGAAGAGTCCGTCGGGATGGGATGTGCAATAATAAAATATGCTAAGACTTGTCCCCTCACTGCTTTTTAAGGAACGTATATGATATCAAATTGTAAAAGCAATACTGCCCATCTTACCAAGCAACCTGTCAACGCTGGTCTTATCATCAAGTACTTCAGCAGATCAATCCTTAAGATGAGTGAGATAATATATAATGATGAAGCTTATGGACTGTAAAGATCAATGCTAAATAGTGCTTCTCTATCAGAGAGTATCTCATTTATGCTCCTATTAATCTTCGACTGATATAATAAAGAACATTCTCTTTGCCTTCTTCATTATGTTATGCAAATAATGCTCCAAGGGAATCTTCTAATGCAACTGTGTATAGAATGAGGGGATTCCCAGGAATAGGTGTGGCTATGATTGGTAGATTTAACAGGTAATTTTTAATGTTATTGAAGGCTTCCTGGCACTCATTATCCCATTTGAATGGAGCATCCTTCTTCATCAACCTTACAAATTATTGACAATATCCTGATAGATTAAATATGAATCGACAGATGAATGCGAGCTGTCCTTGTAAAGAATAGAGCTGATGCAAACTCTTCGGTGGAGGCATCTCCATAATTGCCTTAATTTTAGCAGGATTGATTTCAATACCTCAGTGATGTACAATGTTCCCAAGAAATTTTCTAGAGAATATCCTGAATGCACATTTTAGAGGATTCATCTTGAAATCATATTTTCTAATTCTCTCTAATATAATTCTCAAGTCTTCGAAGTGATTTTCATGGTTTAGGCCCTTCACCACCAAATGGTCGACATAATGCTCCACCTTTTGATGAATCAACTCATCAAAAATATGCGTCATGGCTCTTTGGCATGTAGCTCTAGCATTTTTCAAGCCAAAAGGTATGATAATGTAGCAATAGATGCCAATAGGTGTTTTGAACGATGTATATTTTTCATCTTTAGGTGCCATTTTGATTTAGTTGTATCATGACGATCCTTCCATAATTGAGAACATGTCATAGTTGGAAGTGATGTCTACCAATAGTTCTGATATTGAAAGTACAAAGTCATCTTTTGGGCACGCCTTATTTAGGTCTTGGAAGTCAATGCAGAGACAGATTTGACCATTCTTCTTTTTAACTAGGATAATTTTGGCTATCCAATATGCATACTTCTCCTCCTAAATGAAGCCTGCTTCGATCAGCTTCTTAGTTTCTATAATTACCTGTTCTTCAATCTCTAATCTCATTCACCTAAGAGCTTGCTTAACAGGCATTGCATCTGGTTTAATAGCTAGTTTATGAATTATCACATCACGAGGTAAGACTGGCATTTTAGAATATGTCTAGACAAAAAAATTCCTAAATTCACAAAATAACAATATTAGCTCTTCAACTTTCTCATCAAGTAGAAGGGCATTGACGAGAGTTGGACGGGGATCATCCTCAGCTCCTAGGTTGACTTCTTTAAGTTCATCCATAGTAGCTATTTGTCCATCATCTTTAAGTTCTTGAGCTTTCTACTTTAACATTTTTAAGAAAGAGAATCATCTTCTCTTCATCATTAAGACTCGATATCGATTCTATTATATTATAACAGCTCTATGAGGTCATGGATGAACCCTAGACCTTTAGTGATAAACTTATCACTTCTTTACAATGCTTGAGGGCTTCTTTGGCACCACATCTTGTTAAAGATTTGAGTCCTATGTTTAGTAGTTCCCATATGAACTCCAAGCTTATGGATCATTCTTCTCAATTTTTATGGATTATATATTGGTATTCTTGTTGGTACTATCTCATCAGAACTTTTATGTTGAGTAGACTGTTCAAAATCTTGAGGTTGAGACTACTCGAATTTGTAAAATAGTATTTCTGTTTTGCCACTCTCACGCGACGACGACACATAGAATGTTATTAATTCTTCAATATCATGAACCTCAAATGGAGTGATTTCTTTGAAGCACTGCTGAGGGATGGGTATAATTTTGAGTGAGTCATCTAACTCTGCCAAGTGAGCTATCCTTCCTAATGCAGCCATCTGAACTCTATTTTCATAAGTAGATTTAAAATTATAGTCTCAATCAGAATTACTTATTTTATACTCTACTTCTCTTGAGAGCTTATAAGTTCCCTTAGGTTTGATAAGTATATCTTCTTCTTCTTCTGTGTCACTTCTCAAATGAGGAACTAATTTTCCTGACTTAGGTGTAGAATCAAGTGTTTTAGGAGAGTTGACATTGCCTTCTTTCTTCCACTTTATTTCTGCTCTTTCACCTTGTGAAATTATGTTTTAGTTCCTGAAGTGGATGCTACTGCTTCAAGAGGCTCTATTAGTTTAGGCTCTTTGAGGATGAAATTTTTGTTTCTTCATAGATCTTTACTTCATTGACGGAGAATGGTTGTAGGTTACCAAGAATTCTAAATTCTTCTCCATACTTCAAATACTTCATACATTGATGCATAGTTGATGAGAACATGTTATACTCATGCAGCCACGACCAACCCAAGAGAGCTCTAAATGATGTATCGGCATCGATTACATGAAACTTATCTTTTGTATATAAATCTTTGAACTTGAGTGGGAGAATAAAAGAACCCAAAATTTTCTGCCCTTTTTCATTGAATCCATGAACCATCAACTTATCTCTCCCAAGATGTTGGATATCAAGTGATAATCCTCTTAATACTTTTAGACTCATAAGATTGATAGAAGAACCTGGATCAATCAATATTCGACTGATCGAGATGCCATCACTCTCTGTAGTAACATAAAGAGGATGATTGTGATCTATCATTTCTAACATAAGATCTTCTTCAGAAAATGTGATTACTGGGAGATCTTGAGTTTGCAATGCTTCAGTCATGCATTTTTCAACAAAGTAAGCTTCATAAATCTCTGAATCTTTGAGAGCCTGTATCAAAGTTTCTCAAAGATCTTTTAACATCAAGAGAGCCTCGTACACACTCACTTGTGTAGGGATCTTTCTCAGATGTGATAGAATATTATAATTTATCTTTACGCTTGATTTAGACTTTATCTTAGGATTTCTGGGAATAGTATTCTCGTTGACTTGAATTTTTTTGCCTTTATATTTATTTGCATTTCCTTTCTTTGATGAAGGTGGTAAAACATTACCACTTCTTAACTGAACTTGAATCACCTTATCTAGCTCAAATTCTTCTAAAGAGGTAGTTTCTTCAAATTCTCATCTTATTCTGGAAGATTGGCCAAAAGGGTTACTCATTTTTCAATGTCATACATTTCATACATGATGATATGGATGAGTCTGACTCTTCCATATTAGGAAAACATATATCTTCATCTGAACTATTACTATATTATTAAGTCATTAAACAAAATTTAAATATTAGCTCCTCAAGCTCTTCTTTGCTTTCCTGGCATCACACAGATGAGTCAGCATGTCTCTACTAGATAAGATTCACCATTATCTTCTTCATCTACTTTAGCAATGCAAAGTTTATGCATGAAGTCTACAAGCTTGAATGGTTGTCTTGCCAGTTGGTGATACTCCTCTAGATTATTAATGATCTTTTGAGTTGTAGTTCTCTTCTTAGTCTTCTTTTTCTTATCCAGCTTCTTTGATTTATAAGGCTTGCGTTTAGCAGACTGTTTCTCATGCTCTGACAAAGTAGCCTTATCAGAATGTTACTGAGAATCCTTAGTTTAGGCATCTCTCTTAAGTCCAATATAGGTTCAAGTGGTGATTTCCACTTAACACTATGGATGTTTTTTAGCTGCTTTAGCATCTTCACGCTCTTTTTAAAAATTAATGTTTGTCATTCTTCAGTCTGAGCTGATTTATCCTTCTATTTATCTTTGCTGGATGATGCAAAATAGAACGTAATCATTCTTATAAATTATCTTTTACAGTTGAGTAGAACACTGTCGGATAGTGTAAATTTATCTCACCGATATTTTTTTTCAATCCAATCTTTGAAGACATAACAATCCTCAGTAGGGTGATTGATCATTCGATGATAGGGATAATAGTTTGGATTACTAACTTGATCAACTTCTTTAGGCCTTTTCATTTCTGTTAACTATAAACCAGCGTTGACTGTTTGCCAAAATAATTTAGCCATACTGTCCCTTCAAAAAGAATATTTTTTATTCATCTTTTCTTTAAGAGACGGTCGCATTCGGTCATCATCTCTTGTTGTTTATTTTGGACGCTCCCCGTCACTTGAAAAAGTATGGGGTTTTTTTATTACCTCCTAATACTAATTTTGGTTGTGGATTAGAATAAACAGGATTATTTCCCTTATCATCATTATACATTAGTTGGTTTCTTTATCCACGTTGAATATCACCCACTTTTCTCCATTTAAGCTATAGGAAGCGGCGTGAGTTTTGTTTCTTCTTGAGCTTGAAGGTTTGTTTCTCTTTGCTTTATCTACATAGATTTCAGACTTATGGCGGTTCAACTTTTCAAATTTAGCCACCTTCTGGAGCAAATCCTAGAATATTGCAATCGACACCATGTATAGAAATAGTGTCATTTTATCATCCATATTTCCCATTATTAATTGGATGGCATGTTCTTCTTCTAAATTATTGCTCGCACTTCATACTTAGGTTGTGCCAATGACTTATGAATTTCATCACTAACTCGTCTTTCCTTCTTTTCAACAAGATAAGATCAGTGATTGTGATTTTCTTTGTTGCACTGGCAAACCTCTTCACAAATATGGTCTCCAATTTAGCAAATATTTTAACTGAATTATTCGGCAATTCTATGTACCATTCAAAAGAAACTGAAGCTAGGCTACTAATAAATTAATGAAAAAGTAGTGCATCATTCCCTCCTGTGTTACCACAAGTAGCCTTGAATTGGGTTAGATGTTACTCTGGATTACTAAGCCCGCTGAAAGTGTTGAATTTCAGCACTAAGTAACCTTTTGGGTATGACACTTAGTCATATTCACCTAGGTAAGGGCGACTCTTACTCACCAACTTTTTAGCCTGCTCTAAGGCTATGACTATCTTTATCTTTCATTGATTATTATTTCTAGCTGATAAGCTCTTACCATTCCAGGTGTGCAAGCTAGATTTTGAATTGAAGGCTGGAGATGTGCGTGATTAACTTCATCCCTTCCTTCATGCATAGCATATACTGTAGATGTTTGATGTACCACAGTGGCCGGTGGTATAGAAGTTGCATTATTAGTTGTATGTTGATTAGCATACAAGACAGGTGCTGGACTTGATATGATATTCTTCTACAATATCTCCATCATGATATTCATTTGTATCATCATATCATTCATTTTGGTATAGAGCTATGCAATCTCCTTATCTTTGACCTCCATTTGATGCTGCATTTCTCTTTGTTCTCTAGCTAGTGCCATGGCGTCAATTAGTATAGGATCTTCTTCTTCTTCTATTTCTTGTGGTTATTTTTTTCCTTGCTCATTTTCAGGGGAAGAACTTGATTATCCTTCTCCTTATGCATTTGCAGAGATAGTTGTTGTTGGGGCTGTATGATGATGCTAATTATAACAGTGTGTACCAGGCTGATCATTTCTCGATTCAACCACATAGACAACTTCGACACTAATGATATGTATCTCATTCTAGTCTTATTCTTCTTCATCTTCAGCAAAGATCGAAGATCTATCTTCTATCTACTTCTGTGAAGACTCTTCTTCATAAGCATCAAATTCAGGTTCAGGTTCCCTGAGTTCGTGTTGATGATGATGGTGTTGAGTAGAGAGGTCATTTATATCTCTAACCATGTGGATAAATTCTATTTCTATAGAATATTCTTCATTATTTTCTTCTTGCACATGAATTTCTGATTTACATTTCCATTGGATCTCTAGCTCAATGTGCGGAACAATCACTTCTTCTATTAAAGGACCACGATCAATGTTGACCTTCTCTTGTAGGGGTGAAGCTGATCGATGATGGGATCTTCTAAATTATTCTCCAGGGTGTCGACCATCATATCTTTTATCAATGATATCCTTTCTTTTGGGTATCCACTTCTGGTGAGTTGATTTTGAGGATAATTTTTGAGTATATGTATCAGATATCACACATCTTTTATTACTCAAAGTTTCATTATGGGGCCTTGGCCTTTATATTTACTTAACCTTTCACTGGGACCTTGTGAGTTCTGACTGGTCCAGTGTCACGCCGATGCTCACCATGAATTGTACTTCGCTAGCTCCACCGTAGATGATAACTTTCTTGGTGGAGCTTCAGTATTTTTCATCTCAACAGGCCTCTGAAATCTTCTTTTCATTAGGCCTCTATCCTTGGCATTTCTCCTTCTTCTCTATCTTTTGGTTAATTTGTTTTCTGATGAGGAAGCTTCATGATCATGCTTTTCGGGTACAAAGGGTTCAGTAGGTGCAACAGCTGTACCACGAAGAATTAAAGACACAATTTGTCCCTTGATGATTCTTTTCATCACGAGATCTTCAGGTTGACCTAGCCTCTTGAAAACTGAAGTTCTCTGTCTGGAGAACTCCTTGAAAATGGTTGTTGTTGAACTGATTGCTGTACATGGCCAGTAGGAGCTTCAGTAACTTGAGTCCTTCCAGCATGACCTGGGATGAATGTATCACGGATGGATACTTTAGGAGTTGCTGCTATGATAGCTAAAAAATTTAAGCTACTAAATTCAATGGTAGCTCAGACATCTACACTGTTGATGAAAGCATTGGCTAGGGAGATGCTTGCACCACGACCTAGCTGAACGGTGAAAGGAGTGCTTTGTAGATCCATTTCTATAAAAGTGAAAGATGGGGATTAGTAATTAGCAATTATTATTTCACCCCATACTTTTAAGATGCATAGGCACTATAGAACAAAATAATGGTATAATAAAGATACACTCTACGGAATAATTCATTATACATAGAGCTTCATATTGAATTTATTACACGCTTAAATCACCATTTTATTATTTTGAATTTTTAGAAAATTTTATTGCTACTATAGCACATATATGATTAGCCAAAGATGAAAAGAGAATTCTTTCCCCAGTGGAGTCGCCATAAATTTATAGTCTCCAAAAATTCTGCCACCGACCTCTTCATTGAAAAGAGTGTTTAAAGTGTCAATGTAATTTTCAGAAGGTAAATGAATAGTAGATAAGACACTACACAGAGGTTTCATCCTCATTTTATGAGGACTTTAGATCTGGTTCCAGGTTTCCTATAGGCGCAGGCCCCTATAGTTAATTACCTCTCTCAGTAAGTGAGAGAGAACTTTCAATTAAGGCTAGTTATTATATTACTTAATTTGTAGCATATAATAACATCATGTAGAGTTTTAAAATTTAGATTATAAAATTTATCATTTCAGCTTAAACCGGATGGTTCGGGAATGATGACATGCCCGATCTAGATCCCATGGTTCCTTCATCCCTGACAGTCACGGTCCCTAGTCTACTTAATCAGAGGAGGTAGTCAACCCAACCTGATAGAAGGATCCTCATCAGTAACACATGGGTTACGTTGTCCAAGAAATCCTTGTAGACTTGGGGTGATGTTTGTCTAAGGAGACATTCTTAAGTTCACCTTAGCTGATAGAGGAATGTTTGCCCTGTCAAGTATACCCTATGATTCATAACTCAAAGGGCAGAGCCATTGGGGAACATACGGGCTACGATCGTGATCATAATATAATGGAGTTGACCGCCAAACCACTCGATGAGGACTCGGTTATAACGCTATCTATGGAGCGTCGCCACCAATCGAAGACACGCCATATTTTTATTAGCAAGAGATTGATTGAGAGTGAACATAATAGAACACTTGACTTGACATTGGCTCCTTTGTGAGCTAGAGTTTTCTTAATTTGTCACCCTCGACAAACAGTTGCGAAAGGTAGACATATTAAGTTTTAATTTAAGCTTTTAATGATAGAATTCTATTTAAGCAGTCTTTAGATTGACACTCAATTTGAGTTAATTTGATTAATTTGGATATATTTAAGAGTTTTAGATCCGGTCAACTCTGTTTAGCTGCTAATAGAGGATTAGATATAATATCACCTGATAGAATCAGATATTTCTGAGTTGAAATTTTTATAATAGATGTTTAGGTTTTGTTAACCCAGACCCAGTCCTAAGACTAAACCGAGAATCAACCTGCACAGCATCCTCAGACACTTGAATTTAAGCATTCAGCATAGTGTCAGGGCCCATACGGGTGTATAATAATTTTATGTAACTTTATGTTTGAATTATGAGATGGATTTCAGACCTTTTTTTATTTAATTTTGATTTTAGCATGCGCAGTCTTTTCAAACATTTAAATTTGTACTTGAAATCTCCATGTCCGAGCACATGCAAAAATTTATAGTTTAGCTAATTTCATCTAATTAATAAAATTATTGATCTTGAAAATCATAATTATGATGAAATTCTTTAATTTTTGTATTGAAGGAAGCCTTATGATTTTTGTAGATTTTGATTTAGTATCGCCTTCTATTTGCTTGTGCAAAGAGTTACAGATTCGGCGGCGAAGAAGGTATTTTAATTTAGATTGTATTTTAAAACATTACTTGCACTTAGTTTACTTGTTGAGTTTTTGAATTCTCTCAGTTTGATTATGTTCAATTTGCATCACTTTTGATAAGTTATGCCAATTTCAATGTTTATTATTTTAGCTCTACTTATGCTTATTAGCTAGCATAGTAATCACCTCTATATTCGTATAAGAGTTATTAAACCCAATTTAGATTTATCTTTTGATTTTAAGTTTATTGCAAGTTTTTTATGAGTTTAGTACTAGTCTCTCCAAATTTTAATTAAAGCTTGTTTAATTTTGAGGAATTTATATGAAAAGAGAACTCACTTTATAGCTTCAATTTAAGTCATATGTAATCCCAATTAGAATTTGTGAGTTTAATATTAGCCTCTCTCATTTAAATTTTAAATGAATGTTTTATTCTTTCTAATTTTTTTAAAGGCTCCCCCCTTTTTTCTTGCTTGACCCATTTAGTTTAAAATTAGCTGCATATTTTCTTACTTAATGTTCTTAAATTAGTTAATTTCACTCTCCCCTTTTTCCTAAGTCAAAAGATTTGACAAAATTTTGGCCTTCATTCCATATGATGGGGTAATTTAGCTACCCACACACTAATGAGTATGATTGGTATTTTACAATCGACTTTCAATCTCATTATACCCTAATGAGCATAATGAGGCCTTCAATCATCTGCATAAAAGTAAATACATACATACATACATACATATATATATATATATATATATATATATATATATATATATATATATATATATATATATATATATATATATATATATATATATATATATATATATATATATATATATATATTAAATCCAAAATTTGATCAAAATTTTGGCAGCATTTTGGCAAGGGGGAGCGACATCTAACAAGTGTTACTTACTGTTCCTCTGGCGAGTGGTGTCGCGGACGCTACTCATCATCACACATGAGCATGGATGAGGCCTTCAAACTTGCATAAAGACAAATATATGCATATACATACATCCA
Source organism: Cymbidium sinense (assembly GCA_021442155.1). NCBI lineage: Eukaryota > Viridiplantae > Streptophyta > Magnoliopsida > Asparagales > Orchidaceae > Cymbidium > Cymbidium sinense. Next base: position 121,680,267 of record CM038225.1, read on the forward strand.
CTTCCACACATTCATACATTCATACATATCCACAACTTGCAATAATAATGAGCTTGTATTCTGAACAGGTGAGTTGTAGAAGAAGGACAATTATTTGGAATGTAATAGTTCTTTTCATCTCTATCCTTTACCAAGATGCTCTTAAGGATATTGAGGAAGAGTAATGGGTTTAAAGGCTTAAAATCTGTTGATTTTATCAAATACAAGATGTCGCAAATGTGAAAAGTGAAATAGATAACATCTTCTAGATTCTAGAGTAGGATTTAGTTTAATGTGATTTTCATGATAGTTACAATGATAGCAACTACAATAAGTAAGGAAGGGCTTGCGACTTGATTAGAAATGAGAAGGATGGGGGATGGAAGGACGGAGGAAGAAATGAGAAAGAGGTTTTTGGATGATCATGAAACTTATGATTTTCTTTGGGTTTGAAGAGGAGTCGAACAAGAGAGAAGGGTAGAATTGAGAGGGATCGCTCAATTGATATCAAGGAGGAAACTCATGGGACTTAGACGAGTAGAGGCACATGAAGAGCCATTGAGGGGAAAGATGAGAGTGACTATGAGAGGCAAGCCAACATTAGGATCAGGGAAGGGAGGAAGGTTGCAACTTCCTTTATTGGGCTCGGTTTAGCTCATCTGAGAAGCACGGAAGATCAATCGGATCAAGAGAGAGGAGGAAAAATAAAATAAAAAATCCAAGAGGGAAAAAGAAAAGAAAAGGCTCTCAATTTTTCTTGGGAAGGGAGGCGTGTCCGTCCCTTTGCCTTGCAGTTGAGAAGAAGAAAGGGGAAGAGGGGGGAATGGTTAGCCAAGGGAGACGCACGTGGAGGGAGGAGCGGTTGTTTGAATGTGGGAGCTTGTGCGCACAAAGGAGATGGATGAAGGAGGCAAGCTCAGCTACGTGTGTGGAGGCTCGGGTTGGCTGCGTGCGTGAAGAGGAGGGATTAGGGCTAGTCGATTGAGCCAGTTTTAAGTTACTAGCCCATTTTATAATATTTTTATTAGTTAATCCTCTTTAATACAAACTTTATGTTGACACGATTACGTAATCAAAATATATATCAATTCAAGATTATTTCAATATTCTAAACACAATGACACTGTCTGTTTTGCGATCGGAAGCCATTTGGTTCGAGTCGGCATCAAATTGAGTCAATATCAGCTTAAAATGCACATCCCCACTTTCGATCGCTTAATTTTTGCACAGACTCATCTGAATTGAGTGTGAACAGTCTTACTTGATAGATTTTAGCATTTTAAAGCCAATGATGTGCTCAATTTTGCGAAGAAAGGTCATTTGATCTTCATAGGTGCCTCCTAATCTCGGTATGCATGTAGGCACATTGATTATCAAGTCATACAATATTTATATCCTGACTAGTTTTGATGTTCTGAACATGACGGTGAAGTTCGTTCATCAATCAGAGGTCATTTGAACCATTTTTAAAGATATTTAGTATATTTCAGCCTCGATTTGTGCACTATCACTGCTGATAGTTTTCAATATTTTGAAGCTAACGACATGATAAGTTTCATGAACGGAGGTCATTCAGATATCATCACAGCTTCTCTACTCTGATATGTGCATCAACACATTAATAGCTCAAGCATTTAATCGATTGATCGTTAGATTTTGTAATATTTATATTCTGATCAATTCTGACATTTTGAACATGATAGCGAAGTCCGTTCATCATTCAGAGGTTATTTTGACTATTTTTGGTGACATCAAGTGAATTTTGAGCCTCGATTTATGCCCGGTCGCTTCCAAATTCCATTGAATTAGACTTGTAGGCCTAACTTTGACTTTGTGGCACACATATAGAGGTCAACAAAATGCCCCCCAATAAATATAATTCATGCATGTGTTAAAAAGTAGTTGACCTTTTGGGTTGGCTATAGAGCTTGGATCATTTATTTCAGTATTAATGAGCTACAAGATTTTCCATTAGTATCGATATTAGACATACTAAATGATGATGACCAATTTGTAATTTACTTGTTAGATAGATAAGAGTTTCACATCTACTAATGTTTCTTTGAAGATCTCTTTCTTTTATGTCATTGCAGATTTGAGTTTTCTCCAACCCTAGCTTTGTCCTTGGTTGGGTTTGATAGAGAAATTGGTCTGCTTGTTTTCATGAAGGATTCCACTGGGGAATCAGTTTGTCTGTGCTTGGTCGGATTTGAAATTCCATTTGTCCTATCTTTAAGCTGTGGGCTCTGAAAATTCTCCACCGACCACTCGATGAGGAGAGTGTTTTAGATATCGGTAAAATTTTCAAAAAGTAGATGGAATAGTAGATAAGACACTACCCAAAGATTTCACCCTCATTTTGTGAGGATTTTAGATCCGGTTTTAGGTTTCCTATAGATCCAAGCACCTATAATTATTTACCTCGGTCTAGAGAACTTTCATTAATGTAGTCACTTTGAGAGTAAAAAAAAGATGTGGAGTTTTGGAATTTAGATTTATAAAATTATATTTAACTTTTAATGGTTGGAAAATGATATGATCCATAGTTGCCATCCCATGTCAGATCCCTCTACTTAGTTAGAGGAGGTAGTCGACCCAACCTGACAGAAAGATCCTTGTCAGCAACCATATGTTGCATCATCCAAGAAATCCTTATAGACTTAGGGTGGTGTTAGTCTAAGGAGATAAGCTTAAGTCTACCTTAACTAATAGGGAGCTTTTCTCCAATCAAGTATATCCTATGATTCAAATGAGCTTTGAGCACGTTCATGATCGTAATATAATGATGTTATTTAATGACAACCACTCGATCAGAGGACTCTAGTCGTAACTGCATCATATGTGGAGTCGATTGGCCAAACCACGCAGTCAGAGGACACAAGCCATATCCTTGCTGGCATGAGATTGTTTGAGAGTAAACATAGTTGTGTGCTTGATTTTACTTTGGTTTCTTTATGAGCTAGAGTTTTCTTAATTTGTCACCTTTAATAAACTATTGCGAAAGGCGAGTTGAATTTTTGGCTTTAAGTTTTTTTTAAATATTGGATTTCACTTAGACATTTATAGCTCAATGATATTTTAAATTCTACATTTAGATTGATATTCAATCTAAGTCAATTTGTTTTAAAATTATAATCATATTTTGATGGAAGTATCCCCTCCGGTTAAAATTTTTATTTAACACGACCATCATCGGGGTAGTTAATTTATTGAATCAAATATATTTGAGAACTTTAGATCCTGTCAACTCTGTTTAGCTCTTGATAGAGGATCAGATATACTGTTACATGACAGAATTAACTTCTCATATATTTTACTAAATTGAAATTCTTCTAATTGATTTTAGGTTTTGTTAACCCAGACCTAGTCCTAAGACTAAACTAGGAATCAACTCGCGTAGCATCTTCAGACACTAAATTTAAGCATTCAACATATTATCGGGGCCCATGCATGTGTTTAAATCATTTGATTTATTATTTTAGATCTTATCGACTCTATCAATTTAATAATAGAGGATCAGACCTAGATTTATATTTTAAGAATTTTGAATTTGAGAATATTAAATATAATATCTTAAATATTTTGATAATAGTTATCCCACTAGTTGATATCTTCAATTAACTCATCTATCATTAGGGATATAGGTCTGCATGATCATTTAGTTTATTATTTCAGATGTTATCGACTCTATTAAATTAATGATAGTGAATCAGATCTAGATTTATATTTTGAGAATTTTGGATTTAAGGATATTGAATATAAATATCTTAGTTATTTTTAATAATAATGATTACCCATCCAGTTGATATCTTCGATCAACCAAGTTATCATTGGAGAGTTAGGAGATAGTTGTTATACTGTCAAATGATAGAATTAGCTTCTTAAAGATTTTCTCAAGCAGAGAAAGCTATAACAATATTATTAGGTTTTGTTAACCGGACCTAGTCTGTAGACCCAATCGGGAATCAACCCGCTCAGCATCCTCAGACACTAAGTTTAAGCATTCAGCATAATGTCGGGGCCCATGCAGAAGTTCATTTAGAATACTTGTACTAATTTGAAAAGATCAAATTGAATTAAAGATTAGTTTATATTTTGTACAAGAATTTATCTCTTTTAAATGATTGCATAAGTTCTGAAGCACTTGAATTGAGTGATAGTTGCTCCATAATTTATGTAAAATTAATATATTTGAAGTCTATTTAGAATTTAAGTCAACATCTTTTATCTGCTTCTAATTTTATGTTGAAGATTCGGTGGCATAGAAGATGTTATAGATTGATCTAATACCTTATTAGATTTTTTAGATTAATATTTAATTGATTCCAATTTAGCTTGCACAGCCTTTTCAGTCATTAAAATTTATAAATCTTTATGTCCGAGCACATGTATGTGTATCTAATAATGCCTTAATTAACACATTCTGTTCACTTGTATAATATGTTGTGAATCCGGTGGCATAGAAGATGTTATAGATTGATCTAATGTCTTATTAGATTTTTTAGATTAATATTTAATTGATTCCAATTTAGTCTACGTAGCCTTTTCAGACTTTAAAATTTGCACTTTAAATCTTAATGTTCGAGCACATGTAGGTGTATCTAGGAATGCCTTAATTAACGCCTTCTGTTCGCTTGTATAATATATTGTGAATCCGGTGACGTAAAAGGCGTTATAGATTAATCTTATATTTTATTAGATTTTTTCAGATTAATATTTAATTGATTCTAATTTAACCTGTGCAGCCTTTTTAAATATTAAAATTTGTATTTTAAATCTTTATGTTTGAGCACATGCAGGTGTATCTAAGAATACCTTAATTAACATCTTCTGTTCGCTCGTATGATATGTTGTGAATCTGGTGGCGTTGAAGACATTTGGTATTTCAGATCTTATTTAATTATTTAGATTAATATTTATTTATTGGCATTTAGTTCATAGCTCATTGAGTTCTCTAAGTGTCAATGAAACTTAGCTCGTGATCATTGAGAAGCTCGTAGGCTCATCACAAGTCTAATTCAAATTCCTTTTTTTTTTTGCTCTGAACGGTTATATTTGATCCTTATTCTGATTGAAGGACAAGCTTTCAAATCCAATATAAATTTTATTTGTGCTCGTAGGAAATTATCAAGATAATTAGAAGCTTTACCTATATGTTATTCTTGTTAGGAGACAAATTCTCAAGTTCGTTAAAAGTCCTATGTATGATCATCAATAAGTTATCGAGATCATTCTTATTTAAAAACTTTTATAATTTTATATGTAGGTTTATTCTTTAATTTATCATACATAAATAAGTTCAATTTAAACTCATCAACACTTTAATTTGTTCTAGTTTAAATCTCCCATCAGTCTAAAATTTGGTAGCATCTCGGCATCTTCCCCGCGTAGGGGGCTGCATCGGGAGTCTATTTGGCCCTCCCGTTAGCTCTACTGAGCATAACGGTTAGTGTCTTGCGACACTACAGCTGTGGTCTTCTACTTATTAGCTCTAATGAGCATAACAGGGTCTTCAAACACCTGTAATTTTAGTTTTGATTTTAATTTTGAGTTTATAGTTCATTTTGTGTTAAATTGATTAAGTCCTCTATCAATTTGAATTTTGGTAGCCTCTCGGCGTCTTCCCCGCATAGGGGGTTGCATCGAGGGCTATTCAACCTTCTTGTCAGCTCTACTGAGCATAACGGTCAGTGTCTCGTAACACTACGGTTGTGGTCTTCTAACTTGCTAGCTCTACTGAGTATAACAGGATCTTCAAACACCTGCAATTTCAATTCAGATTTTAACTGTGAGCATAGAGTTGATTTTACATTAAATAAATTAAGTCCTCTGGAATTTTATAGCCTCGATCTTCCCCACATAGGGCGACGGGGCTATTCAACCTTCTCACCTCTACTAAGCATATGTGTCTTATGATACTACGTGATCTTCCACTGTAATATCTGCATAATGGAGACTTTAAACTCGTCAGCACTATTGAGTATAATGATATCTTCATACACCTCTTCTAAATTATTCATCAAATCAGTGAGCAAGGCATCATAAATAAGAGGACTACAGGAAGCAAATTTTTGATCACCAACACCAAGAGCATGTTTAAGAGATTTCTGATTTAAAAACTTTTCCATGTTGGGAAAAATCAACAAAATTTCAATAATATCATAATAGTTGATATCTCCAGCAAGAAGGTGAAGGTAGAGTTGCAAACCATCAAGGAAGCAATGCATGTAATGATGTCGTGGGCACCACAAAGTTTTGTTGTAAGCTCACAAACATGATATATTTTAGAAATTCCTTTGTATGCTTTTTCTCCAACTAGACCCATGTTGTATGCATAATCAACATATGCACTATACTGTATTCCAGGATTTGTTAGCCCATTACCGATGGCAAAACCCTTTAAATTCAAGTGAATACCAAGTTTCTCTTTGCTCCCTCTATGAATTCTCTAGTAATAGTAAGAATATAATGTCCAGTGGGTTGGTCAACATATATAAGATTTGAGGCCTTGTCCCATCCATAATCAAACCAGATAAGAGATAAGTTATCAGCAATCTTGATAGGGCTATTTTCATAAAAAAAGCTAATTCTGCACCGGGGACTTCCAATCACCAACGATAGGGTCCGCTTGCCTCAGTGATGCCTACTACCCCACAAGAACGTGTTCTTAGCTCTCACTACCGCATTAACTACATCTTTGATCTTCCTAGCTAACATGTGCTTGTCAAGATACTCCTGGATCGACATTTCTTTCTCCAAAGACAGTAAGCCCTAGTTGTTTTCTTTCACTAAAGAAAAGATAATCATGTTTCTTTCTTTTTAGTAGAAATCTACAACTAGAAAGAGAAAAGAACGGTTGTTTGTAGTGCTACACTGACGAGAACGAGATTCTTTCTCCAACTTAAAGAAAAAAATGGGTTATGCCAATTGAGTGAGAGTCCATCGCTTTATGATCGCATCTGTTTACAGACCTGGATGACGCTTTACTCCTCTGATGCAAGTAGCGAGAAAGAGAACCTCACAGAGGGAAAGTGGCCTTACTTTGCGATCCTTCGCGAGAAACAAAAGCGAGCTGGTGAGGTCTCATCTGGATAGGCAAGAAGAAGGAGTTTCGACTTTAGCTGTGAAGTTTCAATCGAGAGATCGAGCTATTTAGCCAATAGTAAAGGAGATCCTGCCTCCTCCTTTTTTTTGCCCACCGCAGGGATAAGATAAAGGCTTAATTAAATGGGGTGATATGGGGTAGGTGATGTGGATGCTCTTTATTGGTTAAATGAGAGGTGGAAGCATGGGAGTGGGCGGTTACGAGTTCCAAGGCATTGACCAGATGTGATTAATAGATAATTAGGTGGATTTATCTCGAAATGCATGCTAATTTTGATAAAATTTTAAGCACAATAACCTTCATCAAATTAGATATCTATTCTAGGTAATTTTGATATTCTAGGTGCAATGGCGCAGTCCATTTCTAACAGAGGTTGTTTGATCAACTTCGGCGTCGGACTGGGTCACTTTCAGTTCAAAAATGTGCATTATCGCTTTTGAATGCTCAACATTCACACAGAATCATCAAAAGTGAGTGTGAATGGTCTCATTTGATAGGTTTTGATATTTTGAAGCTAATGATATAATCAGTTCACAAATGAAGGTCATTCATACATCGTCGTAGCTCCCCAACTCTGATATGTGTGTCGACACATTGATAACTCGAGCACTTAATTGATTGCTCATTAGATTTTATAATATTTATATTCTGATCAATTTTAACATTCTGAATGCAACGACAAAGTCCGTTCATCGATCAAATGTCATTTCAAACATTTTTGGTGACATCCATTGTATTTTGTGCCCGAATTTATGCACTGTCATGTCTGAAGTCCATTGAATTCAACTTGTGGCTTGACCCGACTCATGACACATATATGGAGGTCAACAAATTTGATTTGCACATGAAGTGAGTCACGTTTGTTGAAAACTGGTTGACCCTTTGGGCTGGCCATGGGTCTTGGATTACTTCAGCTTTCAACTTCCCTGGATTCACTAAAGAGATTCTTTCACCATTTACTCTTTGCTTCGATGGGTTCATTGAAAGTCTATTTCTTTTTTCATCTTCATGGATTTGAATTTTCTCTAACCCTAGCTTTGTGCTTGGTCAGGTTGGATGGACGAATCAGTTTGCTTGCTTTAAGATTTAAAATTTCTTATGTTCTAGCCTTAAGCTTGATGAAGTTTGATGAAGAATTGACTTGATTTGTCTATATGGACTTATCAAGAAGTGTATATATATCTTCAGTCCTATCCTTGCTACTTTGACGGACTCGTTGAAGGGCACATACAATTGACTCAACTTTTCAGCTCATATTAGGTCAATGTTTAGTTATGAGTCTAGCACTATGTGCTTTAACAAACTGAATAATCATGAAATTCCTTTAGTTCAACCATTAGCTTTGTATGAACTATGGAATTGTTTCCTCAGTTCTGTGCTTTCTACTTTGGCAGACTTGATGAGGAAATTGGCTTTGATCTGCACTTTGTGCTTGATTAGACAGCTTGAACAGAGATTGAAATATCACCTTGCAAGCAATATAGGGATTTATTTGAGGCTGCTCTGAATTAAGAGTTGTTTCCTTAGATTGTCTTGATCCATTGATCAACTAAGAAAATCTCTTAGATTCTGGTTTCTTGTAATCACTAAGTTAGATTTGATTTGGGATTGAACAACTGTCATCATTGCATTGACTAGTAGGGGCTCTTTCACTATAACCTTTTCTTATGGCTTGTCGAGTGATGAGAGCATCAATGACTTGATCATTTGTAGGATTGTTGAGTCTGACTTTTAGAACCTACTCGAGTCTTCGACTTAAGCTGTGATGGATTGATGACTTAGTCATCATACTAACAAACTGAGGCTCTTTCACTGCGGCCTTTTCCTGCTACTTGTTGAGTGAGGAGAGCGTCAACAACTCGGTCATTTATGGGCTTGTTGAGTCCGACCTTTAGAACCCATCTGTGTTCTAGACTTGAATATGTAGGGGTTGATATTTTTCCAACTTAGTTGATTGAAGCTTCCAAACTAAGAATTCTTCTAGCTTGATCTTCAAATTTGATGAATCTTGGGTGACAAATTTTTGATAATTAAAGATGTCTTTTCGTGCACAGAAATAGATTCTTTTTGCTATTGCAAGAGTTTATAATTTTAACAACAATAGTTATAAATATATTCAGGGATCTCAGCATAAAGTTTGATGTCAACCTAAATATATACAAGAAGACCTCCTATTTCATAGGAGAAGGTTGAACAACCTTGATCACAAAAATGATGCTTCCTATCTAACAAGGGGGTTACAAACTAGTTCTAAGATATATTACATAGCTTGATTTCCTTTAAAGCAGAAAAGAAGTAATATATTTTCAATCATGATATGTAGCTATCTAAGGATATCATCTTAAAGCACGATATCGACTTAGATAAATATATAAAAATGCCCCTATCTAACAGGGGGGTTTTCACAGTAATTATTGAGAGATTTTGGAATGTCTTTGATCATATGCTTTGTGCTTTCAGACTTATTGAAGACTTTCTCCTAAGAGTTTGAAATTTGTATTTTTCTCCTATCCTGACTTTGTGCCTGTTGAGCTCACTTTTGGAGTGAGCTCTTAACATCCTCTTAGACTTAGGAATCTTTTAGATACTAAGATTTCCTTAGTCATAAGACACATCTAGTGATTAGGTGAACACCTAACCTAAGCCTAGAGACTTAGAAGTGTTAATCATAAGATTAGGCTATGCCTTAGGGTTTAAGGAAATTACTTATCCTATAGCATAAACTTAATCTAGATACACTTTTCTCAAATCAAACCCAGACTCAATTCTCAAACTAAATGTCAAATTCCAAATCTAATTTCAAAATTTGACTCCAAATGATTGAAACCGAAAATCAAATCCAAACCCTAAAACCCCTTCCTAAGCCATATGAACCATATTCATAAGCTAAGCCAAAACTTTCCTTAAATCAAATGAAACTCAGTTGATCTCTTTATAAATCAATTATTCCTTCATTTATATTCACAAATATAAATGAAATCCAAATTCAAATGTCCAAAACTATATCAAAAATCAAATCCAAACTCAATCTAAACCCTTTAAGCCAATTCTTTGGACTTAGCCAAATTCTATCCAGATCAAGTCAAAACTAATGAATTATCTCTTGAATCAATCATTCATTCAATTATCTACCCAAATATAAATGAAACTTATAACCATCAAATCAAATCGAAACCAACCCAAGTCAAACCCAACTTAGCCATTTTGACTTGAAAATTTCAAATGAGCCAAAATCCCTTATACTCCAAATTGATTGCCGTTGAACTTATATTTTAATCTAGGGCTCATATATAAGTTCAACTAAATTCGAATCAAACTAAAACCAAACTAATTGACTCACTTAGGTACACTTGACCTAAAGTGACCTAAAGGACCCATTTGAGCCAACTTCTAATCCAACCCAAATTGGATTGAACCAAGCTTACCAAAATCTTACACCATAATTGCTGATCACCCTAGGATGATTAAGTGCAATCAATTGGGCCAAACCAAGCCCGATTGGCCATTTGATCCAAATTGACCCAAATTGGCCTAAAGAACCAAATCGGGTCAAATCATGATCTAACCCAAATTGATTACAACCAATGGCTCAAGTTTATTCCAACTCGATTATTGAACTTAACCAAAACCATAATTAAACCCAATTTGATCAATCAAGCCTAATTGGGTCAACTTGACTCAACCTAGCCCAAATTGGCCTAAAGGTCCAATTTGGCCTAAATCAAAATAAATCCAAATTAATTCAAAAAAAAAGACTACATTCATCTTCAATTAGTCAATTGAACATGAATCAACCCATAACCCAAGTTAATTTGGCCAATTTTGGTCAAATGGGTCAATTTGGCCCAAAATGACCCATATGACCTAAATTGGGCCAAATCCCTTGAAACCAAGCCAAAACCCATTGGGGGCTAATCAAATCCAACCCAAACCCATTTGTGATCATCCCAAAACAAACCCAACCATTTTAAATCCCTCATGAACCATCCCCCACATAGGATTTCACCTAACCTCATTTAATTCTCCCATCACATGCACTTAACCCCCCATCCCATGTGATATTTCAATTGAATAAATGATCATATAGAAGAGAGGACTTTGGAGCAAAAATCCAAAGTCCTCAATCAATCTTGCATCCATCCCAACCACTCCAACTAAGTGGCAATCAATTTGGAGCCAAAAAATTCAAAAATATTTTGAATTTTTGGTCATTATAAAAAGAGGTGGAGATGAGGCTTGAAATCTCTTCCAACCACCACTATTTAGCCCCCAAAAACTCCCCAAAGCAAAAGAGAACCCATCCCCCACTTCATTTAGCCACTTTGAGCTCAAATAATACAAGAATTTGCTCTTTCGGTGAGGCAACAGTAAATATCGGAGAAGGAGGCGTTCCGAAGAGAAGCAAGGGCTAAAGATTACTATAAAGCTTCCTCACACAGATAAGATCTCTCTCGGATCTTCACCGTCGTCGAAAATCATCCCCGGTGAGGTAACTTTCGTCAAACCGTAGTTGGCCTTAGGATTTTGCATATTTTATATTAAATTTTCCGCGATTCTAGGAATTTCCTTTAGAAAATCTACCACTTTTATTTTAAATCATCCCAAATAGGAAATAGAATTTTTTTGGTGCGAATCGGCATGAAAACGGGTCTATTTGGACAAGTTTTGGCTTAGAAACTTTCATTTTTTTCCAAAAATACCTCTAAAAATAGCATTCACCACGGCTCACGTCCGATCCGCCGGTCATTGGGATCGAAAATGATCGCGATCGCCTTGATCAGCGTGATCGTCGAGCCGTCAGTCATGCGGTTCGCATGATCTAACAGCTCCGATCGCGTGATTCGAGCTTTGTATTGCCAGAAATGATCTGGACAGTCCGATCGCGTGGTTCACGCGATTGACTATCGTCATCATCGTCGACTCATGCGATCGCGATCTTGTTTGATCTACCGTCGATCATGATCGACGGTCCAGAAAGCGGTCATCTTTCCCGCCCAAACCACGCATATATATATATATATATAATAAAAATAATAAAAATATTATTAATTTAAATCATCTGAAACTTCAAAAATTCATTAAAATTAAAATACTTACCAAAAAATTGAAAACAAGGGCTCTTTGGATTTGTCTATCCGAGAGAAATCCAACAAACCAAAATACTCAAAATTTACTAAGTATTATGAGCGTAATTTAGGTTTTAGTGAAAACTATATTTCATTAATTAAGCCAAAAATATAAGTCAGATTAAATTGAGATTTTCACATATTAAAACTAATGTTAAAATACACCTACAATAAAAATTTCAAGTTAAAAGAACTTTTGGATTGGGAGAAATTAAAATTTTTAAATTCATATTATCAATTTTAATAAAATAAATTAAATAAAAATTCAGAAATTTACCAAAATCTTCAAGATGACCTAAATCACTTCAATTGACATCTAGGACTCTTAAAAAAAATGATTTGATCTTTTGAATCTTAAGAAACCCAAATAAACACTTAAGATTAGAGTTTAAACAATTAAAAAGTTAATTAAAATATAATCTAAAAATAACTCAAATATTAAATAAAAAAATTAGAAATTGAATAGCATTCATTAAATCATTAATCAAACTTTAAATCAGAAAAATATCATCTTTAAAGGAAATTAAATTAAATATGATTAAATATATTTAAGTTAATAAAACTCAATTAAATGATTAAATCTTAAATCAAACTCAAAATCAAACTTAGAAAACTTTTAATTTGATACTAATCAATTAAAGTAAATAAAATTAAAGCAAACTTAATTAATGATTAAGTCACATCCATTTGGAATGAGATAATTAATAACCATTGAATATTTCAACCTAATAACTAAATTGAACATGTTAATGAAATCAAACAAACATAATAAATAAATCAAGTCAAGTAAAATAATCATAAATAATAATCATTAATTAATTTAATTGAAAATTTAATAAATTAATCCATCATCTTAATTAATCAAATTAATTTAAATAAGTTGCATTAAAGCTAACTCTAAGATTAAGATTAAATCCCCCCCAAATAAACTAATTAAGTTAATTAAGTTAATCATATTAAACCTAAACTTAATCAAACATAATTAAGATGCAATTAAACATTAATCAAAACATAAATTAAACTAAATTAATCTTTATTTAAACAAACCTTTAATTAATCTAATTACTATTAATCAAACTTGATTAATCAAACATTTAATTAATGAAAATTTAATTAATTAACCCATCATCTTAATTAATCAAATTAATTTAAATAAGTCACATTAAAGCTAACTCTAAAATTAAGCTTAAATCAAACCCATAATTAAATTTAATAATCACCCTTAAATAAATTAATTAAGTTGATTAAATCAATCATATGAAACCTAAACTTAATCAAACATAATTAATGCAATTAAACAATCAAAACTTAAATTAAACTTCATTAAGTCATTAATCTAATCAAACAAACCTTTAATTAATCTAATAATTTTTGATTTTAATCAAACTTAATTAATTAAACATCTAATTAATGCAAACTTAATAAATTAATCCACTATCTTAATAAACCAAATTTTTATAAAATTAAAGTTAATTCAAATTAAATTAATTAATTAATTAATTTAATCACACCCATTAAATAAATTAATTGGGTAAAGTACATTAATCATATTAAACTTAAGCTTAATCAAACATAAAATGCAATTAAATGATAATCAAATCCTAATTTAAACTTCAATCATTAATTCAATTACATTATTAACTCAAATAACATGAAATCAAATTAAAAGTTAAACAAACCTTTGTTTAATTTAATCATACCTCTTAAACAAACTAATTAAGTTAATCAAATTAATTACATTAAACTTAATTAATCAAAATGCAATTAAATATTAATCAAAACATAAATTAAACCTAAACCATTAAGTCATTAATTACATCATTTGTCTAAACAAATATGAAACTAAATAAAAAAATTAAACAAACCTTTATAATTAACATAAATACACTTATTAATTAAACAATCACATAATCACATTGAACCTAAGCAAACCCATAAGACCAATAAAGCTAATTAAATCAAATTGGATCAAATTAAGTTAAATCAAGAAAGATTCTCATCAATTTAATATAATTAAATCAAATCTCATTCAACCTACTTAAATAAAATAAACTAATTAACTATCCAATATATGAAATCAAAATGCAAACCAAACTTTGATGAACATGACAAATGGATGTGATTAAAAATCCCAATTACAAAGAATCAAACCCAATTAGAATCAAAATAAAATCTTAATTAATCAATATCAAACTACAAATAAATGAACCACAATCGAATTAAATAAACATAAAGTTAAATCACATAACCATGATCAAAGAAAAGAATTAAATATTTAAAAGGATATTGAATTATCAAGATTCAATTAAATCAAAACACCTAATCTAAAATTAATCAACCAAAAACACATGAACTTAAACAAACTTAAACTCCATTAGACATTAAGGATATTGAATTATCAAGAAGCAATTAAACTAAAACATCTAATCCAAAAAAAAAATCAAATAATCAAATACTTAAATAAACTCAAATTCTAAATTCTAAATCAAATCAAATAAATCGAATCAAATGAATTACATAAATTCAAATGGGCTAATCAATATACTTAAGGACTTTAGTTAGATTCCTTAGGAATTATGATGTAGAATAGGGTGAGTCACTCATGGATGAAATTCATCCTACTCTTTTATTGAGAACCTAAATATCATTTCAACCAAATAAAATTGAAATAAAAATGAAAAGCAAATCATTAAATCATTTAGATTGAAATCACTCAAAGGTAAAATTTAAATTCAAACTTTAAATTGAAACTTAAACTAAAGAAGCCTAATAAAGTCTTGCTACACAAGTCTTAAGCACACACATCAGAATACTAAGTCACTACTTCTAGTGCTAAGTTAGGCGTATGTATGATGTTGTGTTTTGTTTATGATGTAATGTTTTAGGCGGATGTTAGGGTGTATGTTTTGACTGGATGTTAGGCGTTATTAGCCTAATCATATTTTTGCAGGGGTTGTGCTTAAAGGGGCTATAATAAAAAATATAAATGCTTTTCTTTGCGTTGCTTAGCCTAAGTGTAACCCATGTTAGGACAGGTGGGCTTGGTTACCCATGTGTGGGTGCTAAGTCCAAATTATTCATATAACTACTTGGGTTGTATGGTGTGTTTTTTATTTGTCTTTGCAGTGTAGCTAGATTTACTTTTCCTATTTTTGATGTAATTTTGCATTAGGAATTAGGATTAGTGCTATGGAGGATTAGGATGAGCAGTGGCCAGAAGGTTTAGTCCCTCGGGTGCCCTGTGATGCCTTTGGAATAAATCAAATCAAAAGAAAGAGAATGAAGAAATGAAGAAAAGAAGGCCCCCCATAGCATATATATTATTTTTGTAATCAGTTGTAGGGCGAGCTCTACCCATCTTTTCTTTTCTCTCTTTTGGTGTCTGAGAACTAGACACGGCCTTTTATTATTTTATGGTAGTCTATAAAATTGTTTGATGTTATGTTTAGAATTGCACATTAGAAAAACACACTTTTCATAATTTCTTTATGATTGATGTTTGAATGTGTGGCCTAGATGCGGTAGGCTTTTAGGATAAAATTATTTTTTTACCCCAATTAACAACTCATAATTAAAATTTTAAAATAACTCATAACCTCACATAAAAGCCTAGGAATTAAATCATATAATAAAATTTTTAGTAACCCCTTAGCTGGATGGATGAATGTATAATATCATGCATGTTATATTCTTCCACTCTTGTTAAGAGGGGGCTTCCATCCTTGTCAGAGAATCAAGGCTTAACCTATGAGAGCCTTTGGTGGAAGACACCCCTTTCTCTCTTGATTTAGCCTATAATCAAATTCTCATACATTTAGGAATACAAAATCCCATAGCCTGTGTCAAAATAAAAAGTCCAAAAGAATCAAATAAATTTGATAAAATTTACATTAGATTAAGTCATGGATTCATACCACTCATGCTCTAGTCTCTTAGGGAGTGAGTCTAAGGACTTAGTTTCCTTTCTAAATGAACAACGACCTAGCCATCTTGCAAATCATAAGACTTACCTACATGGATTTAAAGCGTAGGAGGAGTTAGCTAGCTTCCACTTTAGGCGGTAATAAGTCCAACAGTCGGGATGTTTATTCTCTCTTATTAAGGTAAATCATATATCCATTTTTGCCTTAGATTTAGGTTGTGCCTTCGTTTTGTACCAAGGCTCCTTAGTTTAGGAATCTGAGGTAGTTATTTTCTTTGGGCTACAAGCATAAATCCTCACCTCTTAGGCATTTCCACAATCTTATGTTGTGAAATTATAAGCCCTAGCAATCTGATAAAATGTCAACTCAAATAATCAACTCTCTTCAATTTCAAAAATATAAAGCCCAACTATAGGGTAGATTGGAATGCTCACTAAGCTTCCTAGTATTATAAGCATTTCCTACTTTCTCCCTTTGGATTCCAAAAATAAGTCTTCTCCTTGATCTATCTCATTTGATTTTCTAAAATAGCCAATCCTTTGATAGCCTTAACCTTGAAATCTTTGGAGACCCTAATTGTCTACTTTAATCGAGAGTATTCTTAAGAAATTATTATTTCTTAGGATGTAATTAACTATGAGGGCTTGCCTCCATAGGGAACTTAACATACCCAGCTTAAAATAAATCCTACTTTACTTTTCCATATAAAGTAGGGGAAAGATCTTTGGTATATTCGAAGACCCATAATGCCTTAGGAGTCATTATTAGGTGATTAGGTCCATTATAGGGTGGTGATTTCTATCTTTCGAGATAGTACATAATTCCTTAATGTCGTACCCGATCACTTCAATAAGTACCCCCCCTAAGATTTGCGTGGTGTCCCACATCCTAAAAATAAACACCACAGTGCCTTGGTAGACTTAATGGAGTTGATGGTTTTTTGTTGAGATGAAAACATCTTCGATCCTATGCTTTATGCCAGACTTATTAAAGATTTAATCTCGAAATTTGAAATTTATATTTTCCTCCTATCTTGGCTTCATGCCTCAGCGAACTTGATGGAGTTGATGACTTGTTGGCAAGATGAGAACATCTTCGGTTCTATGCATGGTGCTTTGACGGACTTACTAAAGACTTCATCTCGGGGATTTGTATCTTGTATTTTCTTCTATCTTAGCTTCGTGTCTTGATAGATTTAATGGACAAAAATCTTGAATTATCTTGGAGACTTGTTAGGTGATACAACATTACATTATGCCCCAACTTTCTACTTTCGTGGGCTTATAGAATGATGTCTGCCGACGAGCTAACCTTTAGAGCTTATGTTGGGTCAATGGAGAAGAATTTTTAGTCCTATATTTTGCATGTAACGGATATGTTGATGACATCAATCCCTTAGTCAAGCCCTTTAGCTTTGTATAGTGGGATGACTTCTTCGGTCCCTTGATTTTTGCTTGGTTGGACTCATTGAAGAAAAATTTTCTTTGGTCTTTGCTTTCTACTTGACAGACTTATTGAAGGAATTAAAATTTCATAATTTTTATTGATACCAAACTTAACTTAGTGCCTTCTCGAGTAAGGATGTTTTATTGAATTTTGGAGATGACCTTACGATCATTAAAGATGAACTCCCAATCTGGGCCACTTGAACTCACCAAGTTAGAGGGATTTGGATACTTGGATGCTCTTGTCTTTGAACTAATAAAGTATGGAAATCTCTTACTACGATCTTTATGGCGTATTAAATAAGCAGACCTGTCAGTGACTCGGCCATATTTGAGCTTGTTAAGTCTGATCTTATGCACCTACTTGAGTCTTAGACTTGAACAATTGATGGAGGGTTTTATCATCAGGCTAACAAGGTGGGGTCTTATCGTGGCCTTTGCGGCATGTTAAATAAGCAGATTTATCTACAACTCAGCCATATTTGGGCTTATTGAGTCTGACCTTATGCACCAACTCGAGTCTTAGATTGAATATATGAATAGAAGATGTGTTTCCAACTTGATTTATTGTAATTTGCAGACTTGAAAATTTCTCTTTTCGACCAGTAAGACTTTGAGACTTGTGAGCTTTATGTATATGGGGATCTCGACCTTGGGTGTGATGTTAACTCAAATACAATAGAAAGGTCTCCCTATTTCATAAGAAGAGCCTGACATTTTACTGTAAAATTAAAAAAATGCCTCATGTCCGATAGGGAGATTTTTGCTTCATTTTGGAAATGCATTCTTGTATTATAAGAGAATTTTCAAGCAAAATTTACACATGTAATGATAGTGATGAATAATTAGTCTTCTCAGCACCAGGACCAATTCCTTCTTGAAAAGCTCGAGGACGTACTATATAATTGAATGCTTTGGATGTCCTTGCTTGGTAGATTTCTAAATTTTATTGAGCTTAGAGCCTAACTTTATCAAACACATCAAGCTCTTCTATTTATAGATGAGCATTCTATTCTTGAGTGAGATTGTGTTAAATGGTTGTTCGGAGTGAAGGTAGTTCAACTTTAAGTGGTAGAATTGCTTCAGCCCTAAATACTACTGCATAAAGAGTGGATTTTGTGAGAGTTTTGTAGGTAGTGCGGTAAGCCCATAAGGCTTCAACAAGCTTTATATGTCACTCCCTTTTATTTCTTATAAGGATTTTTTTGAGTAGCTTGACTAGTGTTTTATTGAAAGCCTCGGCCAAGCCATTTGATCTTTGATTATAAATTAATGAGTATCATCAATCAATCTTATGTCAATCAACGAATCTGTAAATTTTAGTGCTTTTGAAGACTAGGCCATTGTCTGAGATATTGTTAGCTTCTTCTATTCCCAAACATCGTAGGCACATCTGCTCGAATAATCTATGATATAGGGTGTTGCCAACATATGCATATAGTTGAAGCCTTTTTCCAAGTTATGCATCCATCAGCTTATTACTCGACAATTTTCTTTCCTTAAAGTAGTCGATGAAGTGTTGTCTCTAATCTTCCTTCTCTTCTACTATAAGGATTTCACTTCGTGGTATTGGAGTTTCTTAGATTAAGATCTTGCCTCCTGAATAGTCTGAGCCTCATCTTGTTGATTTTGATGAGTAATTTGTAACGGAGTGTAAGGAGCAACATGAGTTGCATTCTGCTAGCTTGCATTTGATGACCCCTCTTCCAATGATAATTTTTTATTTATTAGCTTTAGTACCCAACGAGTGCAAACACTAATTAGCACATAGTCGTCATTTCTTTAGCTAACTTATCTAAATAGCCTATTTTGCGTTATGGAAACTCGAGTCATAATGATATTTAAGATTTACTTTATGAGCCTGAGAACTCGCTTATGATAGTGTGTCAATTCAAGCTTGTTGATTTTGTGAAGGCCCAACACTTGATTAATGACGAGTTGAGAATCACCATAAATTTGTAGATTTTAAGCTCCCATGAAGATAGCTTCATCCAGACCTACCTCCAACATTTCGTATTATGCTTCGTGGCTCAATCAACCTATAGGAATGCCTCATTATACCACCTTCTAGTGTGATCAAGATGTAATTGATGCCAGCTCGAGCTTTTGAGAGATTTGAGGGCTGAGTATACTTGATGGATGAGGCTCCATTAAAATACAATCCCCACATTTACTACTTTTTTTTATATATATGCATGACCCCTCCACCACTTTCTAGGAACATATGTGATGTCAAATTGTAGCAAAATAATAGCCCATCATGTCAAGCGACCTATCAATGCTAGTCTCATCATCAAGAACTTCAATGGATCGATTCTTGAGATGACAGTAATTTTTTGATATAGCATATAATGACATATCTTTTAAAAGGCAAAAATTAATGTCAATCAATTCTTCTCAATTGTAGAATAGTGTATTTATGCTCTTATCAATCTTTGACTAATGTAATATAGAGCGATATCCTTTCCGTCTTTATTGCGTTGCACCAAAAAAGCACATAGAGATTCTTCCACTGCTGTTGTGTACAAGATGAGAGTTTTCCTGGGATTGTTGCTACAAGATTGAGCATATTTAACAGGTACTTCTTGATACTATCGAAAGCTTCTCAACATTTTTTTGTCCTATTTGAAAGGAGTATCCTTTTACATCAACCTCATTCTCTTGGACGTGGAACTCTGATCGATGCTTCTAATAAATTTCTGGCTCGGAGGACTACGATCAAACCTGACCTCTTCTCGAATATATGGAGATGGTTGGCAATAAGCTCCAAGGTGTCGACTGTTAGAAATCTCATCACATAGGATATTTTTCTTAGGTACACATTCTTAACAAGTTTCATTTGTGGTGGATCTCTCAGAGTACAGTCTAGATGTCACGTCACTATCCTTCTTTAAAGTAGTTTTACTTCGAGGCTTTAGCCTCCAAATTTGCTTACCTTTTTGTCTGGACTTTTCGACGCAGATTCTTAGACCTGTGGTCCAAGTGTCACACCTCGATGCTCACTGTGTGGGATTTAATTAGATTGGTGCCTTATTTGGATTATAGGTGGAGGTCTTCTTGGAGAAGCAACTCTAGCCTCCCTGATGATAGGACCTTGATATTTTCTTTTATCAGTTTCTTCTCCTTAGTAACTTTGAGGACCTGATGCACAATTGCAAATACAGTTTCGAGTTTCCTCATTGGAGAAGTTAGAACTTGACGTTGTCAGGTTTAGAAAGGCTGTTTTATTTGACCATTAGAGCTGTCCCGCTTTACTCATCTTAGGCTGTCAAACCTATAATGGGTTAGAACACTTGCTTCTGGTTCCACATGTAGTTGTACAATTTTTTGCTTGAATAATAATTATTGAGCACGCAGTTCAGCATTTCTTTTTCTACGTTATATGTGGGTTAGCTTGCTTCCAAATAAAGAAGCTTCTGCATCGCTACTTATTCTCGAGGCTTCGGCCTCCATATTTATTTTCCTTTTTGTCTGGACCTTTTGGCGGTGGATTCTTGAACATACGGTTCAGGTGTCACGCCCTGATGTTCACCGTGCAGGAATTTCTTAGGATGGTCTTGAGCTTTTACTATCACTGATGGTAGCTTTTGTAGTTGAGCATTCTCAGCTTTTCTGATAATTGGCCTTTGATATTTTTTATTCATAAAACCTTTTCTTTTACAACATTTAAGACTCCATGTACTTGAGCAGATAAAGTTCAGGTTATTTCTTCTAAAGTACTGGAGCTGACTGTTCTCGAGCCTAAAAAGATTACTCAACAACACTAGTAGAGCTATTCCTTTTCACCCATTTTAAAAATTTCAAATTTATTATGGGATAGAAATACTCACTTCTAGTTGTATGGTTGATTGTGTAATAGATGGCCCATGTGAGAGCTGATGAGCTCACAGCTTAACATTTCTTCTTCTCCTCTGCATTCTAGGTAGTTTTCTTCTAGATGAGATAGCTTCAACATTAAAAGGTTCAACTAGCAGAGTGGTCACATTCATATTCATGACTGAAACTTTATATTCAGTGATGGTTCTCTTCATGACTAGTGCTTTATAATGACCCTATATTTCGAGGAACCTTATTAGCAGTAGTGGCCATTCCAGTTATCCTCTTCCCCTGCATAGATTGGTATGTACAATATGCAGCTGCTTCAAGTAGAGGATTATTTACAACAGCGATTGGTGAGAAGTCTACATTACCAAATTGAATAGTAGCTCCAACATCTCCAATATTGATTACATCATTAGCCAGACGGATATTGAATCTGCAACCTAACTGCATGATGAAAAGTGTGCTCTAAAGATCAATTAACATCGAGAGCAAATAGATTAGTCATAAGGACATGATTGGCTTAGATTTAGTTTCATTAAAAATTGATTTTTAAAATTTAATTTTTATCATGCTCCACAACTACTATAGCTCAAATTCAACTAGTCAAAGTTGGAAAGGGAAACCTATCCCCAGCAGAGTCACTAGAAATCTGTGGGCTTTGAAAATTTACTACCGACCTCTCGATGAAGAGAATGTTTTAAATGTTGGCAAAATTTTTAGAAGGCAAATCAAATAGTAGATAAGACACTACCCAGAGATTTTGTCCTCATTTTGTGAGGACTTTAGATCTAGTTCCAAGTTTTCTATAGGCGCAAGCACCTATAGTTAATTACCTCTCTCAGTTTTGAGAGAGAACTTTTGATTAAGGCTAGTCGTTATGTCACTTGGTGCGTAGCATATACTAGTAGCATGTGGAGTTTTGGAATTTAGATTTATGAAATTCATTATATTTAACTTAAAGTGGATGGTTGGGGGAATGATGACACGCCCAATCTAGATCCTATGGTTCCATCATTTTGGGTTGTCACGATCCTTAGTCTACTTAGTCAAAGAAGGTAGTTGACCCAACCTGATAGAAGGATCCTTGTCAGCAGTCATGAGTTGCATTGTCCAAGAAATCCTTGTAGACCTAGGATGGTGTTTGTCTAAGGATACAAGCTTAAGTCTACCTTAGCTAACAAAGGGCTTTTTGCCCAATTAAGTATACCCTATGATTCACAACTCAAAGGGTAGAGCCATTGGGGAGCAAACAGACTACAATCATGACCATAATATAATCATATCATTTAGCGACAACCACCCGATTAGAGGACTATGATCATAATTGGATCATATGTGGAGCCTACTAACCAAACTACACAATCAGAGGACACGGGCCACATCCTTGATGGCAAGAGATTGTTTGAGAGTAAACATAGTTATGTACTTGATTTGACTTTGGATCATTTGTGAGCTAGAGTTTTATTAATCTGTCACCTTTAACAAACTATTGTGAAAGGCGAGTTGAATTTTTAGCTTTAAGTTTTTTTTTAATATTGAATTTCACTTAGACATTTATAGCTCAATGATATTTTAAATTCTGCATTTAGATTAATATTCAATCTAAGTCAATTTATTTTAAATTTGTAATCATATTTTGATGGAAGTATCCCCTCCGGTTAAAATTTTTATTTAACACGGCCATCATCGGGGTAGTTAATTGATTGAATCGAATATATTTGAGAACTTTAGACCCTGTCAACTCTGTTTAGCTCCTAACAGAGGATTAGATATACTGTCACATGTAGAATTAGCTTCTCAGATATTTTACTAAACAAAAATTCTTATTATAGATTTTTAGGTTTTGTTTACTCGGTCCCAGTCCTAAGACTAAACTAGAAATCAATCCCTGCAACATCCTCAGACACTAAATTTAAGCAATCAACATAGTGTCAGGGCCCATGCACGTGTTTAAATTATTTAATTTATTATTTTAGATCTTGTCAACTCTATCAATTTAATAATAGAGGATCAGACCTAGATTTATATTTTAAGGATTTTAAATTTGAGAATATTGAATATAATTTCTTAAATATTTTGATAATAGTTATCTTTCTAGTTGATATCTTCAATTAACTCAGCTATCATTAGGGATATAGGTCTTTATTATTTCAGATCTTGTCGACTCTATTAATTTAATGATAGTGGATCAGATCTCTATTTATATTTTGAGAATTTTAGATTCAAGGATATTGAATATAAATATCTTAGATATTTTAACAATAATGATTACCCCATGTGTTGATATCTTCAATCAACCAAGTTATCATTGGGGAGTTAAGAGATAATCATTATATTGCCAAATGACAGAATTAGCTTCTTAGAGATTTTCTCAAACAGAGAAAGCTATAACAACTTCATTAGGTTTTGTTAACCTGGACTCAGTCTGTAGACCCAACTGGGAATTAACACGCGCAGCATCCTCAGACACTAAGTTTAAGCATTCAGCATAGTGTCGGGGCACATGTGAGAGTTCATTTAGAATAGTTATAATAATTCGGAAAGATCAAAGTGAATTGAAGATTGTATTATTTTTTGTACAAGAATTCGTCTCTTTCAAATGATTGCACAAGTTTTGAAGCACTTGAATTGAGTGATAGTTGCTTCATAATTTATACAAAATTAATATATTTGAAGTCTATTTAGAATTTAAGTCGACGCCTTTTGTCTACTTCTAATTATGTGTTACAGATTTGATAGCGTAAATGATGTTATAGATTGATCTAATATCTTATTAGATTTTTTAGATTAATATTTAATTGATTCTAATTTAGCCTGCATAATCTTTTCAGACATAAAAATTTACACTTTAAATCTTTATGTCTGAGCACATGCAGGTATATCTGAGAATTCTTTAATTAATGTCTTCTATTCACTTGTATGATATGTTGTGAATTCGGTGGCGTAGAAGATGTTATAAATTGATTTAATATCTTATTAGAATTTTTAGATTAATATTTAATTGATTCCAATTTAACCTATGCAGCCTTTTTAGACATTAAAATTTGCACTTTAAATCTTTATATCCGAGCACATGCAGGTGTATCTAAGAATGCCTTAATTAATGCCTTTTATTCGCTTGTATGATATGTCGCGAATCTGGTGGTGTAGAAGATGTTATAGATTGATATAATATTTTATTAGATTTTTTCAGATTAATATTTAATTAATTATAATTTAGTCTGCGCAGCCTTTTCAAATATTAAAATTTGTATTTTAAATCTTTATATCAGAG
This sequence comes from Cymbidium sinense, assembly GCA_021442155.1. Taxonomy (NCBI): domain Eukaryota; kingdom Viridiplantae; phylum Streptophyta; class Magnoliopsida; order Asparagales; family Orchidaceae; genus Cymbidium; species Cymbidium sinense. The sequence goes on from CM038225.1 coordinate 121,704,941, forward strand.
CACATGTAGATGTATATAAGAATGCCTTAATTAACGTATTCTGTTTGCTCGTATGATATGTTGCCAATGGCGTTGAAGACATTTGGCATTTCAGATCTTGTTTAATTATTTAGATTAACATTTATTTATTGGCATCAAGTTCATAGCTCATTGAGTTCTCTAAGTTTCAATGAAACTTAGCTCGTGATCGTTGAGAAGCTCGTAGGCTCATCACAAGTCTCATTCAAATTCTTTTTTTTTTTTGCTTTGAACGGTTATATTTGATCATTATTCTGATTGAAGGATAAGCTTTCAAATCCAATATAAATTTTGTTTATGCTCGTAGGCAATTATCAAGATAATCAGAAGCTTTACCTGAATTTTATTCTTGTTAGGAGACAAATTCTCAAGTTCGTTAAAAGTCCTATTTATGATCGTCAACAAGTTGCGGAGATCATTCTTATTTAAAGACTTTTAGAATTTTATATGTAGGTTGATTCTTTAATTTATCATACTCAAATAAGTTTACTTTAAATTCATTAACACTTTAATTTGTTCTAGTCTAAATCTCCTGTCAGTCCAAAATTCGGTAGCCTCCCGGCATCTTCCCCACGTAGGGGGCTGCATTGGGAGTGTATTTGACCCTCCCGTTAGCTCTACTGAGCATAACGGTCAATGTCTTGCGGCACTACAGCCGTTATCTTCTACCTGTTAGCTCTATTGAGCATAACAGAGTCTTCAAATACCTGTAATTTTAGTTCAGATTTTAATTTTGAGTTTATAGTTCATTTTGTGTTAAATTGATTAAGTCCTCCATCAATCTGAATTTTGGAAGCCTCCTGGCATCTTTCCCGCATAGGGGGCTGCATCGAGGGCTATTCGACCTTCTTGTCAGCTATACTGAGCATAACGGTCAATATCTCATAATACTATTATCGTGGTCTTCTAACCTGCGAGCTCTACTGAGCATAACAGGGTCTTCAAACACCTACAATTTCAATTCAGATTTTAATTGTGAGCATAGAGTCAATTTTGCATTAAATAAATTAAGTCCTTTGTCAGTCTAAATTTTGACAGCCTCCCGGCATCTTCCCCGCATAGGGGGCTGCATCGGGGCTATTCAAACTTCTCATCAACTCTACTGAGCAAAACGGTCAGTGTCTTGTGACACTACGGTCGTGATCTTCTACTTATTAGCTCTACTGAGCATAATGGGGCCTTCAAACTCATCAGCTCTACTGAGCATAACGAGATCTTCATACACCTCTTCTAAATCCTTCATCAAATCAGCGAGCAAGGCATCATAAACAAGAGGAATACAAGAAACAAATTTTCGGTCACCAACACCAAGAGCATGTTTAACAGATTTCTGATTTAAAAACTTTTCCATGTTGAAAAAAATCATAACAAAGGTTTCCCTCACATTTTTTTTAATATCATAATAGTTGATATCTTCAGCAAGAAGCAAAATTGAAGTGAAGTTAGATTTGCAAACCATCAAGGAAGCAATGCACGTAATGATGTAATGGGCACCACAAAGTTTGGTTGTAAGCTCACAAACAGGATATATTTTAGAAATTCCTTTATATGCTTTTTCTCCAATTAAACCCATGATGTATGCATAATCAACATATGTGTTATATTGTATTCCAGAATTTGTTAGCCCATTGCTCATGGCAAAACCCTTTAAATTCAAGTGAAGACCAAGTTTCTCTTTGTTCCCTCTATGAATTCTCTCAGTATCATCAGGAATATAATGTCTAGTGGGTTGCTCAACATATATAATATTTGAGGCCTTGTCCCATCCATAATCAGACCAGATAATAGACAAGTCAACAATCTTGAAAGGGCTATTTTCATTTAAAAAAAGCTAATTCACTGTTGCACCCAGGACCTCCAATCAGCCAAATAACGATAGGGTCGCTGCTCTTGCCTTAGCGTAATGCCCTAGCTGCTCCATAGGAACCTTGGTCTTAGCTCTCACTACTGCATTAACTACATCTTCGATCTTCCTAGCTAACATGTGCATGCCAAGATACTTCTGGACTGACATTTCTTTCTCCAAATACTTTAAGCTCTAGATATTTTCTTCCGTTAAAGAAAAGAAAATCAGGTTCCTTTCTTTCTAGTAGAAATCTACAATTGGAAATAGAAAAGAACGGTTATTTGTAGCGCTACACTGAAGAGAATGGGGATTCTTTCTCCAACTCAAAGAAAAAAAATGGACTGTGCCAACTGAGCGAGAGTCCATCGCTTTATGATCACATCTGTTTACAGACCTAGACGACACTTTACTCCTCTAATGTAGGCAGTGAGGGAGAGAACCTCAAGGAGGGAAGGTGGCCTTGATTTGCTATCCTTCATGAGAAACAAAAGCGAGCCAATGGGGTCTCATGACAGTGTGAAGAGGGAGTTTACGGGAAGTTCCAGAGATCACTATCGCTGGTAGTAGAAGGATCCAGCCTCCTCCTTTTTTTTTTGCCTGTCGTAGGGATAGAATAAAGGCTTAATTAAATAGGGTGATATGGGGCAGGTGATGTGGCAGCTCTTTATTGGTTAAATGAGAGGTGGAAGCATGGGAGTGGGCAGCTGTGAGTTCCAAGGCATTGATTGTATGTGATTAAGAGATAATTAGGTAGATTTATCTCTAAATGCATGCTAATTTTCATAAAATTTTAAGCACAATAATCTTAATCAAATTGGATATCTATTTTAAGTAATTTTGATGTTCTAGGCATAATGTCACAGTCCGCTTCATCAACGGAGGTCATTTGATCAACTTCAGCGTCGGATTGGGTTGCTTTTAGTTCAAAAATGCGCATTATCGATTCTGACCACTCGACATTTACGCAGACTCAATAGAATTGAGTGTGAATAGTTTTATTTGATAGGTTTTGATATTTCAAAGCTAACAATATGATCAGTTTCATGAATGGAGGTCATTCAGACATCATCGTAGCTCCCCGACTCTAATAAGCATATCGACACATTGATAGCTCGAGCGCTTAATTAATTGCTCATTAAATTTTGCAATATTTATATTCTGATCAATTTCGATATTTTGAATGCAACGACGAAGTTCGTTCATCAATCAGAGGTCATTTTGAATATTTTTGGTGATATCCATTATATTTTGAGCCCTGATTTATACACTGTCACTTCTGAAGTCCGTTGAATTCAACTTGTGGGCTTGACCCGACTCATGATACATATATAGAGGTCAACATGAGCTTGACAGACTTGAAGAAGGACTGATCTGATTTGTCCCCATTGACTTGTCAGGAAGTGTATGCACTCCATGAACTCTGTGCTTCGCTTTGATGGATTCATTGGAAGATACATACAAATGACCCAGCCTTCCAGATTATATAAGGTCAATGTTAAGTTATTAGTCTGACACTGTGTGCTTTAACAGACTGAATAACCACAAAATTCCTTTAGTTTAATCATCAGCTTTATTTGAACTATGGAATTGCTTCTTCGGTCTTATGCTTTCTACTTTGACGGACTCGGTGAAGAGATTGAGTTTGATCTGTACTTTGAGCTTAATCAGATCACTTATGAATAAATTGAGATATTACCCTGCGGATAATATATAGATTGATTTGAGGCAGCTTTGAATTATACATTTCCTCAGATTTTTTTGATCTATCGATCAAGTAGAAAGATCTCTTAGATCCTGGTTGCTTGTAATCACTAAGTTAGATTTCATTTGAGATTGAACATCTATCATCATTGGACTGACGAGCGGGGGCTCTTTCACTATAACCTTTTCTTGTGGCTTGTTGAGTGAGGAGAGCGTCAGCAACTCAGTCATATTTGAGCTTGCTGAGTTCGACCTTTAAAAACTACTCGAGTCTTCGACTTAAACTATAATGGGTTAATGGTTTTGTCATCAGACTGATGAATGGAGGCTCTTTCAATGCGGCCTTTTCTTGTGGCTTGTTGAGTGAAGAGAGCATCAGCAACTCAGCCATTTGTGGGCTTGTTGAGTTCAACCTTTAGAACCTATTCGTGTCCTAGACTTTAGGATGTAGAGGTTGATTTAACTAATTGAAGCTTCTAAAATCAAGAGTTCTTCTAACTTGATCTCCAGAATTTTAGCAAATCTGAGAGATAGATTTCTTGACATTTAAGGTTATTCTTTCATGCATAGAGATAGATTCTTTTTATTCCTGTAAGAATCTGTAACTTAACAGTAATAATTATGGATATATCTAGGGATTTCAGTGTAAAGCTCGATATCAAGCTGAATAAGAATATATTTGAGGATCTCATCTTATGGCATGATATCAACTCAAATAAACTTGATATAAACTAAAAAATGCCCCTGTCTTGCAGTGAGAATTTTAAAGTATATTTAGGAGAATTTTCAAGATGAAAATATATAAATACATCAATATTTGAATTGATAAACTCTAAAGGGGATTTTAATATACAACATTGATTTCATCTTTTTATAAAAAATCTAAAAATGCTCCCTGTATAATAGAAAAATTTTCATGAAAAAGTTCTTCATCTGGAGTATGTTTATTTAAGGATCTCGACATGAAGCACAATGTCAACCTAAATAGATATATTAAAAAATGCCCCCTGTCTTGCAAGAGAATTTCTATTGTACCTCGAGAATGTGGTCATCATGTATAATATTTTTTCAAGTATCGACCATTAATTGGCGGCATTGGTTTTTCACCCTTTAGGTTGATGAGTTGGTATGCCCCACCTTGATACACTTTTTCAATGACAAAAGGGCCTTCCCAGTTAGGTTCAAATTTTCCATCAAATTTTCAATTATGAATAATTGGCCTTCTCAGCACGATGACCAATTCTCCTTTTTGGAATGTTCAAGGACACACCGTATGGTGAAAAGCCCTGGTCATCTTTGCTCGATAGACTTTTAGATTTTGATGAGCTTGTAATCTAACTTCATCAAGCGCGTCAAGTTCCTCCATTCTCAGATGAGCATTTTTATCTTCAATTAGATTGTATTGGATGGCTACTCGAAGTGAAGGCAACTCAATTTCAAGCGGAAGAACTACTTCAATTCTAAATACTAATGAATAAGGAGTGGCTTTAATCGGTGTCTTGTAAGTAGTTTGATATGTCATAGTGCCTATTCTAGCTTGGTATGACATTCTCTCTTATTTTTAGTGAGAATCTTCTTGAGTAGTTTTACTAATGTCTTGTTAAAGGCCTCCGCCAAATCATTTGCTCTTGGATTTTATATCGAAGAATATCGCCAATCAATTTTATGTCGATCGACGAATCTATAAATCTTTGCACTTTTAAAGGTTGTGCCGTTATCAGAAATTATTCAGTGTGACACTCCGAATCTATAGACCACATTATGCATGAAGAAGTTGATCACTTGGTCAGCAGTAACTTTCTTAAATGGGGTAGCTTCAGCCCACTTAGAGAAATAGTCAATCGTTGCTATGATGGAGCAATGTCCAACTAATGACGGTGGATCAATTAGTCCAATTACATCTATGCCCCAACATTCGAATGGTCAGTATGCTATTATTGGGTGTATTGGATTTGGAGGTTGATGGATGATATTCCCATGTACTAACACTCACGACACTTCTTAGCATGATTAATACAATCTCTCACCATATATGGACAATAATAGCCCATCCTTTTGATTTTTACTACCATCTTGGGACCTGACTAATGTGCACCACAAAGTCCTTCATAAACTTCAGCCATCAGTTTGCTAGCTTCATATACACCTAGGCATCGTAACCACATTTGTTCAAAGGATCTACGATATAAAGTGTTATTGATGAAAGCATACATTCTCTTCTTGATTTGAGCTATCAGTGATTTATTGTTTGGTAATTTGTCTTCTTTAAAGTAGTCGATGAAGGTTTGCCTCCAATTACGTGACTCTTTTACAACAAAAGCTTCACACTACTTTTCTGAGGCAATGTCATTCTTAACTCTTCTTAGTACAACTTCTTATTGATTTTGGGGAGTATGAGCAACCGAGTGCTCTGAGATTGATACTTCTTCGCTCGGAACTTGTCGAGTAAATATATCAATCATGATATAATCAACATTCATACTTGTCATTTTCTTAGCTAATTTTTTCAAGCAATCGGCTTTACCATTCTCGGATCAAGAGACTCAAGTTAATGTGATATTTGGTATATGCTTCATTAAATCGAGAACTCGCTTGTGATAGAAAGCTAACATAAGCTTATTAATTCTATAGGTGCCAAGTACTAGATTTATAAAAAGCTGAGAATCGCCAAAAATAAACAAGTTTTGAATGCCTATGAAAATAGCTTCTTCCCGGCCTATCACTATCGCTTCATATTCAGCATCATTATTAGTTTTTAGCTTGGCCAATCTATATGATCGTCTCATTATCCCTCCTTCTAGTGTTATGAAGGTGATGCCAATTCTTGTTCTTGCTCTTGAAAATTTAGATATTGGATTTGTTGGATTGATGAGGGTCCATCAAAGTACATTTTCCAAATTTGCGATTTTTCTCTTTCGTGAATGAGCATAATTTTCTCATCGGGCAAATCGTCATTAAGAGAAGAGTCCACCGGGATGGGATGTGCAGCAAGAAAATCTACTAAGACTTGTCCCTTCACGCTTTTTTTGGAATGTATGATATCAAATTGCAAAAGCAATATTGCCCATCTTCTTGCGACCAATCGGTCTTACATTAAGTACTTGATCGATCTTTGAGATGTGGGTAATCTTGTGAGATAACATATAATGATGAAGCTTTTGGACTGCAAAGATCAATGCTAAATAATGCTTCTTTATTGAAGAGTATCTCATTTCTGCTCCTATTAATCTTCGACTGATATAATAAAGAGCATTCTCTTTGCCTTCTTCATTATGTTCAGCCAATAATACTCCAAGGAACTCTTCTATTACAGCTGTGTATAGAATGAGGGCTTCCAAGGAATAGGCGTGGCTATGATTGGTGGATTTAACATGTAACTTTTAATGATATTGAAGGCTTTCTAACACTCCTTATCCCATTTGAATGGCTCTTTGGTATATAGCTCTAGCATTTTTCTAGCCAAAGGGCATGACTGTGTAGCAATATATGCCAATATATGTTCTGAATGATGTATATTTTTTATCGTCAGGTGTCATTTTAATTTGGTTGTATCCTGATGATTCGTCCATAAATGAGAACATGTCATAGTTGGAAGTGCCGTCGACCAATAGTTCTGATATTGGAAGCGGAAAGTCATCTTTTGGGCACGCCTTATTTAGGTCCTGGAAGTCAATGCACAGACGGATTTGATCAATCTTCTTTTTAACTAGGACAATATTGGCTATCTAATATGCATACTTCTCCTCCCAAATGAAGCCTGCTTCGATCAACTTCTTAGTTTCTACAATTGCTTGTTCTTCAATCTCCAATCTCATTCACCTAGGAGCTTGCTTAACAAGCATTGCATCTGGTTTAATATAAGCTGCTATATCAGGGGATAAGCCTGGCATTTCAGAATATGTCTAGGCAAAGCAATATCTAATTTCACAAAATAGCTTTTTTAGCTCTTTAACTTTCTCATCGGCAGAAGGGCACTGATGAAATTTGGACGGGGATCATCCTCAGCTCCTAGGTTAACTTCTTTAAGTTCATTCATAGTAGCTATTTGTCCACCATATTCAAGTTCTTCGGGTGTGGGCTTCGCTTCTACTTCTTCATAATTTTTAAGAGAAATTTCATGGGAATCATCTTTTTCATCACTAAGACTCTCGATATCAGCTTCTATTATATTATAATAGCCTTTATCTTGATGAGATTTGCAGATGAACCTCAGGCCTTCACTTCTTCATGATACTTGAGTACTTCTTTGGCTCTACATCTTGTTAAAGATTTGAGTCCTATGTTCAGTAGTTCTCATATGAACTCTAAGCTTATGCATCATTTTTTTTAATTTATGTGGATTGTATATTGGTATTCTTGTTGATAATATCTCATCAGAACTTTTATGCTGAGGAGGATGTTCGAAATATTGAGGTTGAGACTCCTCAAATTTATAAAATAGAGTTTCTGTTCTGCCACTCTCACTTGATGATAAAACATAGAATGTTATCAATTATTCAATATCATGAACCTCCAATGGAGTGATTTCTTTGAAATATTGCTGAGGGATATATATAATTTTGAGTGAGTCATCTGACTTTGCCAAGTGAGTTATCCTCCCTGATGTAGCCTTCTGAACTCTATTTTCATAAATAGATTCAAAATTATAGTCTGAATTAGAATCACTTATTTCATAGTCTGCTTCTTTTGAGAACTTATAAGTTCCCTTAGGTTTGATAAGCATATCTTCTTCTTCTTCTGTGTCACTTCCCAAATAATAAACTGATTTTCCTTACTTAGGTGTAGAATCAAGTGTTTTAGAGAGAGTCGACATTATCTTCTTTCTTCTACTTTGCTTCTACTCTTTCACCTTGTGAAATTTCTTTTTAGTTCCTAAAGTGGATGCTACTACTTCAAGAGGATCTGTTAGTTTAGGCTCTTTGAGGATGAAATATTTTGAATCTTCATAGATCTTTGCTTCATTGATGGAGAATGGTTGTAGGTTACCAGAAATTTTAAATTCTTCTACATCCTTCAGATACTTCATACATTGATGCATAGTTGATGGGACCATGTCATACTCATGAGGCCACAACTAGCCCAAGAGAGCTCTAAATGATGTATCATCATTGATTACATGAAACTTGGCTTTTGTATAACTTGAGCGGGAGAATAAAAAAACCCAATGTTTTTTACCCTTTTTCATTGAATCCATGAACCATCAACTTATCTCTCCCAAAATGTTGGATATCAAGTGATAATCATCTTAAGACCTTTAGACTCATAAGGTTGATAGAAGAACCTGCATCAATCAATATTTGGCTGATTGAGATGTCATCACTCTCTGCAGCAATATAAAGAGGATGATTGTGATCTGCCGTTCCCAACATAAGATCTTCTTCAAATAATGTGATTACTTGGAGATCTTGAGTTTGCAATGTTTCATGCATTTTTCAACAAAGTAAGTTTCATAACTCTCTAGATCTTTGAGAGCATGTATCAAAGTTTCTCAAAGATCTTTTGACATCACACTCAGTTGTGCATGGATCTTTCTCAGATGTGATATAATATTATAATCTATTTTCTTGCTTGATTTAGAATTTATCGTGGGATTTGTGGAAATAATATCCTCGTTGAATTCAATTTATTTGCCTTTATCTTCATTTGCATTTCCTTTCTTTGATGAAGGTGGTAAGACTTTACCACTTCTTAACTGAACTTGAATCACCTTATCTCGCTCTGATTCTTCTGAAGAGGTAATTTCTTCAAACTCCTTTCTTAATCTGGAAGATTGGCCAAAAATGTTAGACTCATTTTTCAACGTCATACGTTTCATACGTGATGATATGGATGAGTCTGACTCTTCTCCCTCAAAAAAACATAGATCTTAATCTGAATAATTATTGTATTTTTGAGTCATTAAATAAAATTTAGACATTAGCTCCTTAGGCTCTTCTTACTTTCCTGGCATCACGCAGATGATTTGGCATATCTCTACTATACAAGATTCATCATTATCTTCTTCATCTGATTCAGCAATATGAAGTTTAGGCATACAGTCTACAAGCTTGAATGGTTGTCTTGCTGGCTGGTGATACTCCTCTAGATTGTTAATGATCTTTGGAGTTGTAGTTCTCTTCTTGCTCTTTTTTTCTTAGCCAGCTTCTTTGATTTACGAGGCTTGCACTTAGTAAACTGCTTCTCATGCTGTGACGAAGAAGCCTTATCAGAATGTTGCTGAGAAGCCTAAATACTTGGTTTATGCGTCTCTATTAAGTTTAATATATGTTCAAGTGGTGATTTTCACTTAACACTAGGGACGTCTTTTAGCTTCTTTAGCATCTTCACGCTCTTTTTGAAAACTACTATTTGTCATTCTTCAGACTAAGTTGATTTCTCCTTCTATTTATCTTTGTCGGATGATATAGAAGAGGATATAATCATCCTTACAGATTCTCTTTTAGGGTTGAGTAGAATACTGTCAGATAATGTAAATTCATCTCACCGATATTTTCAATCTAGCTAATCTTTGAAGACATAACAATCCTCAATAGGGTGACTGATCATTCGATAATAGGAACAGTAGTTTGGATTACTGACTTGATCAGCACCTTTAGGCCTTTTGATTTCTGGTAACTGTAAATCGGCTTTGATTACTTGCCGATATAATTTAGTCGCATTATCCTTTCTAAAAGAATATTCTTTGTTCATCTTTTCTTTAAGAGATGGTCGCATTCGCTCATCATCTCTTGTTGCCTATTTTGGATGCTCCCCACCGCTTAGAAAAGTTTGTGGTTGTCATTACCTCCTAATACTAATTTTGGTTGTGGATTAGAATAAACAGATTTTTTTCCCTTATCATCATTATACATCAGTTATTTTCTTTTATTCACGTTGTATATCACCTGCTTTTTGCAATTTGAGCTATAAAAAGTAGCGTGAGTTTCACTTCTTCTTGGGTATTAAGGTTTATTTCTCTTTGCTTTATCTATATAGACTTCAGACTTAGAGCGGTTCAACTTTTCAAATTTAGCTACCATATCGAGCAAGTCCTAGAATGTTACAATTGACGCTGTGCATAGAAATTATGCCATTTTATCATACATATTATCCATTAGCAATTGGATCATATGTTCTTCTTCCAATTGTTGCTCACACTTCATACTTAGGTTGCGCCAATGACTTATAAATTTTATCACTAACTTGTCTTTCCTTCTTTTCAACATGGCAAGATCAGCGATTGTAATTTTCTCGGTTGCACTTGCACAATTCAGCGAACCTCTTCACAAATATGGCTCCAATTCAACAAATATTTTAACTGAATCATTCGATAATTCTACGTACCATTCAAAAGCAATCGAAGTTAGGCTACTAAGAAATTGGTAAAAGCGTGCATCGTTTCCTATATGTTACCACAAGTAGCCTTAAATTGGGCTAGATATTGCTTTAGATTACCAAGTCCGCCGAAAGTGTTGAATTTCGGCACTGAGTAACCTTTCGGGTATGACACTTGGTCGTATTCATCTGGAAAAGGTCGACCCTAACTCACCAAATTTTTAGCCTACTCTGAGGCTATGACTATCTTTATCATTTCATTGATTATTTTTCTTGGCGAGTAATGCTACCACTGAAAGCCGATTTTGAATTGTTGGCTATAGATGTGTTTGGTTAACTTCATCCCTTCCTTCATGCATAGCATGTACTGTAGGAGTTTGATGTACCATAGTGGCCGGTGGTATAGAAGTTGCATTACTAGGTGTCTGTTGATTAGTAGACAAGATAGGTGTTGCACTTGATGTGATATTCTTCTGTAACATCTCCATCATGATATTCATTTCTACCATCATATCATTCATTTTGGTACCGAGCTGTGCAATCTTCTTGTCTTTGACCTCTATTTGACGCTGCATTTTTCTTTGCTTTTTAGCTAGCGTCATGGCATGAATTAGTACAGGCTCTTTCTCTTCTTTTATTTCTTATGGTTATTCTATTCCTTGCTCATTTTTAAGAGAAGAATTTTATTGTCCTTCTCCTTATGCATTTGCAGAGGCAGTTGTTGATGGGGATGTACGACGATGTTGATTATAAAAGTATGTATCAGGCTGATCATTTTCCAGTTCAACCATATAGACAATTTCGACACCCATGATATCTTTCTCATTCTGGTCTTGTTCTTCTTCATCTTCAGCAAAGATCAAAGATCCATCTTCTATTTGCTTCTGCGAAGACTCTTCTTCATAAGTGTCAAATTCTGGTTTAGGTTCCCTGAGTTCATGTTGATGCTGATGGTGCTGAGTGGAGAGGTCATCTAGATTTATATTCTGATCAATTTTGATATTTTGAATGCAACGATGAAGTCCGTTCATCGATCAAAGGTCATTTTGAATATTTTTGGTGACATCCATTATATTTTGAGTCCCGATTTATACACTGTCACTTCTGAAGTCTGTTGAATTCAACTTGTGGGCTTGACCCGACTCATGATACATATATAGAGGTCAACATTAGCTTGAGACTTGAAGAAGGATCGACCGATTTGTCCCCATTGACTTGTCGAAGTGTATGCACTCCATGAACCTCGGTTACTTTGATGGATTCGAAGATACATACAAATGACCAGCCTTCCGTGACATTATATAGGTCAATGTTAAGTTATTAGTCTGACACTGTGTGCTTTAACAGACTGAATAACCACAAAATTTCTTTAGTTCAATCATCAGCTTTATTTGAACTATGGAATTGCTTCTTCGATCTTATGCTTTCTGCTTTGATGGACTCAGTGAAGAGATTGACTTTGATCCATGCTTTGAGCTTAATCAGATCACTTATGAATAAATTGAGATATTACCCTGCGGATAATATATAGATTGATTTGAGGTAGCTTTCAATTAAGTATTTCCTCAGATTTCCTTGATCTATCGATCAAGTAGAAAGATCTCTTAAATCTTGGTTGCTTGTAATCACTAAGTTAGATTTCATTTGAGATTGAACATCTATCATCATTGGACTGACGAGCGGGGACTCTTTCACTATAACCTTTTCTTGTGGCTTGTTGAGTGAGGAGAGCGTCAGCAACTCGGTCATATTTGGGCTTGTTGAGTTCGACATTTAAAAACTACTCGAGTCTTCGACTTAAACTATAATGGGTTAATGGTTTTGTCATCATGATGAACGCTCTCTTTTTGCCTTTCTGGCTTGAAGAGTGAAAGAATCCCCCATTTATGGTTTGTTGAGTTCAACCTTTAGAACCTATTCGTGTCCTAGACTTTAGGTTGTAGAGGTTGATTTAATTGATTGAAGCTTCTAAAATCAAGAGTTCTTCTAACTTGTTCTCCGAAATTTTGGCAAATCTGAGAGATAGATTTCTTGACATTTAAGGTTGTCTTTTCATGCATAGAGATAGATTATTTTTATTCCTGCAAGACTCTATAATTAACAGTAATAATTATGGATATATCTAGGGATTTCGGTGTAAAGCTCAATGTCAAGCTGAATAAGAATATATTTGAGGATCTCATCTTATGGCATGATATCAACTCAAATAAACTTGATATAAACTAAAAAATGCCCCCTGTCTTGCAGGGGGAATTCTAAAGTACATTTAGGAGAATTTTCAAGATGAAAATATATAAATATATCAATATTTGAATTGATAAACTCTAAAGAGGATTTTAATATACAACATTGATTTCATCTTTATATAAAAATCTAAAAATGCTCCTTGTATAATAGAAAAATGTTCATGAAAAAGTTCTTCATCTAGAGTATGTTTATTTAGGGATCTCGACATGAGGCACAATGTCAACCTAAATAGATATATTAAAAAATGCCCCCTGTCTTGCAAGAGAATTTCTATTGTACCTCGAGAATGTGGTCATCATGTATAATATTTTTTTAAGTATCGACCATTAATTGGCGACATTGGTTTTTCACCCTTTAGGTTGATGAGTTGGTATGCCCCACCTTGATACACTTTCAATGACAAAAGGGCCTTCCGCTAGTTCTAATTTTCATCAAATTTTAATTATGAATAATTGGCCTTCTCAGCACGATGACCAATTCTCCTTTTTGGAATGTTCAAGGACACACCGTATGGTCAAAAGCCCTGGTCATCTTTGCTTGATAGACTTTTAGATTTTGATGAGCTTGTAATCTAACTTCATCAAGTGCGTCGAGTTCCTCCATTCTCAGATGAGCATTTTGATCTTCAATTAGATTGTAATGGATGGCTACTTGAAGTGAAGGCAACTCAATTTCAAGCGAAAGAACTGCTTCAATTCTAAATACTAATGAATAAGGAGTGGCTTTAATCGGCATCTTGTAGGTAGTTTGATATGTCATAGTGCCTATTCTAGCTTGGTATGTCATTCTCTCTTATTTTTAGCAAGAATCTTCTTGAGTAGTTTGACTAATGTCTTGTTGAAGGCCTCAGCCAAATCATTTGCTCTTGGATTGCATATCGAAGAATATCGCCAATCAATTTTATGTTGATCGATGAATCTATAAATTTTTGCACTTTTAAAGGTTATGTCATTATTAGAAATTATTCAACATGACGCTCCGAATCTATAGACCACATTATGCATGAAGAAGTTGATCACTTGGTCAGCAGTAACTTTCTTAAATGGGGTAGCTTCAGCCCACTTAGAGAAATAGTTAGTCACTGCTATGATGGAGTGATGTCCAACTAATGACGGTGGATCAATTAGTCCAATTACATCTGTGCCCCAACATTCGAATGGTCAGTATGCTATTATTGGGTGTATTGGATTTAGAGGTTGTTGGAAGATATTCCCATGTACTAACACTCACGACACTTCTTAGCATGATTAATGCAATCTCTCACCATATATGGACAATAATAGCCCATCCTTTTGATTTTTACTGCCATCTTGGGACCTGACTAATGTGCACCACAAAGTCCTTCATGAACTTTAGCCATCACTTTGCTAGCTTCATCTACACCTAGGCATCGTAACCACATTTGTTCAAAGGATATACGATATAAAGTGTTGTTGATGAAAGAATAGCGTAGCATTCTCTTCTCGATTTGAGCTGTCAGTGATTTATTATTTGGTAATTTATCTTCTTTAAAATAGTCGATGAAGGTTTGCCTCCAATTACGTGACTCTTTTATAACAAAAGCTTCACACTACTTTTCTGAGGTAATGTCATTCTTAACTCTTCTTAGTATAACTTCTTGTTGATTTTGAGGAGTATGAGGAGCAACCTGAGTCGCCTACAGGGATTGATACTTTACTGGCTCTAGAACTTGTCGAGTAAATATATCAATCATGATATAATCAACATTCATACTTGTCATTTTCTTAGCTAATTTTTTCAAGCAACCGGCTTTACCATTCTCGGATCAGGAGACTCAAGTTAATGTAATATTTTGTATATGCTTCATTAAATCGAGAACTCGCTTGTGATAAAAAGCTAACATAAGCTTATTGATTCTATAGGTGCCAAGTACTTGATTTATAATAAGCTGAGAATCGTCAAAAATGTAAGTTTTGAATGCCTATGAAAATAGCTTCTTCACGGCCTATCACTATCGCTTCATATTCAGTGTCATTATTAGTTCTTGGCTTGGCCAATCCATATGATCGTCTCATTATCCCTCCTTCTAGTGTTATGAAGGTGATGCCAATTTCTGTTCTTGCTCTTGAAAATTTAGATATTGGATTTGTTGGATTGATGAGGGTCCATCAAAGTACATTTCTCAAATTTGCGATTTTTCTCTTTCTTGAATGAGCATAATTTTCTCATCGGGCAAATCATCATTAAGAGAAGAGTCCACCGGGATGGGATGTGCAGCAAGAAAATCTACTAAGACTTGTCCCTTCACTGCTTTCTATGGAATGTATATGATATCAAATTGCAAAAGCAATATTGCCCATCTTGCCAAACGACCTGTCAATGCTGGTCTTGCCATTAAGTACTTTAGTAGATCGATCTTTGAGATGTGGGTAATCTTGTGAGATAACATATAATTACAAAGCTTTTGGACTACAAAGATCAATGCTAAATAATGCTTCTTTATCGAAGAGTATCTCATTTATGCTCCTATTAATCTTCGACTGATATAATAAAGAGTATTCTCTTTGCCTTCTTCATTAAGTTCAGCCAATAATACTCCAAGGAACTCTTCTAATGCAGCTGTGTATAGCATGAGGGCTTCCAAGGAATAGGCGCGGCTAGGATTAGTGGATTTAACAGGTAACTTTTAATGATATTGAAGGCTTTCTAACACTCCTTGTCCCATTTGAATGGAGCATCCTTTTTCATGAACCTTACAAATGGTTGACAGCATCCTGATAGATTTGATATGAATCAACGAATGAATGCAAGCTGTCCTTGTAAAGAATGGAGCTGACGTAAACTCGTCGGTGGAGAAATCTCCATAATTGCCTTAATTTTAGGAGGATCGATTTCAATACCTCTGTGACGTACAATGTACCCAAAAATTTTTTCAGAGGATTCCCCGAATGCAAATTTTAGAGGATTCATCTTGAAATCATATTTTCTGATTCACTCCAATACAATTCTCAAGTCTTCGAAGTGGTTTTCACGGTTTAGGCTCTTCGTCACCAAATGGTCGATATAACATTCCACCTTTTGATGAATCAACTCATCAAAAATATGTGTCATGGCTCTTTGGTATATAACTCTAGCATTTTTCAAGCCAAAGGGCATGGCCGTGTAGCAATATATGCCAATATGTGTTCTGAATGATGTATATTTTTCATCGTCAGGTGTCATTTTAATTTGGTTGTATCCTGATGATTCGTCCATAAATGAGAATATGTCATAGTTGGAAGTGTTGTCCACCAATAGTTCTGATATTGGAAGCGAAAAGTCATCTTTTGGGCACGCCTTATTTAGGTCCTGGAAGTCAATGCAAAGACAGATTTGATCAATCTTCTTTTTAACTAGGACAATATTAGCTATCTAATATGCATACTTCTCCTCCCAAATGAAGCCTACTTCGATCAGCTTCTTAGTTTCTACAATTGCTTGTTCCTCAATCTCCAATCTCATTCGCCTAGGAGCTTGCTTAACAAGCATTGCATCTGGTTTAATATGAACTGCTATATCAAGGGATAAGCCTGGCATTTCAGAATATGTCTAGGCCAAGCAATATCTAATTTCACATAATAGCATTTTTAGCTCTTTAACTTTCTTTAAGTTCATCCATTAAGAAATTATTTGTCCACCATATTCAAGTTCTTCGGGTGTGGGCTTCGCTTCTACTTCTTCATAATTTTTAAGAGGAATTTCATGGGAATCATCTTTTTCATCACTAAGACTCTCGATATCAGCTTCTATTATATTATAATAGCCTCTATCTTAATGAGATTTGTAGATGAACCTGAGGCCTTCACTTCTTCGTGATACTTGAGGACTTCTTTGGCTCTACATCTTGTTAAATATTTGAGTCCTATGTTTAGTAGTTCCCATATGAACTCTAAGCTTATGCATCATTTTTTTTTAATTTATGTGGATTATATATTGGTATTCTTGTTGATAATATCTCATTAGAACTTTTATGTTGAGGAGGATGTTCGAAATATTGAGGTTGAGACTCCTTAGATTTATAAAATAGAGTTTCGCTCCCACCACTCATGATGACAAATAGAATGTTATCAATTATTCAATATCATGAACCTCCAATGGAGTGATTTCTTTGAAATATTGCTGAGGGATATATATAATTTTGAGTGAGTCATCTGACTCTGCCAAGTGAGCTATCCTCCCTGATGTAGCCTTCTAAACTCTATTTTTATAAGTAGATTCAAAATTATAGTCTGAATTAGAATCACTTATTTCATAGTCTGCTTCTCTTGAGAACTTATAAGTTCCCTTAGGTTTGATAAGCATATCTTCTTCTTCTTCTGCGTCACTTCCCAAATAATAAACTGATTTTCCTTACTTAGGTGTAGAATCAAGTATTTTAGAGAGAGTCGACATTGTCTTCTTTCTTCCACTTTGCTTCTACTCTTTCACATTGTGAAATTGCTTTTTAGTTCCTAAAGTGGATGATACTGCTTCAAGAGGCTCTATTAGTTTAGGCTCTTTGAGGATGAAATATTTTGCATCTTCATAGATCTTTGCTTCATTGATGGAGAATGGTTGTAGGTTACCAGAAATTTTAAATTCTTCTACATCCTTCAGATACTTCATACATTGATGCATAGTTGGCGAGATCATGTCATACTCATGCAGCCACAACTAGCCTAAGAGAGCTCTAAATGATGTATCATCATCGATTACATGAAACTTGGCTTTTGTATAACTTGAACGGGAGAATAAAAAAACCCAAAGTTTTTTGCCCTTTTTTATTGAATCCATGAACCATCAACTTATCTCTCCCAAGATGTTGGATATCAAGTGATAATCATCTTAAGACCTTTAGACTCATAAAGTTGATAGAAGAACCTGCATCAATCAATATTTGGCTGATCGAGATGTCATCACTCGCTGCAGTAATATAAAGAGGATGATTGTGATCTGCCGTTCCCAACATAAGATATTCTTCAAAAAATGTGATTACTTGGAGATCTTGAGTTTACAATGTTTCATGCATTTTTCAACAAAGTAAGTTTCATAACTCTCCAGATCTTTGAGAGCATGTATCAAAGTTTCTCAAAGATCTTTTGACATCACACTCAGTTGTGCATGGATCTTTCTCAGATGTGATATAATATTATAATCTATTTTCTTGCTTGATTTAGAATTTAGCCTGGGATTTGTGGAAATAATATCCTCGTTGAATTCAATTTATTTGCTTTTTATCTTTATTTGCATTTCTTTTGAAGGTGGTAAGACTTTACCACTTCTCAACCGAACAATTACCTTATCTCGCCTTAGAGGTAATTTCTTCTCAAGAAGGAAATGTTACTCATTTTCAACGTCCTTTCATATGTGATGATATGGATGAGTCTAACTCTTCTCCCTCGAAAAAACATAGATCTTAATCTGAATAATTATTGTATTTTTGAGTCATTAAACAAAATTCAGACATTAGCTCCTTAGTCTCTTCTTACTTTCCTGACATCACGCAGATGATTTGGCATATCTCTACTAGACAAGATTCACCATTATCTTCTTCATCTGATTCAGCAATATGAAGTTTAGGCATGAAGTCTACAAGCTTGAATGGTTGTCTTGCTGGCTGGTGATACTCTTCTAGATTGTTAATGATCTTTTGAGTTGTAGTTCTTTTCTTGCTCTTTTTTTCTTAGCCAGCTTCTTTGATTTATGAGTAGATTTAGTAACCGCTTCTCATGCGGACGGCATTTTATCGAATGTTGAGAAGCCCAAATACTTGGTTTAGCTCTATTAAGTTCAATATATGTTGAAGTGATGATTTTCACTTAACACTAGGATTTTTAGCTTCTTTAGCATCTTCACGCTCTTTTGAAAACTACTATTTGTCATTCTTCAGACTAAGTTGATTTCTCCTTCTATTTATCTTTGTCGGATGATATAGAAGAGGATATAATCATCCTTACAGATTCTCTTTTAGGGTTGAGTAGAATACTGTCAGATAATGTAAATTCATCTTATCGATATTTTCATTCAAGCCAATCTTTGAAGACATAACAATCCTCAATAGGGTGACTGATCATTCGATAATAGAGACAGTAGTTTGGATTACTGACTTGATCAGCGTCTTTAGGCCTTTTGATTTCTGGTAACTGTAAATCGGCTTTGATTACTTGCCTATATAATTTAGCCGCATTGTCCCTTCTAAAAGAATATTCTTTATTCATCTTTTCTTTAAGAGATGGTCGCATTCGTTCATCATCTCTTGTTGCCTGTTTTGGACGCTCCCCACCACTTGAAAAAGTCTGGGGTTGTCATTACCTCCTAATACCAATTTAGGTTGTGGATTAGAATAAACAAATTTTTTTCCCTTATCATCGTTATACATCAGTTGTTTTCTTTTATCCACATTGTATATCACCTGCTTTTTGCCATTTGAGCTATAGAAAGTAGCGTGAGTTTCGATTTTTCTTGAGTATTAAGGTTTGTTTCTCTTTGCTTTATCTATATAGACTTCAGACTTAGAGCGGTTCAACTTTTCAAATTCAGCCACCCTATCAAGCAAGTCCTAGAATGTTACAATTGACGTTATGCATAGAAATTATGCCATTTTATCATACATATTATCCATTAGCAATTGGATCACATGTTCTTCTTCCAATTGTTGCTCACACTTCATACTTAGGTTGCACCAATGACTTATAAATTTTATCATTAACTCGTCTTTCCTTCTTTTCAACAAGGCAAGATCAGTGATTGTAATTTTCTCGGTTACACTTGCACAATTCAATGAACCTCTTCACAAATATGGCTCCAATTCAACAAATATTTTAACTGAATCATTCGACAATTCTACGTACCATTCAAAAGCAACCGAAGTTAGGCTACTAAGAAATTGATAAAAAGCAGTGCATCGTTCTCTCCTATGTTACCACAAGTAGCCTTAAATTGGGCTAGATATTGCTTTAGATTACCAAGTCTGCCGAAAGTGTTGAATTTTGGCACTGAGTAACATTTCGGGTACGACACTTGGTCGTATTCAGTTGGGAAAGGACGACCCTAACTCACCAACTTTTCAGCCTACTCTGAGGCTATAACTGTCTTTATCTTTTCATTGATTATTTTCCTTGCTGAGTAGTTGTTTTCGTTTGAGGTGTGCTAGCCAGATTTGAATTGTTGGCTATAGATGTGTTTGGTTAACTTCATCCCTTCCTTCATGCATAGCATGTGCTATAGGAGTTTGATGTACCATAGTGTTCGGTGGTATAGAAGTTGCATTATTAGGTGTCTGTTGATTAGTAGATAAGACAGGTGTTGCGCTTGATGTGATATTCTTCTGCAACATCTCAATCATGATATTCATTTCTACCATCATATCAATCATTTTGGTACCGAGCTGTGCAATCTTCTTGTCTTTGACCTCTATTTGTTGATTTTCTTTGCTTTTAGCTAGCCATGGCATGAATTTTCTTCTCTTTTATTTCTTGTGGTTATTCTATTCCTTGCTCATTTTCAAGGGAAGAATTTTGTTGTCCTTCTCCTTATGCATTTGCAGAGGCAGTTGTTGCTGGGGATGTATGACGATGTTGATTATAAAAGTGTGTATCATGCTGATCATTTCCCAGTTCAACCATATAGACAACTTCGACACCCATGATATCTTTCTCATTCTGGTCTTGTTCTTCTTCATCTTCAGCAAAGATCAAAGATCCATCTTCTATTTGCTTCTGCGAAGACTCTTCTTCATAAGCCAAAGTTTAGTTCCCGAGTTCATATTGTCGATGGTGTGAGTGGAGAGGTCATCTATATCTCTGACCATATAGACGACTTCTATTTTTATATAATCTTCTTCATTATTTTTTTCTTACACATGAATTTCTGATCTACATTTTCAGTGGATCTCTAGCTCAATGTGCAGAATAATCCTTTCTTTTATTAAAGGACCACGATCAATGTTGACCTTCTCATGTAGGGGTGAAGCTGATCGATGATGGGATCTCCTAGAGGATTCACCGGGGTTTCGACCATTATATATTTCATCAGTGATATCCTTTCTTTTGGGTATCCACTTCTGGTGAGTTGATTTTGAGGTGGATTTTTGAGTATATATATCAGATGTCAAACCTCTTTTATTACTCAAAGTTTTATTATGGGGCCTTGGCCTCCGTATTTGCTTACCCTTTCGTTGAGACCTTTCGACAGTGGAATCTTGAGTCCAAGTGTCACACCTCTGCTCACCATGTGAAGTGTCTGCTTGGTCGCTTAGAAGAGATGATAACTTTCTTGGTGAAGCTTTGGTATTTTTCATCACCACAGGCCCCTGAAATCTTATTTTCATTAGGCCTCTGTCCTTAGCTACTTTGAGAACTTTATATATCTTGGCAGATAGTATTTCAAGTTGTTTTCTCTATGGTGGTGGAGCTTGACGTAGTTGGTTCCAGAAGAACTGCTTTATTTTGCCAGTAGAGTTATTCCTCTTTACCCACTTTAGATTATCAAAATTATTGTGAGTAGGAATACTTGCTTTCGGCGGCAGTATTGCTTGTTCATTAGATCATTCAAAGGGGATTTGCTGAGCCCTTATCTAAGCGTTCCTCCTTCTTCTCCATCTTCTATTTAATTTGCTTCCTGATAAAGAAGCTTCATGATCATACTTTTCGAGTACAAAGGGTTCAGTAGGCGCAGCAGCTGTACCACAAGAAATTATAGATACAGTTTATCTCTTGACGATTCTTTTCATTAAGGAAGCTTCAGATTGACCTAGCCTCTTAAAAACTGAAGTTCTCTGTCAGGAGAACTCCTTGACAGCAGTTGGCTGTTGAACTGATTGGTGCACATGGCTAGTAGGAGCTTCAGTAACTTGAGACCTTTCAGTATGACCTCGGACGAATGTACCATGGGTGGGTACTTCAAAAGTTGCAGCTACGGTAGCTGAAAATATAAGCTATTAAATTGAATGGTAGCCCCGACATCTCCAGTGTTGATAATGGCGTTAGCTAGGCAGATGTTCGCACCATGACCTAGCTGAACGATGAAAGGAGTGTTTTGTAGATCCATTTTTGCCAAAATAAAAGACAGGGATTAGTAATTAGCAATTCATATTTCACCCCATACTTTCAAGATGCATAGACACTATAGAACAAAATAATGGTGTAATAAAGATACACCCTATAGAATAATTCATTCTACATAGAGCTTCATATTGAATTTATTACACACTTAAATTATCATTTTATTATTTTGAATTTTTAGAAAATTTTATTGCTACTATAGCACATATATGACTAGCAAAGATGGAAAGAGAATCATTTCCCCAGATGAGTCGCCAAAAATCTGTGGGCTCCAAAAATTCTGCCACTGACCTCTTCAATGAAAAGAGTGTTTAAAGTGTCGATGTAATTTTTAGAAAGTAGATGAATAGTAGATAAGACACTACCCAGAGATTTTGCTCTCATTTTGTGAGAACTTTAGATTTGGTTCCAGGTTTCCTATAGAAGCAAGCCATATAATTACTCTCTCAAGAATGAGAGAGAACTTTCATAAGGCTATGTTATATCACTAGTATAAGAAGACATGTAGAGTTTCAAAATTTAGATTATGAAATTTATCATTTTAGCTTAAATCGGATGGTTGGGGGAATGATGATGTGCCCGATCTAAACCCCATGATGTCATCTCGGGCAATCTTGATCCCTAGTCTACTTAGTCAGAGGAGGTAGTCGACCCAACCTGACAGAAGGATCCTCATCAGTAACACATGAGTTATGTCATCCAAAAAATTCTTATAGACCTGGGGTGGTGTTTGTCTAAGGAGATATTCTTAAGTCCACCTTAGCTGATAGAGGGTTGTTTGTTCTATCAAGTATATCTTTTGATTCATAACTTAAAGGGCAGAGCCATTGGGGAGCATACGGGATACGATCGTGATCTTAATATAATAGAGCCAGACTGGCCAAACCACCTGATCAAAGGACTCTCGTCATAACTGCTTCATTTGTAGAGCCTATTGGCCAAGTCACGCAGTTAGAGGACACGGGCCACATCCTTACTAGCAAGAGATTGATTGAGAGTGAATATAGTATAACACTTGATTTGATATTGGCTCCTTGAGTTTTCTTAATTTGTCACCCCCGATAAATAGTTACAAAAGGTTGATAGATTGAGTTTTAATTTAAGTTTTTAATGATAGGATTCTATTTAAGCAGACTTTAGATTGACACTCAATTTGAGTTAATTTGATTAATTTGGATATATTTAAGAGCTTTAGATCCTGCCAACTCTATTTAGCTGCTAATAGAGGATTAAATATACTATCACCTAACAGAATCAATTTTCTCATATATTTTACTAACTTAAAATTTTTATAATAGATTTTTAGGTTTTGTTAACCCGGACCCAGTTCTAAGACTAAACCGGGAAACAACTCACTTAGCATCCTTAAAAATATGAATTTAAGCATTTAGCATAGTGTCAGGGCCCATGCGAGTGTATAATAATTTTTTGTAATTTTATGTTTGAATTATGAGATTCATTTCAGCTTTTTTTTCATTTAATTCTAATTTTAGCGTGCGCAGCCTTTTCAGACATTAGAATTTGCACTTGAAATCTCCATGTCCGAGCACATACAAGAATTTATTGTTTAGCCAATTTCATCCAATTAATAAAATTATTGATCTTGAAAATCATAATTAGAATGAAATTCTTTAATTTTTGTCTTGAAGGAAGCCTTATGATTTTGTAGATTTTGATTTAGTATCGCCTTTTTTTTCTGCTTGCGCAAAGAGTTACAGAGCCAGTGGTAAAAAAGATATTTTGATTTAGATTATAGTTTAAAACATTACTTGCAATTAGTTTACTTATTCAGTTTTTGAATTCTCCCAGTTTGATTATGTTTAATTTGCATCACTTTTTATAAGTTATGTCAATTTCAGTGTTTATTGTTTTAGCCCTACTTATGCTTATTAGCTAGCATAGCAATCTCCTCTATATTCATATACCAGTTATTAAACTCAATTTAGATTCATCCTTAGATTTTGAGTTTATTGCAAGTTTATTATGAGTTTAGTATTAGTCTCCACAAATTTTAATTAAAGCTTACTTAATTTTGAGGAATTTACAAGAAAAGAGAACTCACTTTATAGATTCAATTTAAGCCATAGAGAATCACAATTAGAATTTGAGTTTATTAGCCTTCCCAAACTTTATGAGTTTAATATTAACCTCCCCAAAGTTTGTGAGTTTAATATTAGTCTCTCTAAAATTTTATTTAGATTTTAAATGACTGTTCTATTCTTTTCAAAATTTAGCCGAGAACTAAGGATCTCATCACTTTATCATTATTGTTCTTACTATTGCAGGGAGGTTGAACAAAAAAGGGATGGAAGTGAAACCAGGTAGAATTCCTTGGGAATGAAAATGGAGAGTTAATGCTTCTCAGGATCTACCGGAAGTAGCGGAAAGAATGCTACACCGAGGCGCCATCGAGCTTGGGAATGAACTGGTACATAGGAATAAACTTCAAATTTTTAGTTTTTCTGTTCACTTATTGGCTTTTAAATGCGTAAAGTCAAAAGATTTGACAAAATTTCACCCTCCATCATCCCCCAGATAGGAATTTACTGTCACATATTAATGACGTTGGTGTTTTAAAGCACTGTTGACTTTCAATCTCTATGCCGATGAGCATAATGAGGCAATCCTGATAAAAGCAAATACACACACACACACACACATACTCAAAATTTGAACATTTCGATAGGGAGACACACACACACACAATACACACACACTCAAAATTTCGATATTTTCATAGAAAAATCTAACAAGTGTGGCTTACTCGAATCTGATGAGTAGAGTGGTGTTTTCGACCACCCGAAGTTTCATCTCACCTGACAAGAGGCGAGACCTTTAAACCCCATAAATACAAATATATGCATATACACATCCACTTCCACACATTCATACATTCCTACATATCCACAACTAGCAATAATAATGAGCTTGTATTCAGAACAAGTGAGTTGTAGAAGAAGGACAATTATTTGGAATGTAATAGTTCTTTTCATCTCTATTCTTTGCCAAGATGCACTTAAAGATATTGAGGAAGAGTAATGGGCTTAAAGGCTTAAAATATGTTGATTTTATTATGTATAAGATGTCACAAATTTGAAAAGAGAAATGGATAACAGCTTCTAGATTCAAGAGTAGGATTTAGATTAATGTGATAATATTCATGATAGTTGCAATGATAGCAACTACAATAAGCAAGGAAGGGCTTGCGGCTTGATTAGAAACGAGAAGGATAGGGGATGGAAGGATGGAGAAAGAAATGGGAAAGAGGTTTTCGGATGAACATGAAACTTACGGTTTTCTTTCGGTTTGAAGAGGAGTCGAACCAGAGAGAAGGGTAGAACTGAGAGGGATCGCTCAACTGAAATCAAGGAGGAAACTCATGTGATTTAGACAAGCAGAGGCATGCAAAGAACCGTTGAGGGGAAATACAAGAGTGACTATGAGAGGGAAGCCAACATTGGAAAGAGAATCAGGGAAGGGAGGAAGGCTGTGGCTTCCTCTATTGGGCTTGGTTTAGCTCGTCTGAGAAGCACGTGAGATCAGTCGAATCAAAAGAGGAGGGGAGGGGGGGGGACTGAAAAATCCAAGAGAGGGAAAAAGAAAAGAAAAGGCTCTTGAAATTTCTGGGGAAGGGAGACGTGTCCGTCCCTTTGCCTTGCGGTTGAGAAGAAGAAAGGGGAAGAGGGGAGAACGGTTAGCCGAGGGAGAAGCGTGTGGAGGGAGGAGCGGTTGTTTGAATGGGGGAGCTTGTGTGCATAAAGAGACGGATGAAGGAGGCAGGCTCGGCTGCGTGCGTGAAGAGGAGGGATTAGGGCTGGTCGATTGAGCCGGTTTTAAGTTACTAGCCCATTTTATAATA
Source organism: Cymbidium sinense (assembly GCA_021442155.1). Taxonomy (NCBI): domain Eukaryota; kingdom Viridiplantae; phylum Streptophyta; class Magnoliopsida; order Asparagales; family Orchidaceae; genus Cymbidium; species Cymbidium sinense. The sequence goes on from CM038225.1 coordinate 121,730,967, forward strand.
TTTTTTATTAGTTAATCCTCTTTTATATGAACTTTATGTTAACACGATTAGGTAATTAATATATATATATATATATATATATATATATATATATATATCAATTCAAGTTATTCGATATTTTGGACGAATCGCCTGTTTCAATGACGGCCGTTTTCGAGCCGTCCAAATTGAGTCAATTTCAGCTCAAAATGCGCATCACCGCTTTCGATCGCTAATTTTTGCGCAAACTCATCCAAATTAAGTGCGAGCAGTCTTACTTGATATATTTTGGCATTTCAAAGTCAATGACGTGATTAATTTCACAAACATCATCCGATCATCGTTTGCCTCTCATAATCTCGAGCATGTACTGCATGTTGAAGACTGAAGCCATCACTTGATCATCAAGTGACATAATATTTATATCCTGACCAATTTCAACATTCTTAACGTGACGACAAAGTCCGTTCGTTGATCGGAGGTAGTTTCGACCATTTTTAGAGATGTATAATGTATTTCAGTCTCGATTTGCGCGCTACCACTGTTGATTATTTGATATTAGCACAGACTCGTCCGAATTAAGTGTGGACAGTCTCATTTGATAATTTTCAATATTTTGAAGCTAACGACATGATTAGTTTTGCTAACGATGGTCGTTCGGATATCATCGCAGGCTTGCAGCTTCTCGACTCCGATATGCATGTCGACACATTGATAACTCGAGTGCTTAATTGATTGATCGTTAGAATTTGTAATATTTATATTCTAATCAATTTTGACGTTTTAAACATAATGTAAAAGTTTGTTTATCGATCGGGGGTCATTTCGACTATTTTCGGTGATGTCCATTGCATTTTGAGCCTTAATTTGTGCCCTTTCGCTTCCAAATTTTGTAGAATTAGACTTGTAGGCCTGACTTTGACTTTATGACACACATATGGAGGTCAACAAGGAGTTCAGTGAATTAGTTGCATACTAATAGTCGGTCGACTCAGTGTCCCATAACAATGACTGGCGAGGTCATCCAATGGAGCTGCAGAACTGGGACTCGGGAGAACTGTGAAGTGAAACAATGTGACAGGCTAAGCTAGTTAACGGGGGACTCGAATGAGAAAATAGGAAAACGAAAAAAACTAAAGGGGATATTTAGTTGCAGGAATATTTAAGTCGAATTTAACTTAAATTTAGCCAAATAGTGTTTTGGGCAAGTTAAATCAGAGGCTCTTGAAATTTCTGGGGAAGGGAGACGTGTCCGTCCCTTTGCCTTGCGGTTGAGAAGAAGAAAGGGGAAGAGGGGAGAACGGTTAGCCGAGGGAGAAGCGTGTGGAGGGAGGAGCGGTTGTTTGAATGGGGAGCTTGTGTGCATAAAGAGACGGATGAAGGAGGCGTGCTCTACAAGGCATGCGTGAAGAGGAGGGATTGGTCGATCGGTTTTTTAAGTTACCCATTTTATAATATTTTTATTAGTTAATCCTCTTTTATATGAACTTTATGTTGACACGATTAGGTAATCAATATATATATATATATATATATATATATATATATATATATATATATATATATATATATATATATATATATATATATATATATATCAATCTGTTATTCGATATTCGACGAATCGGGCCGCCGCTTCCGATCGGAGGCCGTTTGGTTCGAGTCGGCGTCAAATTGAGTCAATTTCAGCTCAAAATGCGCATCACTGCTTTCGATCACTAATTTTTGCGCAAACTCATCCGAATTAAGTGCGAGCAGTCTTACTTGATATATTTTGGCATTTCAAAGTCAATGACGTGATTAATTTCACAAACGGAGGTCATCTGATCATCGTCGGCCTCTCATAACCTCGATATGTGTGCATGCATGTTGAAGACTCGAGCGCTTGATCAGTTGATCATCAAGTGACATAATATTTATATCCTGACCAATTTCAACATTCTTAACATGACGACAAAGTCCGTTCGTTGATCGGAGGTCGTTTCGACCATTTTTAGAGATGTATAATGTATTTCGCCTCGAGGCGCTACCACCGATTATTCGATATTAGCTGCACTCGCCCAATTAAGCGTTAGCCCTCATTTGATAATTTTCAATATTTTGAAGCTAACATGATTAGTTTTGCTAACGATGGTCGTTCGGATATCATCGCAGGCTCGCAGCTTCTCGACATATGCATGTCGACACATTGATAACTCGAGTGCTTAATTGATTGATCGTTAGATTTTGTAATATTTATATTCTAATCAATTTTGACGTTTTAAACATAATGTAAAAGTTTGTTTATCGATCCGGGGTCATTTCGACTATTTTCTGACGCCCATTGCATTGAGCCTTAATTTGTGCCCTTTCGCTTCCAAATTTTGTAGAATTAGACTTGTAGGCCTGACTTTGACTTTATGACACACATATGGAGGTCAACAAGGAGTTCAGTGAATTAGTTGCATACTAAGAGTCGGTCGACTCAGTGTCCCATAACAATGACTGGCGAGGTCATCCGATGGAGCTGCAGAACTGGGACTCGGGAGAACTGTGAAGTGAAACAATGTGACAAAGCTAGCTTAACTGGGGACTCGAATGAGAAAATAGGAAAACGAAAAAAACTAAAGGGGATATTTAGTTGCAGGAATATTTAAGTCGAATTTAACTTAAATTTAGCCAAATAGTGTTTTGGGCAAGTTAAATCAGAGGCTTTGTGTAATTCGTTAAAGTTGCATTCGCATGGTTAAATCTGAATGTTCTAAATCCTGTTGGTAGGTGGATTTACAGGGTTTGGACTAGCAGTGGATTATGAAAGAGGGTTAGAGGAAAGAAGAAGGTTACCTTTGCGACGTCTCCCTTCTCTTTTTCAAGCAGCACTGGACAAGAAAGGGTTGAAATATGAGGATTTTGAACACCAAAATCTCATCAATCCTATCTATATTATTGAAACAAGTATATAAAAATTTTAATTTGATGGGTTAGTGGGTGGTGGGGGCACGTGCCCCCAGTGCCCCCATATTACATCCGCCCCTGGTTACTTGGCTTGTGGAAGAGTTGGTAGAGAATCTTCTCTTCGATAAGGAGGCCATGTTCAAAGCATGAATAAACTACCAATTTATAAGTATCTTTTAATCTAATTGGCAACAACTTTGAAAGTTATTGACAAGACTATAAATCTGAATATCACCTACATCATAATAAAGTTCCACCTAACAAACTTAGGTGGGTTAGAAAAAAAAATCACATTTAAATTTATAAAAACACCTCCATCTAATCTATGACATCAAGCATCAATCTTAAGGCCTTGTAGAAAATGACTAAACTATAAACAAACTTTAGATTTTGATCCTGTCAACTCTATTTGAGTTAATTTGATTAATTTGGATATATTTAAGAGCTTTTGATCCTGTCAACTCTATTTAGCTGCTAATAGAGGATTAAATATATTATCACCTAACAGAATTAATTTTCTCATATATTTTACTAAGTTGAAATTTTTATAATAGATTTTTAAGTTTTGTTAACCCGGACCCAATCCTAAGACTAAACCGGGAAGCAACTCGCTTAGCATCCTTAAATACATGAATTTAAGCATTAAATATAGTGTCGGGGCCCATGCGGGTGTATAATAATTTTATGTAACTTTATGTTTGAATTATGAGATTCATTTCAGCTTTTTTTTTTAATTTAATTTTAATTTTAGTGTGCGCAGCCTTTTCAGACATTAAAATTTGTACTTGAAATCTCCATGTCCGAGCACATATAAGAATTTATTGTTTAGTCAATTTCATCCAATTAATAAAATTATTGATCTTGAAAATCATAATTAGGATGAAATTCTTTAATTTTTGTCTTGAAGGAAGCCTTATGATTTCTGTAGATTTTGATTTAGTATCGTGATTTTTCGCCATGAGAGTTAGATCCAAAGGGTAAAAAAAGATATTTTGATTTAGATTATAGTTTAAAACATTACTTGCAATTAGTTTACTTGTTCAGTTTTTGAATTCTCCCAATTTGATTATGTTCAATTTGCATCACTTTTTATAAGTTATGTCAATTTCAGTGTTTATTGCTTTAGCCATGCTTATATTAGCTAAAGATAGTAATCATCTCTATATTCAGATAATGAAGTTATTAAACCCAATTTGGATTCATCCTTAGATTTTGAGTTTATTGCAAGTTTGTTATGAGTTTAGTATTAGTCTCCATAAATTTTAATTAAAACTTACTTAATTTTGAGGAATTTGCAAGAAAAGAAAACTCTCTTTATAGCTTCAATTTAAGTCATAGCGAATCACAATTAGAATTTGTGAGTTTATTAGTGTTCCCAAACTTTATGAGTTTAATATTAACCTCCCCAAAGTTTGTGGGTTTAATATTAGCCTCCTCTAAATTTTATTTAGATTTTAAATGTCTGTTCTATTCTTTTCAAAATTTTCTTTAAAGGATCCCCCCTTTTTTCTTATTTGACGCTTTTAGTTTGAAATTTGTTGCATGTTTTCTTACTTAATGTTCTTAAATCAGTTCATTTAATTCTCTCTTTTTTTTCTAAGTCAAAAGATTTAACAAAATTTCAAGAGCCTCCGATCAGATATGGGTCAGATCGAGGTAATTTAGGCCTTCTCACACACACACACACACACACACACACACACACACACATATATATATATATATATATATATATATATATATATATATATATATATATATATATATATATATATATATATATATCGATCTCTTTTTTTTTTAAGTCCAAAATTTGATCAACATTTGATGTGAGCGATATCTAACAAGTGTCGGCTTACTAGTATGCGATGAGTGAAGGGTGTTTATGACACCACGTACCGAAGTTTCATCTTGTCACGCCCTGATTAGCATGATGAGGCCTTTAAACCTGTATAAATACAAATATATGCATATACATACATCCACTTCCACACATTCATACATTCCTACATATCCACAACTAGCAATAATAATAAGCTTGTATTCAGAACAAGTGAGTTGTAGAAGAAGGACAATTATTTGGAATGTAATAGTTCTTTTCATCTCTATTCTTTGCCAAGATGCTCTTAAAGATATTGAGGAAGAGTAATGGGCTTAAAGGCTTAAAATCTGTTGATTTTATTATGTATAAGATGTCGCAAATTTGAAAAGAGAAATGGATAACAGCTTCTAGATTCAAGAGTAGGATTTAGATTAATGTGATAATATTCATGATAGTTGCAATGATAGCAACTACAATAAGCAAGGAAGGGCTTATGCTTGATTAGAAACGAGAAGGATAGGGGATGGAAGGATGGAGAAAGAAATGGGAAAGAGGTTTTGGATGAACATGAAACTTACGGTTTCTCTCGGTTTGAAGAGGAGTTGAACCACGAGAAGGGTAGAACGAGAGGGATGGCTCAACTGAAATCAAGGAGGAAACTCATGTGATTTAGACAAGCGGGCACGCAAAAGAACCGCTGAGGGAAATACAAGAGTGACTATGAGAGGGAAGCCAACATTGGAAAGAGAATCAGGGAAGGGAGGAAGGCTGTGGCTTCCTCTATTGGGCTCGGTTTAGCTCATCTGAGAAGCACGTCAAATCAGTCGAATCAAAACGGAGGTCATCTGATCATCATCGGCCCCTCATAACCTCGATATGTGTGCATGCGTGTTGAAGACTCGAGCGCTTGATCGGTTGATCATCAAGTGGTGCAATATTTATATCTTGACCAATTTTAACGTTCTTAACATGACGACAAAGTCCGTTCGTTGATCGGAGATCGTTTCGACCATTTTTAAAGATGTATACTGTATTTCAGTCTCGATTTGCGCGCTGCCACTGCTGATTATTCGACATTAGCACAGACTCGTCCAAATTAAGTGTGGACAGTCTCATTTGATAATTTTGAATATTTTGAAGCTAACGACATGATTAGTTTTGCAAACGATAGTCGTTCGGACATCGTTGCAGCTTCTCGACTCCAATATGCGTGTCAACGCATTGATAACTTGAGTGCTTAATTGATTGATCGTTAGAATTTGCAATATTTATATTCTAATCGATTTTGACGTTCTAAACATAATGTAGAAATCCGTTTATCGATCGGGGGTCGTTTCGACTATTTTCGGTGACGTCCATTGCATTTTGAGCCTTAATTTGCGCCCTTTCGCTTCCGAATTCTATAGAATTAGACTAGTAGGCCTGACTTTGACTTTATGACACACATATGGAGGTCAACAAGGAGTTCAGTGAAGTAGTTGCATACTAATAGGTCGACTCAAGGCCCATAACAAGGTCGAGGTCATCCGATGGAGCGCAACTGGACTGGAGAACTGTGAAGTGAAACAACGTGATAGGCTAAGCTAGCTAACGGGGGACTCGAATGAGAAAAATAGGAAAACGAAAAAAAACTAAAGGGGCTATTTAGTTGCAGGAATATTTAAGTCGAATTTAACTTAAATTTAGCCAAATAGTGTTTTGGGCAAGTTAAATCAGAGGCTTTGTGTAATCCGTTAAAGTTGCATTCGCATAGTTAAATCTGAATGTTCTAAATCCTGTTGGTAGGTGGATTTACAGGGTTTGGACAAGCAGTGGATTATGAAAGAGGGTTAGAGGAAAGAAGAAGGTTACCTTTGCGACGTCTCCCTTCTCTTTCTCAAGCAGCACTGGACAAGAAAGGGTTGAAAAATGAGGATTTTGAACGCCAAAATCTCATCAATCCTATCTATATTATTGAAACAAGTATATAAAATTTTTAATTTGATGGGCTAGTGGGTAGTGGGGACACGTGCCCCGGCTATATTGCATCCTCGGTTATTTTTGGCTTGTGGAAGAGTTGGTAGAGTCTTCTCATGAGGAGGCCATGTTCAAAGCATGAATAAACTACCAATTTATAAGTATCTTTTAATCTAATTGGCAACAACTTTGAAAGTTATTGACAAGACTATAAATCAATATCACTACATCATAATAAAGTTCCACCTAACAAACTTAGGTTGGTTAGAAAAAAAAATCACATTTAAATTTATAAAAACACCTCCATCTAATCTATGACATCAAGCATCAATCTTAAGGCCTTGTAGAAAATGACTAAACTATAAACAAACTTTATTTTAGTAAAACTCTTGGGTGAGTGTCACCCTAAGATGTCTTAGACATTGGAATGGCTAAGTTTGATTTCAAAAATGAAAATAATAAATCTCTAGAAAATTATCTCACTTTGTAGAAAAAAAAACTTTTTTATGCTGATTTGTCTAAGGTGTTGCATATAGTCTATCTCACTTGGACTCCAAATAAAGAATTTAAAACTGTTTAATGAAGGGTTCTAAGATGACGTTCATTAGCTTTACAAATGTATTTAGGGCATCCATTTATCTAAATAGTATTATTAACTACTCATAAAGTCCATGAGATATCTTAAAAAGAGCATTTTTTTTATTTTTATTTTGGGTGTTGTGATAGATTTCTAGCTACTTTGCTTTTTTAAAAGCAATCAGAAAAAAAGTAGCTTCATTTGGCTACCAACTTTTTTGCTATTTTTCAAAAAATTTTATAGTGAATAATTTATTTTGAGAACGAGAGCTATTAGAGTGTGGTGTTTGTTAGAAAACTATTTTTTGAATTTTTTTTAAATATTTATAATATAAACAATAACTTTTACAAAAGTAGCTTTCTCTATATTAATTTTACAATTAACTTTTCAAAAAGTTACAATTGCTCCTAACAGATTTTTAATAGTTGATCAAATTATACCATTTATATGTTAATTTTAGAAAAATAAACTTTGATCAAATATGATACTGAACAATAATTTCATTAATAAACTGACTAACAATACACATTCTCCATTTGTAATCTTGCTTAAGGTTTAATTGGACTTGAACTGTACATCAACCTTTTTAGGTTATTATATCAATTATACTTAACACTTGGTATATAAATATTCAGCGGGCGGGCCAAGCGATGACTTTCTCAAAAATCATTAAATTTTTATGAATTGATACTTACCTTCTAGTTTTATATTGTTTTGATAAAAATAAATAAAAATAAATGATAATTTATATTTGGAGAGTCATGATCAAATTTGATATGATTGCATTTGGAGATATTAGAATAGAGTCACATTGATTATAATTTATCATACAACTGATCAGAAATATCATCATATTGGGATAGAAATAATTTAGTTTCATCAATTCAAAATGATTTGATTTCTAATTAATTAGATATAAATTATGAATTATTTTTTATTTAATGAGATATATGAATGAATTTTTATGCATAATTAATTGCTAGTAGTTTTAAATTTATTATCAAGTTTTTCTATTCTATATTTTATTTGTGCTTTAAAGTTTAAATATAATAATGATAATAATAATAATAATAATAATAATAATAATTGATATTTTACTAAAAAAAAGAATCTAATCTATTTTCCCACCCGGCGCTTTGGACGCTTTTTTCAGAAATTAGACTGTTTGTAATATGCTAATTATTTGTGGAGAGAGAGAGAGAGAGAGAGAGAGAGAGAGAGAGACGCTATGGTTGTTTGGCTTAAATCCAATCCCTAGACAGCAAAGTTCAATCCTACAGAGTTACGCTTCGGCCTCCGCGAAATTTTTCTCTCGTTTGCTCCATTTATCACGCAAATGTTCCATTGGAGGTCAATCATCTGTTCTTCGACTTTATAAATATAGTATGTTTTCCTCAGGTTGGCTTCCAGACCTCCTTTCCGCTTCTTCTTACTCGGAGCTTCTTCAAGTCAGAGGCAGTTAGAATCTTGATCGTAGATTTTGTTCTGCACGCTTCACCAGATCTGATTACCCTGCCTGTGCTTTAGGTGAGTTTTTTATTATTTGCCCTCTGATTTGGGCCCAGCTTGCTCTTTTATTCTTAAACAAAAATCGGTCTTTGTTCCAATTTATCCGTGATTCTTTATTTTTGATGTTATTGGTTATTTGTTCTGAAATATTGGCTCAATTTCTATATTGTTTATATGCCCTGGCGCTTGCTTACTTGCTTCATCCAGTTTCTGAAGAGTGGAGAGAAGCTTCATTCTTTTTTGCGAGGTGCCTTTAGCGTTTGTAACTCAACATTTTATGGCCACTGTCTATTTCCATACTGGCCTGCGTTTCAAATATGCTGAATTCGGCAATCGGTCAATCATTTTTCCTTGCCGATACAGCTATTTCTCAAGAGAAACAGTTTGGCTTGGTGGAACTCTCCAAACCTTTTCTTCCATCCCGAAAATACCTACAAACAAGATTGTGAAGGAGGGATTTGATGCCTGGGGCGCCTATTTGAAAAATCGTCGTTGGGCTGAGAGCACGAAGATCAGGGCAAACAGCTCCTCTGAGCAGGATTCGGAATCCAAGGTTAGCACTAGTGACAGTAACAAAGAATCTTCATCAAATAATAGCAAGGGCATCAATAGCCCGTCCAATTCTTCCTCCGAAACTTCTCCATCACCGTCCCCAAGAAAGGAGAAGAAATGGAAGGGCAGTTGGTGGAAAGGAGGTAAATGGCAATGGCAGCCTATAATCCAGGCTCAGGAGATTGGAGTTCTTCTACTGCAGCTTGGGATTGTCATGTTTGCTATGAGACTACTTCGACCAGGAATTCCTCTGCCTGGCTCTGAGCCTAGGCCCCCACCAACCTACATCAGTGTTCCTTTTAGCGATTTCATGAGCAAGATTAACAATGATCAGGTACAAAAAGTAGAGGTTGATGGTGTTCACATCATGTTTAGATTGAAGTCAGAGACTGGAAGTGCAGAGGCTGATCAAAGTGCTGCCAGCCGATCTCAGGAGACAGAAGCATTGCTCAAAGCTGTGCCCCCAACAAAGAGAATTATTTACACAACAACACGGCCAGCAGATATAAAGACACCATATGAGAAGATGCTCGAAAATCAGGTTGAATTTGGTTCACCAGATAAGCGATCTGGTGGTTTATTGAACTCAGCATTGGTATGCTTTCTATGCTTTTATGGCTATATGTATACATAGGATAGTTCATTTACCATATAAGCCAAATTTTTAGTTTTGCAGGAGACAGATTTCTTAAAACTAAGCATATATCTCATACTCTTACCCTATGTGAAGCTTGAATTTTGTTACATGTATGGTGCATTATTCTGTTATTTGCAAAATGATCATTTACTTGCTAAAGTAAGTTTTATTTTTCTAAGCAGTATTTCAGAAAGAACTTGGATTTATTAATTGGGTTATATATGAAAAAAATGATAGACTTTTATATTAATATGCTAGATTGTGAAGAAATTAAAATCATTTTAGATTTTACATGGTGTTTACACGCACCTATTGAAAAAGGAAAATCTTAATTAAGCTGCATTTAGCTGGCATAACATCAAGAAATAATTTATTGTAACTATTTGTTATAAAGTTTGTGAATTGACCTTTCTGAAGAAGTTATTGAGGCAAAAAGAAATAAAACGTGTTGGGTGTTGTTCAACCATGTTGCAAGTGTTGTTTTTATGAGCAGGGATGTATCATTTTTAGATTATAAATCTACAAGGACAGGCCTAGAATTTGGTGTCAGCATATTGCTTTGCAAATTGAAGCCATTACTTTTGTCATTTTGTAGCTAAAATTTCATATAAAAATGTAAAACGTTTGGAACCAGGAATATGATGCTTATTCATTTAAGTTTTATTAAATAACCTATGTATTATGGGCTCTTGTATGCTTATCTTAGATCTCAAGATGATTAGAAATATATTTTCAATAGATTATTGGAACAATTGATAATTCGGTTAATGCCTCATTAAGTACAGTATTCCAATTTTATGGTTTTCCATTAGCGTAAAATCTCTAGTTAGTTCGCTTAACTGCGAGAAAACTCTCAATTAAGGATGTCTCATTGATTCCATATATTTTGTGTGGATATTTGTTATTGTGTACTTAGAGAAGATGAGGGGATTGAGGGATGATATCAAACTTTGAGAAGAATTTTTTGGCCCCATAATTCATGGTCCATTAATAAGCCTTTGTTCAAATAATCAAAAAATTGAGATAACTATTGGCTTCATATTTTTTCTTTATCAGAGGGTTTTATTTAGAAACATGAACTCCCTATTTAACCATGATTTGATAAAATGGGGATAACGAACATGATAAGAAGACCAATTTTGTGGTGGAACTCACTTAATCAAATGGATCAAGTGACTTAAAGGCTTTAACGCATGACTATTGGGTAATAAATACATTAGTATTTTGGTGATATCTCTTTTGGGAGGATTCAATTTATTTGTGGCCAGACTTCATGGGGTTGGTATTACTATCTCAAACTATCATAGACATCCTGATATTGTTGATTCTCCATGTTTCAAATTGTCTTGATTGTGCTTTCATGTTGGCACACAAATCAAGGTAATAACACTTGCATCATTTTGAGACTTTCCTAATTTTGTAAATTGAGACAAGTGGCCATTTATGATAGCTATATTTCATTTTAGCAAATTTGGGAATGTTGCTTGAAGTTTGTATTTTATTATTCATTATGATCCATTAGTTGGAGTTGAGGGGTTAATGCCTATGCTTTAAAAAATTGCTAAATCATTGATTGTGTAAGCCTCACCTCTAGTGGGCAAGGGATTTGATTTTGAATTCTATTTTGTTTCTTAATATTTTTACCCACTTTAATGATTGGAATTTTTGGAAAATTTTTAGAATTTTGTTGGGTGGCAAGTTGGGCATTTTATGTTTCATTTTTGCTAAATGTACTTGAGAATATTTGGAATCATTTTTTTAATTTCTTGAAATTTTCTCTACTTTTGTAGAATTGCTTTGGTATTAAAATAAGCTCGAGGCATTTTTTTTTAAAAATTTCCCTGGGCCATATTTATGATGATTGAAAGGCTTAGAGATTGGTTTTAATTGGGCACTTTTGATGGCATGCAACCATTGGAGTGTGCCATGTGGCATATAATGGGGTCCATGTGAATTGACATGTTACCTATGGTTTATTTGGGATAGCTGCAGTTGTCTGAAAAAATAGTGGTAGAGGTGCTGCAGAAGAATCAGTTGTTTAGAAAGTTGCATAGGGCCAACAAATTTTTTTAAATTTAAAAAAAAAAAATCAAACCACGCTTCAGCAGAGGTCAAGTTGGAAAATAATTTTTGATCGTGATTCTTCAAAATGTGGGCGACCAGACAAACATTTACTATTGTGCGGTCGCCATGGCTACCACCACCCTAATATCATTATGGCATAGTAGACTCCACTTAGTGATTTTATCGGAATGCCATTGCATGATTATATGGCTGAATGGGAAACTTTCAGTCTAATGGATTTGTTCTTTCTTTCTATTGGTGCCTCGCCCCCCTGGATGGATCAAGGTCAATGTGGATTGTGATCTCTCTCCTACTCACCTACTCACCAGGCTAGATTGGGTGTTGTCCTGAAGAATGATTTTGGGGATGTCATTGTGACAACTGGTCTATCCATCTTTCACTTGGGTTCAGTAGCTGTTGAGCTTCAGACCGTCTTATTCATTAGACAACTGATGGAGCCTTGGATGTGGGAGAGACTAAGGGTATCATTACGATGGGGGACAACAAGAGCACAATCTCTCACCTCAGTCAGAGTATCTAGAAGTTCACTTGGTTGGCTAATCCTCACATGATGCACGGAAATAACTTTTTTGTTACAATTTAAATAGGTTGTTTTTCATTTTTTTTCATAGAGATAGTAATAGATTAGCTGATTTTTGTGCTCAAAGGGCATTATAGTGTTCTTCTGGTTTGGAGAGAGAGTATTTTGGATTCTCCCTTTTTTTTTTTGATATTGTAAGGGTGGAGTAGTATCGTCCTGTTCTCATTTAGTGTGACATTTGTTTTATTTTGAATGCAATTCATACTTTCAGAATGGGAGCCTAATATTTTCTTAGTACTTGGTTTATCGGGTCGCTTTATTTTTATTACTATATGATCCTAATATTATATGCTTTTTTTGATGACATTCTTCTTGTTGATTAAGACTAGAGGGAGTTCAAGAAACTTGAATTATGGAGGTCAACTTTGGTCCCAAGGTTTTTTAAGTTCTAAAAGCGAATATATGGAGTGTAATTTTAGTTGTAGAAGTTTTTAGTGTTGTGACTTTTGTGATCAAGTCATTAATAAGAGTGGCGATTGATATTTGAGCTGTATTTCAAAATGATGGTGAAATAGATGGAGATGTTATTAGTAGAATTCAAGTTGGATGGTTGAAGTGGAGGAATTACATCGGCTTTATGTGATAGAAGTTTACTTAAACTTAAGGAAAATTTTATAAGATGGTGGTAAGATGATTTATAGTGCAGAATGTTGGCGATAAAGAAAGCATAAGACTAAGTTAAGTATTCTGAGATGAGGATGCTTAGGTGGATGAGTGGCTTTACGAGATTAAAATAGTATGTTGGAAAAAAGTTGAGTAGCTCCGGTGGTAGATAAGATTAGAGTCGCCTTAGATGGTTTAGATAAGCGTCGGCCGTCCAGATGGAGATAGGAGAGTAGATCATTAGATTTCTTATGTTAAGAAAAGAGGTAACTAAAAGACTTGGTTAAGATGTATAAAAAATGATCTTAGTATCTTGAATTAGATGAGAATTTGACACATAATAGGTAATGGAGAGCGAAGGATTCATGTAGTGACCTACAATTGGGATTAAGGAACTGTTGTTGTTGTTGTTGTTGTTGTATGATCCTATTATCTAAGGGGCTATTTGGGATCAATTTTATTTTCTATTTTTTATTTTTATTTTTATGTTATTTTTGAAAACATGTTTGTTTAGAGTGTTTTTTATGTGGTCTTATTTTTTATTTTCAAAAATAAATAATTTTGTTTTTAAAAATACTCAAAACATCTTTTAAAGATGTTTTTAGTGTTATTAAAAACAATAAGTACAATCAAACAAGAAAAAGTAAGGAGAATCTACATATGATATTTATTGATTTAGAAAACTTATGATAAAGTTTCAAGAGATTCTTTGGAGTTCTGTAACGAAAATAATTAATATTAGTTATATTCAAGTCATTAAGGATATGTATACTAGAGCTGTGTCCAAACAGGAGGATTGATAAAATATTTTCCTATTTCGTTGGATTACATTAAGGACTTTAAGCTCTTATCTTTTACTTTATGAATGTTCTTACTAGGCATTTACGGAAGATGTATCTTGGTGTATGCTTTTTGCGTTTGTTGATAAGACTAGAGAGGAGTCCAAGAGAAACTTGAATTTATGGTCAACTTTGAGTCTAAAGGTTTTTTTAAGTAGATCTAAAGCGAATATATGGAGTAATTTTAGTTGTAGAAGTTAGTAGTAGTGTTGTCACATTAGGTGTGAACAAGTCATTAATAAGAGTGATGATTGATATTTAGGCTCATTGTGGGATCAATTGCCCTCTTTTGGAAAAGGAAAAGCGTTGTTTAAGTTGTGATAATTTCGTAAGACAAATGAATAGTAGATACCTAGATTTCGTTATCATTTGGTGAAGACTTTTTCTCGATTAGGGTTTTCTTATAAGGCAGCTCCTCATAGTTAATTACCTCATCGAGAGCGCTTTTGATTAAAATTTGATCATAAAAGAAGCAGTATATAATTCATTGAGTGGAGTTTAACTTATGAAATTTATTTTTTAATTTAAAACTTTTGTGGAGCGATGTGGCGCAGATCTAGATCCATATCATCGCGTATCCGTGATCCGGTCCCATTAGAGGAGGTAGTCCGGCAAGGATCGCTATCAAGATACACGTTTCATCGTGTGCCTGTAGACGCAGGGAGTTTGTCTGGGGACAAATATAAAATGCAACTAACAGGGTTTTTTAAAATACATTCGTTCACTCAAAAGCGGAAAGAACATCTATGCGGTAAATATTTAGTATGAATGCTACCGTGGCCGGTCGAACAGTCAAACCATTTATGTGGTGCCATATCATGAAAACCGCCGAAAGAGGTAGCAGTTACGCTTTAGGAATATTTGAGTGAGGTAGTTATGTATTTAATTGACTTAATTTCGTGAGCAAAGTTTCTTAATTTGTCAAAGAATATATGGAGGATGGATTGATTTTTTTTTTTATTTTAAAGTTTTAATTTAAATAATTCATTTCATTTTTTTTATTTATATTTCTTTTGTTATTTTTTTTGAAATATGTGATCATTTATTATTGAAATTTTAATTATAATTACCCTTCTCATTATATAATATCGATTGATAGGCTTTGTCTCTATGCAGTTTTATAGAGGATGGTGCTTAATTTTTATGAAGTATAATCGTCCTTGTCTCTCTTGAATATAGAGGATGGTTTGAGACTTTTCTTTTGAGGGTTTGAATTTTAGTATCGATTGATTATCTTATTATATGATAGAATTAATTTCTGATATTAATTTGAAATTCTTATAATATATAATTTTTAGGTTTTGTTAACTTCGGACGGTCAGAAGACAGCAGGGATGTATAGCATCTTTCTTGTATTGATGATTCTTCAATCATACTGAATATCTGCTTTTAAAAATTTGTATGGACGTGTAAATGTCAGTTGAAATGTAGGTGTAATTGCTGTTTAGTTCTTGATATGATATTTTTTGGGTTTTGTTAGCAGGACGGTCAGAAGACCAAACCGGTTTGTAGCATGTCCTTTTGTATTTGACAGTAATTACTTCACGTATAAGTATACATTCTTTTAAAATTTTGCATTGGCATTAAGATGTAAGTTGAAGTTTATATGTCAATTTTTTGAGTTTTATTACCGGACGGTCAGAAGAGCAAGGATGTAGCATCTTCTTGTATATTTTATTTTGCTTTAGATTATTATATTTCATATATTTGATCTACTTGACTTACATGTATCTATAAAGTATTGCGTATAGATATACGTTGAAGCAATTAATTTGGTGATATGCGGCATGAGTTTTAATCTGATTTTTTGTTTTGTTAGCACCGAGAAAGCAGCGGGATGGTGTATATATGAGATAGAGATTGATATTCAAGTATAACATGAGCATTATTTAATCGACACTTTACTTGCGTAAATCGTAATAGAACAACTGAATACTTTGACTCCTTTGATCAAATAAAATATTGTTGACATAAGATAAAGGTCATTTATTTGAGAATATGTTATGAATCTATAATTTTTTTATCAATCAATAGGGATATATCTTTGAAATTATGAAGTCTATTTGATCAAATAGATAATAATAGAAAACGCTTAAACTTTTTTAATTGGAAATATGATATCGTATTATTTTTTATCTCCTTTTATGTCACAAATCGAGGGTATAGAGGAAATAAATTATGTTAGGCATTTGATCAAATGTAGGTAATAGACCAAACTTAAGTCTTTGGAAATATGATATCATATTATTTGGTAAAAAACCTCTTTTATATCAAATCGAGGTATAAAGAAATAAATTATGTTGGAAGCTATTTGATCAAATATAAGGTAATAATAGAAAACATGTTTAAGCCTTCATTGAAAATATGATATGAATATTATTTTGGCCAAAATCCTCCATTTATGTCAAAATCAATGAATATGAAATTGAACTTTAAGACAATTTGATTGTGTAAAGTAATGGATCCAAGATAAACATAGCTTTATTTAGAAACATGATATGAATATTTTTGGGCTAAAATCCCTTTCTATGCAATGAATGACAAATTATATGAAAACAAATCATTTTGAGGGCCATTATATCTGTGATCCATAGCTCGTCTCTTAATAAAGGGGAGGAGAAACGAAGATATGAGTAGATGTATGATGATATTATTACATGTATTTGAAACTTTATGTTTAAGCACATGTCCGACATATAACATATCAAGCTAAGTAGACTTTTGGGATGAGCGTTAAATGCATGTAATATAAATAATAACTGTATGATGTAAAATCAATAATAAAGTTTAACATAAATAAGCGTTGATCGATTCATGACTATGTTGCATTTGTCATAGAATAGAATAGTTTAAATGTTATAGAAATTGAAGCGTAAGTATCGATCAAATTGTAAAAATAGGATAACTGTGATATATTGAGCGTAAGCGTTCATATTTGAGATAAAGAAAATTTTAAAATAACAACTTAAGCATTTCATCCCTTTCTTTTTCTTTTTTTTAATAAATTTGGTATCCGTCATCAAAGGGGATCTTGGGGGAGATCTTGAAAGGCGTGTATGGTGTCGTGAGACAGCGATCGAATTTATTTCGCGAAAAGTGTATGGGTTATAAGATGTGACAAGTTCCTACCTGTTGGAGAAACGTGAGTGATCTTATAGTAATAGATTTAAAACTGCGTTTTATATGCTTAAACATTGAGAAAATAAATCTTTTCTCCTTTTTTTTTTAAAATAAAATTTGCAACGGCTCCGTCATATGGGAACTTATGAGAGATTGGCTTGTAATCTGAAAGAAACGTGTATGGGTGGATGTCGTGAGACCATGACCAAATTTTGTTTGCTCACCAGCGGCGATGTATGGGTTAAGCGTAAGATAGCAAGTTTCTCGTATTGAAATATGAGTAGATCTTATAGTAATAAATTTAAAGTTTCGTTTAATAATAAAAAAGAAACTCGCTTGCGTGTATATTTAATTAATAATCAAAATTTCACTCTCCCCATGTGGGGATTCTGAGAGATTGGCGCCACCATGCGAAAGGCATATGGGTGGATAATAAAGTAAAAAATTTTGATAAGTAGCATTTCCTATTTAACAAGATATCGAATAATAGAAAACGACAAATGCAAGAATGAAATCCATAGGAAATAGCAAGTAAAAACAAAACTTTTTAATTGCAGATTTTCGATTTCATTCTACTGAGAGATAAAACAAATGAAATCCATAGGAGATAGCAAATAGAGAAAACCCTCTCTTTATAAAATAATTTCAGTATCATCTTTAAAAGCAAATCATTCAATTCCTCTCTGTATTTTCATGCATGCCTTTAGACAACAAGACAATAAATTTCTCCTTAGGTAAAAATATTTTCAGCATGCATGATCCCTTTAGAAAAGCAAATCAATGGGTTTCCCTCAGGTAAAAAAAGTTTCAACAATTCAAAGGAGACAAATATAAATCATGCTTTGCCTCATGATAGTTGTTTGAAAGTAATGTTTGATTTTGCAAATAGGATGAAACAACTAACTTCATTTAGTAGATATAAATCTGAATTTTCAATCCAACAAAGATATTTGCTTTGCATAATAACATGATTTAGCTAATACATTAAACATTGCCAAATGGTAGAAGAATAAATAAAATGAGAAAAATCTCATGGGAATCATAACCCCACTTTATCATTTCAAGCCAACATAACATAGGATTAAACCCATGAGTAATACAAATATCTTTGCTCTCTTTTCCTTCTTCCCCAAATCAAGAGAAAGAAACAAGCATTGCATATCAATGACCAAAGTAAGTTTTCAAAGATGACATCATATAAGCTAATGAGATTAGGATTTCATTATCACAACATGCTTTCATAATTCAAGAGCAAGAAAAGGCATATATATCTTGCATTTCAGCCTCAAATACTCATGGACAGCAAAGATAAAATCATTTTAATGCATAAGAGACTTGACAATTGCTTGTAAGTAAATTATGAACAAACACTAGGCAATATGCATCTTTAATGAAACTGAATGGCAAATATGAAAGCTTCAAACTTACACAAAGCCACATTTCAGATTGTATTTCAAAGGCTAATTAACTTAGTGATAACAAAAGAAGAGAAAACAAGCACAAAGTCAATCAACCCTTCCCTCAACCTCTTCCTTTAACATTGATGATTATATGAAATTTACTCCACGATTAAATCAACTATGTTTAATAAGTCCAAAGAATCTAAACTCTTCCCTTTTGGAGCTATATTATGAGAACAAGAGCAATAGAATACTTAGCTTGCCCATTAGAGCAATAGTTTGAGAAACCTAAAGAGTTTGGAATTCTTACGTAAGTAGAGATTGGATCATGAACCTTATTTGTTAGAGGAAACAAAGCAATGAATATATAGCGATTAGAGGTAGATAAGTAATTGATCTACAGAAAATCTGAAAAGCACATAAACCAACATATCACAAGAGGAGGAGAAAGCTCATGCTTGAGTGGAGAGCAGGGCCGAAAGGAAAGGAGGAACCGAAGCAAAGGGAATGAGCTCGCCTTAACCTGAAGGAGAAAACAACAAACGAAAGCTTGTAGCATAAATCTAATCATCTTAATTTCATGCTATTGCAAACCACAAGTCCAACCATAAAACACAAATGGAAGAGGGAAAGCAATCATTTCCTTCAAGAGAAACCCACATAACAAAATATAACTTAAGATTGAAACGAACAACTTGGGGTTTGGTTGGAAGAGGGATTAGGAAGGATCGAGTCCTCAGTTTGCTGGTTCGATGCTTGAGCAGAGAGAGGAGCAAGGAACTGCAAGGGAGCTCAGAGAGGAAGAAGGAGGCTGTGGGGAGTTCGGGGAGCGAAGAGGGAGAGGGAGAATTGCACAAAGGAGTCAGAGCGAGAGAGAGTCAAAAGAAGAGTGTCGTCCAAATGAGGTCAACGTGCCCTAGCCACTTTTGGTTTCGAGGATTAGATCGGCTCGATTGTTACTAAATGGCGTCAATGGGATAGAGACAGGCTTTAATGGAGATGTGAGGGTTAGGTGAGGATTAAGGGTTTACTTAGGTTAGCAGTAATTAAGACAATTAGCCCTTAATCATATAAATTTTCATGAATCCTCCCAATAATAAACCCCCATATGGGTGTCAATTTTAGGTATATCGGTTGTCGAAACACGCGATGGAGCCATTTAGCAAAGCAAAGTCGGCGGTAAATGAGTAAATTAGTCTAAATTGCGACGTCGCTCAATTGCTCGCCTTCTGCTCGAATTGATCGCGGAAGGCGTCGTTTGATAGGTCTCGACGTTTCGGCGACGACGACACGATCAATTTTGCAAACGGAGGTCGTTCGAACGTTGTCGGGGCTTCCCGACTTCGATATGCGCATAATTTCATTAAAAATTGATTTTAATTATTTGATCGATCATTAATTGATTTGATATTTGTTATTTAATTAATTTTAATATTTTTGACGCATTAAAGTCAATTTTCAGTGAAGCGAATCTAATCGATTTGATCGCAATTAGTTTTAACCACCTCATTTATTTAATTTCAGTGTATAATAGTTGTAAATTATATATTGTTCAAAATGATGGTGAAACAGATGGAGATTTTATTAGTAGAATTCAAGTTGGATGGTTGAAGTAGAGGAATGCATCATGTGTGATAAAAAAGTTCCACTTAAACTTAAGGAAAATTTTATAAGATGGTGGTAAGACACTGATGACTTATGGTGCGAATGTTGGCTAATAAAGAAGCATAAGACTAAGTTAAGTTATTCTGAGAGATGAGGATGCTCAGTGGATGGCTTTACTCTTAGAGATAAAATGCGAAATGAGTATGTTCGGGAAAAAGTTGGAGTAGCTCCAGTGGCAGATAAGATTAGAGAGAGGTGCTTTAAATGGTTTGGGCACATAAAGCGTCGGCTGTCCGATGACCCGGTTAGGAGAGTAGATGCATTAGATTTGCCTTATGTTAAGAAAGGTAGAGGTAGACCTAAAAAGACTTGGTTAAGATGTATAAAAAATGACCTTAGTATACTTGAATATGAGAATTTGACACAAAATATACTGATGGCAGAAGGATTCATGTAAGACCCATCTTGGGATAAAAGTTTGTTGTTGTAAGTACAATCAAACAAGTTTTATTTCTAAGTAAAACTTAAACAAAACAAAACAAAAACATAAAATAAAAAAATTAAAAAATAAAAGTTACCCCAAATGGCCCCTAAATGTTAGCGATAAAGGTTGCCATCCTGAGTATAATTGGTTGTCTCCTATGTGTGATTTTGAGATTAATAGTAATTCGATTTGGTTCCCACATAATTACATGCATGTTAGGTTAGATTTTAGTTTAAGGATGCATAATTACGTGTTAGGGCCACATAGTTGTGTAGGTGAAAGTTGTTATAAGTTTAAAATCATATGCTTGACTCTCTTAATTTTGCATAGCTTGCTTTTGCCTTACCTGATAATTGTTTGTTCTCATGATTTTTATACTTTTGGTCCTTGAAAGGACTGGGGGAGCTTTGCTCAGTTTTCTTAATTCTGTCAAGCTTTTGTTCTTTTTTAATTGCATTCTGATGATAGTGAAGATGATCTTTTATCCAAGATGGAAAGTTCTATGTTTTTTATCATTTAAACTTGTTTTAATACATTTGTTTTTGTCCTTATTGTAATGATTTGTTGCCAAGTTCCAATAGCTCGATAAAATTTTGGCATAGATTCAATGGAAACTCCTCAGATAAGATGATGTTTGGCCCTCATGCTAAGAAAGGTTGAAGGAGCATTCCCTAAAGGAGTTGAAAATAAGGATGTGACTCCCTGCCCAAGAAAGGTTAAGGTTAGTTGGTGTTACAATCTAACCCGGGAGCTCAGATAAATTGAGGTGAGAACAAATGAACATTATGATAGGTTGTCCAAGATGCATGTCAATCCCCCATTATTTGAAATTTTTAATAGTATAATGATAGAATGGTTGCAAAATGGACAATATATATGGTCTTACACCACAAAGCCAAGAACTTGTATGGAGAAGAGAAAGAACTCATAAAGAGAGAAAATGGAGAGAATAGAGGGATCACATTATTTTCATATCTGAAAGAAAGTTCAAGGAAAAGTTTCCAACCCCGTGGGTGGCCTCTTCCATTTATAGGTTTGGGATATAACTTGAGTGCATTACATGGATAGCTATATAAAGAAAAGAAAATGCATTGTGAGAGTTACAATGGTGTAGCTAAATATATTGCATAGTTAGTTACATGATTTTGTTTGATTTTATTATGAGTTGATGTGATTCCTGTGCTTAAAATGAATATTCTTGAAATATTTTGATTGTAGTTTCTGGTGAAATATGCATTACTAGCGTGAAATGATAGTATATAAAATAACACTTGGTTGATCTTAAGCATTTAATGTGATATATGGCATTACTAGTGTGAAATATTTTGATTGAACTTTAACCATTTAACTATGTATTGAATGCACTTTATACCCATCAAAATGATAATCCGGGCTTCTAAATCTAAAACTTAACTATACTATCCATCCATCAACTAAATGCCATCCAATAACCCCTGTGATGTTTAATCTTGAATTACTTTCAATCATTTCATAAGCTAGAATATAATTTTTTTTAAACACGAAGACTTGCCGATTCCTTACATAGACTTTTGATTAATGCAGACATTGCTTTGAATACATATGATTAAAAAATTGATCAAAAATAAAATTGTAGTTTCTGATGAAATTTGCATTACTATTGTGAAATCATAGTATATAGAATAACACTTGGATGATCTTAAGCATTTAATGTGATATTTGACAATGTTTGTCATAACATTAGAATCATGGCCATAATAATAATGTTTGTTGTATTTGATTCATGGATATCCCAACTATGAATGGTAGAGTAATCAGAATAGTTGGCAGAACATTGACATCATAACTATGGAACTTGGAATGGCACAACATTGATATTATATGCATATGTTGTAGCATAGTATTAGCATTTGAATATCATCGCCATAAACCATAGCATGATGTGACGTAGCTCTTTAGATTGCTATTAATACATTCCCTCTTGAGAATCCTAATAGTATTAGCCTGTTGTAAATCTTACCAGATATTGATTATGTATATCCCATTGCTGCAAGTTGGGAATGGTTCATGCACATGCTATTCTTAGTGATGAGTTAATTTTTCACTACTAACTGATATATTTCCGTTGACACAGTGGGGTGCAACTTTTATGTCTGTTATTCTTAGCACAAAAAGGAGATAGTCATGAATGCAGAAGTATGTGAAATTCCTTAGCTAGTATCATAGATAGGGCTTTATTAGTCAACATGCACATGAAAATACTCATTTATATAAAGTTTTTTTACATACCCACTTTCAATCAATAGTTCTATTTGTAGTAGCTATTGACGTGGACTTACATTTCATAATCATAACATGGACATAAAATCTAGAATTATAATCATATAGTTATATAGCATATGAAATCACAATTATAATAGTAATATATCAATTGAAATCATATACATGAATTGTAAATTGAATTGAATTTCATAATTATTATAGTGTCATGACATTGAAATTATAGATAAGTGTAAAATGTTCATGACATTTATCAGATTTTGAGATAATGTAGCATTACATGTATTATTTATATCAATATGAAAAAAAAATGAATTAATATAAATCATGATATAACTTAGAGGACATTATATTGAAAGTAAGGTGATATCAATATGAAAAAAATTTAATGAATTAATATAAATCTTGATATAACTTCGAGCACATTATATTGAAAGAAAGTTCTATAAACAAGTGAAATCTATATGCAATGAGTTTAGAGGAAAAAAATTCGAGATTATCGGCATTGTAATGTGGATTCTAAGCTAAAGCCTTGGTGTCACCAATCCCTGAAACCTTTGAAGTTTTGTTTCACTTCTTAAACAAGACTTAATCAGTTTTCTTTTGATCAATCCCTATATGCCTAATATAAGGTTAAGCATATAACTCAATACCTAATAGGACTTAATTCTTATTGGCTTGACACTTTTTCTCATAATCAAATCATTCTCAAATTGGGATACATAAATTCCTATTAAAGAACTTTGCATATATAGGTTAGTTTATATAATAAACTTATAAAGTGTGATAAGTCATTCTCTTCAAAAAAGTTCATGCAGTATTCCTAGATTTCGTACCATTTAATCTCCGCTTGTTTTAAACTATCATTTTTCTTGATTAAGATTTAACATAACCATAGGGCTATTGATGGGATAATATAAGATTTTTTTCATCCATTTCTAGGTAAACACATCAAGTTTAGAATATTATTTAATCAGGAATCTATACCATGAACTACTTCATATGGTTCTTGTCACTCTTAATGATGCCCCCTTTTTCATATTAAAATCTGATGAGATCCTTTACTTATATATCATTATACCCTTATTATGTTGAATCTTATTAAGGGTTTGAGGTGGTCATCTGTGCTTTAGTTTGAACGTGAGTGAAAGAGATGTTTGTGTGAGAGAGAGGAGGGTGAGAAAGGGATTATCCATGAGGGTATTTTTCATAGTTTGCTTCAAATTAATGGTACCATCAAAAGGTCATTCACTGAAGGTTTTACATTTATGGAGGATGGAAGTGCATGGAGTGATGGAGGGAAGGAGAGAATCGTTTGTATCGGGGTTTTGACATGTTCCTTTATCAATTAAAAATCCTGGTCAACCAAATAATGTTTTTGAATGAATTGAATTTGTTGGGCACAAAGTGTAGGCAGGGACTGGCAATGCTATATGGCAAGAGTTGTTCTATTATTTCACTGTCAATTAATGGTTCATCAAACGAACAACCATGACATGTCAAGGGGGTAACTGAGCCAAGGATTTTAAAAACGTGGATTTGCATGAAGTCACTCCTTGTCCCTTGAACTTATGGTTCCAGGTAAAAATTTATGCTGTTATCATTGCCATTGTCTGTTCTAATATAGATAAACTTGTCTACTTCATGTGGAGGGATTTAGCTATGGTTACAATGTCAAAGAGTTTGTCAAGATCTAGCTTTGTGATAAAACGGAAATTATTATGCATTTTCATTTGTGGCAAATTCTATAGTTATTTTCCTATTAATTGTTTGTCATTTAATATTTATTTTGTTACTTTCCATCTAATGTGAATTTTTTTTTACTTATCAGCGCTTGTATTCTTTGAAATAGTTTTGACATGCCTTTGGTTTTTTATTATCCTTTCATCAGATTGCTCTTTTCTACATTGCTGTACTTGCTGGCCTCCTACAGCGCTTCCCTATCAGTTTCTCTCAGGTATTACATGATCATTCATATTATATTTCATTACCACTCATTGATTAGAATGTTAAAATTCTTTTAACTTCAACATACATTTGACCTTCCAACAGTCACCTGGCCAGTTGAGAACTCGGAAGACTTCACGTTCTGGTGGAACAAAAGTAGCCGAGCATGCTAGTATGATAACCTTTACTGATGTGGCCGGTGTTGATGAGGCCAAAGAAGAGCTTGAAGAAATTGTTGTAGGTTACATAGATTACTTCAAGAATGTGCATAGCTTCTTTTTATTTTTTTAATTTTCAGTCAGTAGTGAGGTCATTATTTATGCATAACCAATGTAGGAATTCCTTCGGAATCCAGACAAGTACGTAAGACTTGGTGCACGTCCCCCAAGAGGGGTTCTATTGGTGAGATCAACATCAGAGCCTTTCTTCTCTTGCAATTTCCGGAACAGGAGTTTTTTCAGATGATTTTTAATTTTGCAGGTGGGTCTTCCTGGGACAGGGAAGACACTTTTAGCAAAAGCAGTGGCAGGAGAGGCAGAAGTGCCTTTTATAAGTTGTTCTGCTAGTGAATTTGTGGAGCTCTATGTTGGAATGGGCGCATCTCGGGTGCGAGATCTTTTTGCAAGGGCAAAGAAAGAAGCACCTTCTATCATTTTCATTGATGAGGTGCGGTAAATGCTGCCATAGGTATTTAAAAGGTCTCATTATTCTCAAATTTTTTTATGCTGGAAACCTGTGTATTTTCCCTTGCAGATAGATGCTGTTGCAAAAAGTCGTGATGGCCGATTTCGCATTGTCAGTAATGATGAGCGTGAGCAAACACTTAACCAACTGCTTACAGTAAGGATATGGCACAAGCAATTTTCTTGATGATGCCTTTAAATTTTGCATGTACTAGTCTAGCAACTATATCTTTACCATCATACTTTGATGTTCATTTATCAGGAGATGGATGGATTTGAAAGCAACTCTGCAGTTATTGTTCTTGGTGCAACTAATCGTTCAGATGTTTTGGATCCTGCACTTCGTCGTCCTGGAAGATTTGATCGTGTTGTGATGGTATGAATTATGGCCTTTGTTTGACTAAGTGGAAAATAATTATCAAACTCATATCATTCAAAAAAAAAAGAAAAAAAAAAGAGAGTTTATCCTTGTATTGGATTGTAGGTAGAGACTCCTGATAGGGCTGGCAGGGAAGCCATTCTAAAAGTTCATATTAACAAAAAGGAACTTCCTTTAGGGGAAGATGTAAATCTTAGTGAAATATCTTCAATGACTACTGGTTTTACTGGGTATGGGTTAATGTTTCGTTTTATCTCTTTCTAAATGGTTACTTTTCCTTATGTTCTTGACTGGTTTAATTTGATTGGAATTGTGCAGAGCTGATCTAGCAAACCTGGTTAATGAAGCCGCCCTTTTAGCTGGAAGGTTAAATAAAGTTGTTGTGGAAAAGATTGATTTCATTCGGGCTGTTGAACGTTCTATTGCTGTAAGATGTATTTTTCTTCATTTTACATTACAAATGAGCGCTTGTTCATAAATTTGTTATTTTGTTCACCAAAATTGTCAATTTCTGTTCCGTGTCACTAGCCATAAATCTTATTTGTCGAGCATTTCTTTTTTCCTTTTTGTAAATGATGGTTGCCGAGTATTTCAATATATATATATATTTGGACACTACAGTTATTATGTCAGACTACCAGCAAAATTCTTTTGATATGAAAACTTTATCAATTTCTTTTATACAAATATTGAGGGATTTCTATTTTCCTTTGATGATCAAGATAGGAGGACCTACAAAAACAAAAATAAGGCTAGTGGATCATTACCTAAAAGCCTTACTAGCGTTCTCAATGTAATTGTTTATTTGTTAAAATGACTAGCAATGCTTAAATTTTAAATTTTTTTTCCAATGCTCAGTTCAAAAATTTCATTTCATGAAACCTTTCGTGATGATAGAAGGTCTGATTTTATTTAGAAGTTATATTTTTCTTTCATTTGTGTTGGCCCGTTATCTTGATTTTTAATGTTTAGATAAAAAAAACCTTTTATTACGAATCCAGGGTGCCTTATACTGCGATCTTTTATGAAGTCATGCAGCTCTTGCTTGTTGTTAAATTAGTAGTTTGCTTGTAAGGTTATCAATCCAAGTGTTTTTTTAATTCATTCTGTGAGTTTACTATTTAAAAAAAAGAAATTTTTAATGATATTTGTTTTGCAGTAAGGATAAACTATTTTTATTTCATGATTGTTGATAAAAGCAAAAGACTATTATTAATGATTAGATGGTGTTACAGTTGACCCTTTGATCATATACTTGAGCAGTTCAACTTCTCTGCGTTATCTTTTTGTCTTCTCTTTGGTTGCTTTAACCCGTCTTTTTGGTTTTTTTCTTTTTAATTGTAACCTTAAAACAATGATCTTTCCAGGGTATAGAGAAGAAGCATACAAAATTACAAGGAAGCGAAAAGGCTGTTGTCGCAAGACATGAAGCAGGTCATGCGGTTGTTGGAACTGCTGTTGCTAATTTGCTTCCTGGACAGCCACGTGTTGAGGTGAACTGAAAGATTCTTGGATGAAAATAATATTGAAGATTTTTTATAGCTAAAGAATATTAGGTAAATTATTGTTCTCTGTTTTCCGTTATCAGAAACTGAGCATACTGCCTCGGTCAGGAGGTGCATTGGGTTTCACATATATCCCCCCTACAACAGAGGATAGGTATCTTCTCTTTGTTGATGAATTGCGTGGCCGCTTGGTCACTCTTCTAGGCGGACGTGCAGCTGAAGAATTTGTATATTCTGGTCGTATATCAACTGGAGCTCTTGATGATATAAAGAGAGCAACAGATATTGCTTACAAAGCTGTAGCAGAGTATGGTCTCAATCAGACTATAGGTCCCATATCACTTGCAACATTATCCAGTGGGGGGCTTGATGATTCTGGTGGTGCAGCTGGCTGGGCGAGAGATCAGGTTTCTTCTCCATCCACTGTTCATTGTTTGTTATTGAACTGATTGAAGATAAGATTTACCTAATTACTGAATATATAGGGACATCTGGTCGATCTTGTGCAAACAGAGGTGAAAACACTTCTTCAGTCTGCCCTTGATGTTGCTCTATCGGTGGTACATGCCAATCCTACTGTGTTGGAAGGACTAGGAGCTCATCTAGAAGGTAGACTCGAATATTCTCACTTTTGTTCCGGTCTTCTATACTTGATTATGTCACACGCAATCATAAGGCTTCCAAAACAGTTGAATAATGTCTGGTCGCTGAGTTATTTCATTTTTTTAGTAAAAGGTGCCTCATGTAGCAACTTCAAGAATTGGGTAAATTCGGTCCCTATGCTACTGTTGTTGTTGTTGTATACCTTTACGCATCCTTTTGACTTTTTTGGCGATCACTTATACAATCTTAGTTAAACATGTTAACCCATGTCAAACTAAATGTGTCAAATTATTAATTTTTATTCTAATAATTACAAATTAATACAAGCTTATTACAAATTAAAACTAGTCATTTCTTGCTCCGCACACGGTCAAAAGAATCTATATTACTCATATATCCAAACATTAAGGGGCTGTTTAGGATTACTTTTATTTTATTTTTATTTTGTTTCATTTATGTTTTGTTTCAAAGTTAAATATGCTTGGTAGTAGTTATTGTTTCTAAAAACACTCAAAATAGGTTTTAGATGTTTTGATTATTTTTTAAAATAATGTTATTTATTTTTGAAAATAAAAAATAAAAATATATAAAAAATTAATCAAACAAATATGTTTTTAAAAATACCATAAAAATAAAAACAAAAAACACAAAGTAAAATTGATCCCAAATAGCCCCTAAATAACCAATATTATCAATTAAAGCATATCCTTGTGATTAAAGATTTATATGAATTTTTCTTAATTTACACTCATACTTAATCACAAATAATCATATGTGTATGCTATCATCTATAATAATATTTTGAAAGATTTACATACATACCACACAATTCTTATGCATTTACATATCTAACACTTAAAGTTAGATATTTACTTATCTAACACTTTTCTATACTTAAAAAGGTGTATTTTACTTTTAAAAAATAAGTGATAATGGTATTTTTGATGTGATATTGAAAATTATGTTGTTATATATATAAAAGTTAAAGTTTAGGTGTTAGATATGTAAATCTATAAGAAATTTATGATATGTATGTAAATCCTCCTAATATTTTTTTACAGTATTTTTAAATTAAGTAATACACAATCTAATAACCCTTCTTCAAAATTAATAATGTAGTTATCCTTTGAATTGTATAAAACCATTTACTACCCTATTCTCTATATAGATATAAATATGTATATATTAAATTTCATAGTTTTCTAAGGAATTCAAATTGATTACATCAAGGAAAGGGGCAGAAGAAAATAGGTTAGGGTTTGTTTATGTTTTTTACAGTCTTGTTTCTTGTTGACTTGCTTTGGGCTATATTGAAACTGCGTCCACAACCTTGTAGGTAACATTGATGTCAGGCTTCATTCAACACTTCTACGCATGGTGCTTGATCATTTTGCTCTCTTGCTTTCTAATCTCTTACTTTCTCACTCTTGGTTTGGGAATTATAATACTTGCAAACTGCCCTGAAAAGTCAGTGATTAGTAGTGGATCAGGTCTTGTTGGCTTGGCCTATCCAATCAATGAGACCTTTAAAAAAAGTACCCCCAATATATAAAATTGAACCAAAATGATCGCTTGAGAGCTAAATTGGGATCAATTTTGTATAGTCGAGAGACTTAATTTGACTCAATTTTATATTACTATTTTTACATGACGGATTATTTTTAGATCAATTTTGTATATCAGGAAGTAAATTAGAGTAATGTGATACTCTAAGACTACATTGGCCGCATGCAAATAGCCGGGGACCATCTTGGATTTGTTTCTATAAAGGTTAATTAAACCTTCTACTGAGTTAAGCAAAAAAATATCAGAATGTTTTGTAACTTGAATTATTTGTCATAGGTTTGTTATTTTAGGGGCATTTATCTGAGAATTCTGTAATAGATGTCCTCATATTATATTACCACATGCTTTTGCAGACGCAGTGAAGCCCTAATTTTTCATGTTCTAGTTGTGAATTTTTCCGTGTGCTTATTTGTGATTAGTTAGGTGAAGCTGGCAGATTACAAAAACATAACACAGCTTTACTCTATAAAAGATTTAGAAGAAATTATCACCAGGCATCTGACATGGGCGAACGTTCGTACATGAATTCTTTTTGTGCAGCTCAAGTAATCTGTATTCTTGTTCATTTGGGAGGCTTCCTTGCCCTGCTGTTATAGTTTTATTTAGTTACAGCTTTCTTGCTTTTTTTCATAAATATTTGTGATGAGAAAGGCTTTTCACTAACATAGTTGATGTTATGAGAATATTACTGTCAGATTGTTTTATCTTTCAAAACTCAGCTTTTTCTGAGGCCGTTCCACAAGTATTTTTTTTTTTCTAATCATTTCGTGCACATATTTAATATATGCTGTGTTCTTAATATATATTATGTTGCATAATTGCATTATTAGTTATGTTTTTGGATTGACTTGTTCAACCATTTTATCCTGCGGTCAGAAAAGGAGAAAGTGGAAGGGGAAGAGTTACAGGAATGGTTGAAGCTGGTTGTTGCTCCTGCCGACCTGAGATATTTTATAAGTGGGAAACCTGATAATGTATTGAAGTTAAAGACAAACTCTTGAACAGTAGCAGGCCTTCCCTTAACATCAAGTCCATAGAACTTAAGAGTATATGTATCTTCTTTGTTCTGGAAAAAGGATCGTGGTGTTAAAAGTTAAGAATCTTGTCGAAGAAAAGCTGTCGATTACTTTGCAAATGGTTTTCTGTCATCACAAGCGTGGCTATTTTTGATGGTCAAGCAACCAGTTTCCATTACAGTTTACACTGCAACTTTTTTACAAGCTTTCTATTTCCCCAGGCCAGAATGGTGTGGAGCAAATAGACGTTTAAATAGTAGATATTATGTGTAACTCTATGTACATTATTATTGTTCCAGTTGAGCAATTCAATCATCTGTCATTGTAAATTTGGTTATTGTACATGTCAGTATAGTCGTACAGTTTTATGAAAAGAAAGTTTTCAGTGCTTTCTGATGTCTGCCTTTTTTGTTTTAATTATTATTTTACTGCCTTTTTTGTTTTATTTTGAGAATTTGAGTCAGAATATCAAATTTGATGTCATTTAATAAATTTTTTTAATCAAATATGAATCTTAATGTGATCTTTAACTGGAAGGTTTCTAAATTTAAATTCACGATCTTCCAAATTTTAAAATTTTAGTAAGTTTACAGTTGAGTTTTGTTGAATTTGATGTTTAAATGAGATCAATTTGATGAATACTAAGTTATGAGATTTGACTTCTAATGAGTTTAAATCAAGCATTAAATTTGTTGCTTGAATTTCTGTTGTATTAATTGCAGTTTGTAGAGAATGAATCTAACTAACGTCAATAAGCAAAATTAAACTATCTTAAAATCAATTAATCTCAACATTTTTGATGCAATCAAATGTTTAAAGAATGGTCTGTGATCTAGGAATTAACATTGATCATTTGATGAAATATTTTAAAAATTTTAATTAATTTATAAAATTATCACTCGAGAAAATATAAAAGGCTTAGAATTAAAAAAGAATCTAGAGATCTGGAAATTTTAAAAACTTCGTTTAAAATTAAATGTTGATTGTCATAGATAACAATTATTATTATCAAATCATCATTGTTTGTTCATAATTAACATTTAATTGTTCTTCTAGTGTCTGTAAATTTTGCTTTTTTTATATATTTCTAATATTAATTTATTTAAAATAAAATACAATTTTTTAAATATTCTACGAATAAATATATATCCTCCACCAACTTCTCGACAAATGAATCATAATTTATTATTATTTTTTTTAATTTCTTATAAGAAGTTCGGAACCGTCATCTCTTTTGCTTGGATTCAGCTCAACCATATATTTATTGCCGTAATTGGGTGTGGGGGGTGGGGGTATCATAACCGTCCATGTGCGAGATAACGGCGGATATAAAATTACTTCGGTGGTAAATGGCATTGCAGCCTGTGGCCCTAAGCCTTTCCAGACTGGGATTTGGCTCTTCTTCCATCAGTTCCCTCTTTAAATAACCTCTTATCGTCTCTGCACTTGTTTCCTTGTACCGCTCCTGCAGAAGGATAAACAACAAAGAAGTGGAACAGAGGTACAGAACTTGTTGATTCCCTTCTATCTGAATCTGATTTTGTTCATTGATTTAATTTGGAATTTATGCTTTATTAAATCATTCCTTATTTGGCGCCTTGTTCGCTTCGGCCAACACAATCGTCGATTTGTTTTCCATTTCTACCTTATTGTATCATTTTTGCAAGGAAATACTATTCAATTGAAAAAGCTACGATTAGCATTAAATCAGGGATCGGTAATCTGGAAAGATGCAGTAAAACTACTCAGGAATATGAATTATTCACACAAAATCTCATTTTCCGTGATAAGAAGGTTTTTATTTTTTTATTTTTTTTATAGGGAAAAAAGATTCATGTTGTTGTTATTTGCTGAACTGTGATGGAATAAAAGCATTCTTGAGGGAATGGGAATGAGCTGTGAGCGTCTAAGACCAACTCAGGTTTCATTAGTTAGTGCTGTTTGTTAGATTCATAAAATTGCTGAACAATTTCATTTTTCTTTCTTTTTTGTGTTATGCATCACCTTCATCTTCAATTCCTGTCTGCTGAAGAAAAATAGAAGTGTTTTTCTTTTGTGTTTCTACGTGCATGGGTATGCATGTGCTGATTTAACGCATAGTAAGGTAGATTAAACGGTTATTTTGCTACAAGTTGTTGACCTCCATATATGATTCGTTATTCAAATGAATGATGAAAGTTAAAATAAATAATTAACGAGAGTAGCATCGCATGATTGGAGATTAAAATGCCCTAATCGCGATCAGATTCGATCAAGCTCACATTGATATTTCCAGGTCGTCTCTTTCTAACCCTAAACTTATTTTCATGCATTGAGGTGCTCTTGAGAATTAGGGTTTTGTTGAATATGCTATATCTTGTGTTTGAATGATGTTGAAAAGTTTCTCTTAAAGGATTTGGGATGATGTATGACTCAAATCCTATTCTTCTTGTTGTTTTCTCATGTCTATGGATGTCTATTTTTTTTTATTGCTGCTGGAAATCACGTCTTTTGTGCTGGTTATCCTTCTACTATGGATTTAAAGTTGAAATCTAAAGTTTAGAATGGATTTTGAGATGGATGTATGGCTCAAAACCTAAGCTATGTGCAAGCTTTCTTCCTTTTTTCATATCAATTTGCTGTTTAATGGATATGATACATGTTGAAATTTATTTTATCTAAAGGAAATTGAATCATTTTACTATTTGATGGGTATGAGGCTTGCTGAAATTGTTTTCATCTAAGGGGAAATCAATCAGTTTGCTGTTTAATAGATATGATGCTATTCTGCTATGAATTTCATGCTTCTATCTTGCTTCAATTGATTTCTTATGAAGGGAATTATATATATCATGTCTCTTTCATATGCAAGTTGAAATCTGAAATTGAAAAGAAGGTTTTCAAGTATTGTATGGTTACATATGTCATGCTTCTTTCAATCCATGCTAAGATCTAAAAGTAAGAGAGGGATTTGAAGTGTTATGTGACATAGATCCTAGATCACATGGGAAGTTCTATGTTTCTTTCTCCTATATGCTGAAACCCATAAATTGAAAGAGTCACCTTATTTCATTACGTATGTATTATGAGAATTATAATGTGAAAGAAGATTAATTTTCAGATTTGTTTTGAGAAGGTTAATTTTTGATTTTAATATTTTCAAAGAATGTTCAATATATCTTTCTTTCATGAACTCACTTTTGTTCCAATACAATGCTCCGCAAATGTTATGTCTTGTTTAAGTATATATGCAAACATGTTCATGCTCAGAGCAGAAATTTGTGATATAAGTACCACATGTTTCCAACGTAGTGGAAATTTAATGATATAAGAGACACTCGCGTTTCTTCGTGGTAGGAAAATTTGTGATATAAGATTATCTACATATTTCTCCAACATGGTAAAAAAATTGTGATATAATCTCACGCATGTTTCAACATGGTAGAAATTTGTGAAATAAGAATCCTACATATTTTTTCAACATGGTAGAGAAATTTGTTCTTTATCTTGTCTTAACCCACGCCTTTCTTTGGCGTGGTGGCAATAAGGTAGCGGTGTCTCGCCTTTCTGATGCCTTTCTTGGCGTGGTGGGGCCTTTAAAGTAGCTCATATGCGGGATGATCTTTGGGAGGCTTAGAAAATTTTGATAAATAAAAATGTGAAATGTCAAGTGTTTGAAAAAGGAAGGTATATGCATATGATTATTCATTTTCATTTCATTCATCGTATTATATAATTACGGATCTTTATCATGCTTATCTTGGTTGTTTCCGAATCTTCATAGCGTATAATGATTACTTATTTAAAGTTCAAATTCATTTCTTTTAGTGGTGATTATCATAGTATGAATGGGTGATAAATGAAAATGTGACGATCGTGAAAAGATACTGGTGCGTATATATATCTTTTAAACAAATGATAAAGCTTGCTAAAATCTTAAGTGAAATGATTATATGCGTATTCAAAGTGTTATCTCATTCTATTGATTTGAATGTAATATCAAGTTAAATGAAATCATGACTTTATGAAGTAATGTTCTTTTTTGCTTAACCATTTGATTCATGCAATACTTTAAAGAATCAAATTCATACTCTACAAAATGCTTGATTTGTTAAAGAAACGTATACATGCGATCAGGATAAGTGATTGAAAGAACCAAGTCATATCATCTGAATAATGATCACTTAGTTTGCGATGCGTTTTTTTATAGAGCAGACTCTCGATACACAGTACATGAAAGATTCAATGCATATCTTATAGATAAATATACTTTCGTGGCAAATAGTTGAGAGAGTCGGCATTATCTTATAGTCTTATAAAGCCTCTACTTGATCATGATAAGCACGAAATGAATTAATTATTTACGAGCAGTCATATTTAATTTACAATGTTAGGTATCAAATCCTATGCTTATAATTCGACATTTATGCCATGTCAGTCTTCAACTTCAACGTTATATGTATGATATTTTAAAAAGCGGAATCTTTGTATGCGTGTTGAAGTATTGATAAATAAATCTTTAAATAGACATATGAGCAATCAAATGAAATGAAAGAACATATATTACTATCCGGTTTGGTGCTTAGGATGGTGGGATTAACTTAAAAAATGATCTTTATTGTAGATCTTGTTACCTTTATATAGAATGACAAAAGATAAATCTATCGGCATCGTTAATCTCTTTTCAAGTTCAAGATCTGAAGAAAATCTCAATCATCATGTATAATATAGAGTTGACAAGGTTTGGAGAATGGCAGAATCTTGAAATAATTATCCAGATCGATCTCGAAGAATGGTCGAGTTGATATCTTCTCGGTTTGGTCTTAGGGCCGTCAAGTATAACAAAATAATGATCTTGTAAATCTTGAAGTATTACATCGTAGAATAATGAAAGATAAATCTATCGGCGTCATCGTTAATCTTTTCAAGTTCAAGATCTCGAAGAAAATCTGGCCGGTTCTACATATCCCAAGTTGTGAGGTTTGGGAATGATAGATCTTGAAATAATTTAGATCGATCATCTTCAAGAAGATAGTTAGAGTTGGCTTATCTTCGGTTTGGTCTTGGGGCCGTATGGGTTAACCAAAATCTAATGATCTTGTGTAAATCTTAAAACTAATTATCGTAAAATGACAAAAGATAAATCTATCGACATCATTGTTAATGTATTCTCCCAAGTTCAAGATCTCGAAGAAGAAAGTCCGATCCTACATGTTGTCCAGAGTTGTGGTTTGGAGAAACGATAGATCTTGGAATAATTAATCTAGATCTAATCCCTGCGAGAAGATAATGAGTTGGCCGTACATATTCGGTTTGGTCTTAAGGCAGGGTCAGTTAACAATCTAAAATCAAATGATCTTGTGTAAATCTTGAAAGTAATTATCGTAGAATGAATAAATTTATCGACATCATTGTTAATCATCTTTTCAAGTTCAAGATCTCGAAGAAATTTCAAACCCGATCCTATACATGATCCCAGAGTTGTGAGGTTTAGAGAATGATAGATCTTGAAATAATTAATCTAAATCGATCCTCAAAGAAAAGATGGTCGAGTTGGAGGTCTATTATCCCGGTTTGTGCTTGGGGGTTACAAAACCCAAAAATATCGTATCGAACTAAACTGCAATTGACATCTACATTTCAACTTGACATTCATACATCTGATATTTTAAGAGAGCAGAATACCGATGTATATTGAAATGTTCAAACATTAGGGACATATGCAAATTAGATATGAAACAAAGAACAGACGCTACACATCTCGGTTTAGTCTTAGGACCGGGTTTGGGTTAACAAAACTAAAAGAAAAAAAATCAAAATTTGACATATAAACTTCAACATTAGACATCTTAAATGTCCATGCAATTTTCAAAGAACAGATATTCGTATGCATGTTGAAATGATTACTAAGTCAAACATAAAGAAACAAATGTTATGCTTCCCGGTTTGGTCTTTGGGTAGGGTCAAGTTAACAAAACCAAAAAATTGATATTATAAAATTTCAATTAATAATATCGGAAATTTAATTACATAATATAATGATATGAATCGGTAGCGTAAAACACAAATTGACCCCGAAGAAAAGTTCCGATACATGTTATTTAGAGTGGGAGGTTTGAAGGATTATCTTCGAGATAATGAAAATTAGGCCGTCATCTGCGAGAAAATCGACAGTAGATCTCTTAATCGATATTTGTCCTATAATTGAGAAGGGAAATTATTATTAAAATTTTAATGATAAATGATCATTATATTCAAATCTAAATCAATCATAGAGTGATCAAAAATTGAAACAAAATAATAAAATATAAATAAAAAAATAAAATGAATTATTTAAATTAAAACTTTAAAAAAAAAAATCAATCCACCCATATTTGTTTGTGTCTGATAAATTAGAAAATTTTTTCACTGAAATTGATGTCAATCAATCATGTAGCAACGAATATTTAAAGCGTTGTAGGGGCATTGGCGTGTCCTCTGTCAGCGTGGTTTTCTTGCGATATGAATGCATTAATGGCCGGTTCTCAGAAGCTCTGACGGGTGGTTGTGCGATATGTGGCCAAAAATTAGTAGTGGCAGTATGTTCCCCAACTTTCTTTTGAAATGAAATGTAGAATGTATTTGGTTGAAAGAAAAGTCTATGTTATTAAGGTTGACTTATATTTGTCTCCTTCAAACTTCAGTCTGAACCTTGGGTGACGTAACGTGTGTTCTTCTGAGAATCCTTATCAGGTTGGGTTATTCTACTCTTCTAAGAGGACCAGGGGCCATGACAACCGAATAATAGCGGAATAGGAAAAAAAATACATGTTAGCTAAGGTTACTTATATTTGTCCTCTTGAAAGTTTTAAATTAAAATAATAAATTTCATAAGTTCTAAACTCCACTCACCTAATTATATATTCGTTTCTTAACGACGATTGATTAAATTTTAATCGAAAGTGCTTCTCAAGAGAGTAATTAACTATAGTGCTGCTTTACATAAACCCGGAACCAGATATAAAAAAGTTATCACCAAACGGTAACGAAATCTCAGTGTCTTATCTGCTATTCATCTGCCTTCTGAAATTTTCACCGACACTAAAACAACTCTTTTTATTCCAAAAAAGGTCGGTGATAAATTTTCGGATCCCACACAAGCTAGATTTAATAAACCCTATAAATCAAGATTTAGGAAGTTTTGATGGAATTAAAGCTTGGAAATTATATGGCTTGACCACTTGTTAAATCTTATTAAATTCTGATGAAATGTTTAACGTTTTATTCTAGGATTTACGATATGTGAGTGGGGGGAATTCTTAAATTCGTTTAACCATATGAATGGTGAAATCTTGGATTCAACTAAGGAGGTTGAACTAGGATTTATGAAAATAATAGGACTTAAAGTTCCCTTATACTAAATCCCTCCTAAAATAGGACACCAAACAGGCCCCCAAGTAATTTTTATTTTCTTTTTTTTTTTATTGTTCTTCATCTTTTCTCCTCTGATGAAGCATAGAAGTATTCCTCTTTTGTGTATGTTTGCACGTGCATGTGAAGATTTGCATGCTTTTTGTACAGGAATTCATATGTATCATTTTTTTTATTATACATTTAACAAGTTAGTAACTTGTAACCACCTTGCACAAACAACGGAAAAGCTGCTTATTGGTGTTTTTGGACAAAAAGCCATATTACCTAGCGTTGAACCATGATGTCATATTTTAAATAACCAGTAATTTGTTCTCTCTGCTGAGTGAATTTACTGGTTGCAAAGCTAACAGGTAACGGTATTTTGTAAATCAACAAACAAATCCTTCATAGAAGGATCATTCGAATACATGATATTTTGTGAAATCAGACAATGATTTCATGATTACTGATTTATTTGATCTTTGTGAAGAGATGGCGTCAGCTCATGGGACAACGGGATTAGGCTGTGTGTTGAGTAAGAGAGGCCATCTTACAGCAGCTAAGTTCTGCAACACTAGTTTCTTTCCTGGATTTCAAGCAACAAGGCAAGCCTCAAATTTGTTGGAGAAGGAAACATGTTACAGGTTTTTGAACTGGAGTACGAGAGCTACTCTGACCTTCGACCCTTCAACTGAACCAGTAAAGCTAAAAAAAATAAGAAACACCCCTGATCCAGCTGCTCCAGATTTTCTTCCACTTCCATGCTTTGAAGAGTGCTTTCCAAAGAGCACAAAGGAGTACAGGCATGTTTTTGATCAACTTTTCTGTTTGTACAATCTGACAAAGCAATTGCGTAGATGAACTGTTCATTATAAACACGGCAATTTTTTTTTTCTTATATGCTGGTAATGATTTTTCAGGGAAGTTGTTCATGAGAGAACTGGTCATGTGTTCATGGTACCATTTCGACGGGTTCATCTCTCAGGGAAGGAACAATACTTTGATGCATATGATACTAGTGGTCCACAAAATGTGAACCCTCGTATCGGTGAGTGTGTTCTCATTTACTGTGATTTTCCTGATGCAATACATGCACTAGCACTGAATCTGTGCCCATGCTTACACACAATAAGAGTAATATGCGGGAACAATGCTTACTTTATTCCATAGAATTGCTGTTAGAATGCTATCTCTTTGAAGTATAAATTCACGCATGGACTTATCAATTGTGGTCAATCCATGGCATGTACTTCAGTGGTTTGATGTCTATGAACGGAGCCCAACTGACTGACAGCATTTTAATTGCATTGATGATGCTTGTTTAAGAATAGATATTTGAAACTTCGGAACTTTGATATACTCGTACAACTTTGTGTTCCTCACATACAATCTGCCTTATATAGTCTTGTATGGCCACCAAAAGTCATTTCTAATTACTATTAATATTGAAGCTTTTGTTATTTGAAGATGTTGTATTTATTTTTAATCATATACAGGTCTTCCCAAGATCCGAAAAGATTGGATTGACCAGAGAGAGAAGCTAGGTGAGCCCAGATACACACAGATGTACTTCGCTAAAAAGGGAATCATTACAGAAGAAATGTTGTTCTGTGCCACTCGTGAGAAGCTTGATCCTGAATTCGTGAGGTCAGAGGTTGCTCGTGGAAGAGCAATCATCCCCTCCAACAAGAGACACCTTGAATTAGAGCCAATGATTGTAGGTAGGAACTTCTTAGTCAAAGTGAATGCCAATATTGGTAACTCAGCTGTGGTGAGTTCTATTGAGGAAGAGGTGCATAAGCTTCAATGGGCCACTATGTGGGGTGCTGACACGGCCATGGATCTGTCAACTGGTCGCTACATTCATGAGACTCGTGAATGGATTCTTCGTAATTCTGCTGTGCCGGTTGGAACTGTTCCAATTTACCAAGCTTTAGAGAAAGTGAATGGCATTGCAGAAAACCTTACCTGGGAGATTTTTAGAGATACTCTTATTGAACAGGCTGAGCAGGGTGTTGATTATTTCACTATCCATGCTGGTGTGCTGCTTCGCTACATTCCTCTGACGGCAAAAAGAATGACTGGCATTGTTTCACGTGGAGGATCAATTCACGCAAAATGGTGCCTAGCTTATCACAAAGAGAACTTCGCGTATGAGCATTGGGATGACATCCTTGATATTTGCAATCAGTATGATGTAGCACTGTCTATTGGTGATGGACTCAGGCCTGGTTCTATATATGATGCTAATGACACTGCACAGTTTGCAGAGCTTTTAACACAGGGAGAGCTTACACGCAGGGCTTGGGAAAAGGATGTGCAGGTATTTAAAATGTATATGAATAGTTATGGTCATTTACTCTCTTCCCATATTAATGTGTTTTTTCATATTATTGAGTAATCTATTATTCATCAATTTGATTAGTTCTATGAGCTAGGAAAGCTGTCCTAGAAATTGATGTCTGCATCTTTGATCTTCATTCATTCGATAACTTAAGTTACGGTTTGAACCTTGAAGGATGGTCGTTACTTATCTATGATTAAATGCCAGATGTTTTCATTCCTTGTTTTTTGAGTTTTGTGTTAATTTTCTACCATTAACAAAATATAGTTTTTATCCATGGGTTATTTGGTTGATGGTAACACAATCTGTCTTCATGCTAGAAGTAAAATAGTTACTGATGGCCATTTTATTAAAACATAAAGGGGAAAGAAATAGTGCAAAACTGT
Organism: Cymbidium sinense; assembly: GCA_021442155.1. Taxonomy (NCBI): domain Eukaryota; kingdom Viridiplantae; phylum Streptophyta; class Magnoliopsida; order Asparagales; family Orchidaceae; genus Cymbidium; species Cymbidium sinense. The sequence goes on from CM038225.1 coordinate 121,771,708, forward strand.
TATCCCGCTTCAGAAACTTGAAGGTAAAACCACTCACCCAAAACTTTTATAAATAACATTTTAAAAATTATTGTTTTATATGAAACTGTCAAAATTAAACTTCTTATACCATTATCTTTGTGCCTGGTTGAGAATGTATAAGCTTATTTGAAGTTTGCATGCCATCCTTCTTTGCACTACAAATTTTGGTGGCTACATCACGTAGATTTCTTCATCAAGTCACCACCTTGCACGGGGACTACTTGCTCTCCACTTTCAACCCTTGCAATGAACTTATGAACTTACTGCGAAGGTTGGTCTGTGACTAAGTTTGAATAGTGCACATCTTCTTTATTGGGCAAAAATTAAGCTTCTCACCTCAACAAATTGTTATAATAATGAGTGGCAAAGGACCATTACCCGTGCATAGGTAATGCAGGATTACGGAAGGAAATATAAGGTTGCACGAGGCAGCATGGTTTTCAAGCAAGCAGTTAAGAGGTGGCGGCAACTGAGTATAGCGGGAAAGGTAGTAGAAGCGAGAACTTCGTAGTCTGTAACAACTGAGGATGGGAATTCCTTGGAGGCATAAGATGGCAAGCTATGTAGCAGGAAAACAGGACAAGAAAGGGAATTGTAAGGACAACAAGAGGAAAACATAGATACTATAAGAAACACTTCACAATAGAACAGAGCTAAGTACCTGGAACAACAACGACATAGTGTGACTTCAGCAATAAATAGTTGTACGATCAGCAATTGCTTTGGGTAATGCTTCAAACTCCATAGGTGTTCATTTTAATTTCCTTGGTTGACTTGAAATTGTGCAGTCAAGCATCTGACCTAGCAGATTTTTTCAAAGACCAGAGAACACTTCCCGGTAGTATAGGAGTTGACATCATCTCAGGTTTCACACAAGAACTTAAAAAAATTTTTATGATGATACAAAATCATAGAGGCCATCACCTTCTATGCTTTTGAAGTGTATATACTTTTCTGGTTTCCTAATTGTTCATTTTGTTTTCCAAGTCTATAATCATTTTTGTCTCAACGTAATTATGTGGTGGAGATTTTTAATGATATTACTGCTTTGTCATTCTTATGTATTCCTGTGATGATTTTGAAATTATATGTGTAGTCCTGTTGATTTTGTAGGTGATGAATGAAGGCCCGGGGCATATTCCCATGCACAAAATTCCAGAAAATATGACTAAACAGTTGGATTGGTGCAACGAGGCACCATTCTATACACTTGGTCCCCTGACAACTGATATAGCTCCAGGATATGATCATATTACCTCAGCCATTGGTGCAGCCAACATTGGAGCTCTTGGTACTGCACTTCTTTGTTATGTTACACCTAAAGAACACCTAGGGCTGCCAAATCGTGATGATGTGAAAGCAGGTGTTATATCATACAAGATAGCTGCCCATGCTGCTGACTTGGCAAAATGCCATCCCCATGCACAAGCATGGGATGATGCACTAAGCAAAGCAAGGTTTGAGTTTAGATGGATGGATCAGTTTGCTTTAGCATTGGATCCTATGACTGCGATGACCTTCCATGATGAGACACTTCCATCTGAGGGTGCCAAGGTTGCACATTTCTGTTCAATGTGTGGACCTAAGTTCTGCTCTATGAAGATAACAGAAGATGTTCGCAAGTATGCTGAAGAGCATGGATACGGAACACCAGAGGAAGCTTTAAAGCAAGGCATGGAAGCTATGAGTGCTGAGTTTCTTGCTGCCAGCAAAACTATCAGTGGAGAGCAGCATGGTGAAGTTGGTGGGGAGATCTATATTCCTGAAAGCTATGCCATCCGCCAGTAAATGGTAGGCTGAAGTTTACGTTATTTATTAATTTAGTTTGTGAGGATGTGATTTATTTTACTTTGTATTTCATTTCTTTTGGGCTTCTGGTGAGAAAGTCTCTCAGAGTTCAGATTCTGATATCACCGTAACTAACATGTTAACCATTTTACATTTATAAACTACCTCGTGGAATTTGGATTTAATATTTGCGTTAGGTAGTCGACAGCCAGCGTAAAATTTGTCAAAATAATCATGACATGAATCTTTTAAATCATTGTGTTAATCTTAGAGCGTCCCATGCGGCAGCGTTGTATGGCTTGAATAAAAAATGTCTAGAAGCATGGCGAGTGCGATGTTAAATAAGTAAGGGTTCCACATTATATAGGCGGATGCGGGCAAAGTTAGTCCATGAAACTAGAATTAGGTTAGGATCTTGGAATATAGGTACTCTTACGGGTAAATTAATGGAATTAATAGATATTATGGTTCATAGAATGATAAATATTTTATGTGTTCGAAACTAAATGGGTTGATGAGAAGGAAGATTGATAGTTTAGGTTTTAAACTTTAGTATTGAGGTAAAAGTCGACTAGAAATGGTGTAGGTGTGATTATAGATAAAAGTTTGAAGGATAATGTTATAAGTATTAATAGATGTGGAGATAGAATTATAATTTAAAGATTATTAATCTTAAGATTATCAATGTTATAAGTGTATACATGCTCAAGTAGGTTTGGAGGTAAGCTGAAAAGAAAAATTTTGGAATGAATTAGAGGATTAATCTGAATCTTGAAGAAAAAATATTTATTGGGGAGATTTAAATGGACGTGTTGGTAGAGTGGTAGAAGATTTTAAAAGTATTCATGGTGGTTATGAATTTGGAGTGTAATGAAGAAGATAGGGGATATTAGATTTTTCTTTATCTTATGATTTTGTAGTTCTTATCTTTATTTAAGAAAGAGATGACATATTATTACTTATAAAATGGATCTAGTAAAAACACATTGATTATTTTGATAAGAAAAATAGATCGTTTAGATTATAAAATTGTAAGGTCATTCTAGTGAAATTTTAAGTCACCGGCATCGATTATTAGTTTTAGATTTTAAGATGAAAGGTCTTAAGAGAAAAATAAACTAAATTATTGTCTTGGGATTAGATGGGGGACTTAAGAATACAAATAAAATATTTTTAAAGCTACAGAAATTAGAATTTGGGATGTTAATAAGGAAAGCGTTATGTGGGAAAAAATATCGAGTGAAATTAAGCGATTCTTAAAGATGTCTTGGAGAATCAAGGAAAAACTCTTTAATAAGAATAGTTGGTGGTGGAGTCGAGTGTGCGAAAAGATAAGAAATAGAAGCGTTGTTATAAAACTTGGTTTAGATGTAAAAATTAGAATTGGGAAAGATATAAAGTGGCGTAGAGATTAAGAAAGCGATATATGATCTGAAAAATTTAAACTTTTAGTGATTTATCTGATAGATTAGATCTGAAAGAAGGTGAAAGATGTATGTATAAGTTAGTCAACAAAGAAATAGGAGAAGTAAGACATAGTTCAAGTGAGGGGTATTAAGGATGAAAATAATAAAGTCTTTTCTTAGAAAAGATATTGAAAATAGGTGGATGAGGTATTTTGATAAACTTTGATGAAGGATCTGAAAGACGATTGATTTTAGTATATCTTAAATAAAGAATTTCATTTATCATTATTAGTAAATCGAAGTTAGTGAAGCTTTAAAGAAAATGAAATGTGGAAAAGCGATAGGACAGGATAATATTCCAATAGATGTGTGGAAATGTTTAGGAGATCGAGGAATTTCTTCTTACAAATCTTTTAATGTTATTTTAAAGACTAAAAGATCAGATGAGTGGAGAAAGAGTTTGTTGGTTCCTTTAAGAATAAAGGTGATGCACAAATTAAATTATAGAATTAAGTTAATACATTAAAATTATGGGAAAGAGTAATTGAGCATAGGTTACGATGTGATCTGAAGTTTCTCACAATGAGTTTGGTTTCATGCGAGGCGATTTACTATGGATGCTATACATTTGTTAAGAGGTTTGATGGAGAAGCATAGAAAGTAAGAAGGATCTACATATAATATTTATTGATTTAGAAAGCTTATGATAAAGTCTCAAGAGATGTTCTTTGGAGAGTTAGAGCGAAAGGAGTTAATATTGGTTATATTCAAGTCATTAAGGATATGTATACTAGAGCATTACTTGTGTCCAAACACAAGGAGGATTGACAAAATATTTTCCTATTTTTGGATTACACCAAGGATCAACATTAAGCCCTTATCTTTTTTACTTTAGTTATGGATGTTCTTACGAGGCATTTACAAGAAGATGTACCTTGGTGTATGCTTTTTGATGACATTCTTCTTGTTGATAAGACTAGAGGGAGTCCAACAAAACTTGAATTATGGAGGTCAACTTTAGAGTCTAAAGGTTTTCGTTTAAGTAGATCTAAAGCGAATATATGGAGTGTAATTTTAGTTGTAGAAGTTTTAGTGATAGTGTTGTGACTTTAGGTGATCAAGTCATTAATAAGAGTGGCGATTGAGATATTTAGGCTATTGTTCAAAATGATGGTGAAATAGATGGAGATATTATTAGTAGAATTCAAGTTGGATGGTTGAAGTGGAGGAATGCATTATGTGATAGAAAAGTTCCACTTAAACTTAAGGAAAATTTTATAAGATGGTGGTAAGACCTGATGACTTATGGTGCGAATGTTGGCCAATAAAAGAAGCATAAGACTAAGTTAAGTATTCTGAGATGAGGATGCTCAGTGGATGAGTGGCTTTCTTGTTAGAGATAGAATGCAAAATGAGTATGTTGGAAAAAGTTGGGTAGCTCCGGTGGTAGATAAGATTAGGGAGAGTCGCCTTAGATGGTTTTATACATCCGTCGATGACGATTAGGAGAGTAGATGCATTAGATTTGCCTTATATTAAGAAAGGTAGAGGTAGACCTAAAAGACTTGGTTAAGATGTATAAAAATGATCTTAGTATACTTGAATTAAATGAGGATTTGACTAATAGGACCTGATGGAGGCGAAGGATTCATAGACCTAGTGGGATTAAGGCTTGTTGTTGTTGTTGTTGTTGTATTTTATGATAACTATCTTAGGTTATAAAGAATGACTTGTCATGATATAAGGTAGATGGATAGGTTCATATCGACTGAAAATATTCCCTAGTAGGAAGCTGAATATGAACCTTTATTAAGGTCAATGCATTCACCCCTTCCAATGCATTACAAATCATGAGAAAAATAATATTAGAAAGGGTTATATTAGGAGGTTATGTTATTTGGGAGATGGACATGTATATCTTTATAATTGTGAATATTCTTCTTTTTTATTTCTTTTGTATTCATCCTATATGCCTATTTAATGTGTATAAAATATAGAAAAATAGAAAGAAAAAAGAAACTTAGAATTTTTATTGTTTGCTATTTTGTATAAAGAGAGGAAATGTTTATTTACTTTTACAAGGCTCATTATAAGAAAAATACCCATGAGAGGAGCCTGTGGAATCAAGAACACAGATTGCAATCTAAGAACTATAATATGATCGATCCAATTGTAGAAGCCTTTAATTCATATGCTCAAAATTTTCTAGTAAGGCGAGTAAGACCCATCATGTGTAGGAGAGGGGGAGATAAGTGACCAAAACTCTTTTTGAGTTTGGGACCCACATTCTCGAACACTCTCCTTTAAATTGGATAGAATAGATCATTTTTTCTTAGTTTGTTCCCTTTGTGAATATATTAGCTAGTTAATTTTTTGTTGGCACATTTGAAGTGCAGGTTAGTTCACTCTTCAGTTTCTTTTTTATGAAGTGCCTATCAACTTCCACATGTTCAGTACGATCCTATTGTATAGGATTGTGTACAATGTTGATTGAAAATTTATTGTCACAGTTTATCCTCATTGATCCTTTAGAAGTTTTTGGTTACGAGTAATTACAGTAATGTAATCCAAAAGCGTCAATTCTTACTTTTTTAGTGTTTGGTACACGGTAATGTAATTCAGATGTAAAATTTGAGTATTTCATTTCCTTTTTTCGTGTAAATGAAATCAGCGAAAGCGTATTTCAAATACTGAGCGGAGCGGGAGAGCGAAAAAAAAATTTTTTTCTTTTTGAGCGAGCACGCGGAAAATGAAATATTTTTTTTCCTTTTATTTTATTTTTTCGAAATTGCTGAATCCGTAAAGTTAATTTTAACTTTAATTAAAATAAATATTTTATAGCTTAATTAAGATTTAATAAATATAATTATGTTTATTCAAATTGATGATAAATAATTTACGATAAATCAAAAAAATTAAAATATTTATTAAAATTTAGTTTATTTAGTACAAAAATAATTAATGATTAAACTATTTATTAAAAAAAAGTAATTTAATAAATAAATATTAAATTATGACGATTAATTTATTTAATAAAATTCCTATTAATTAATTAATATTTAATATAGTAATAAAATTATATATATATATTAAATTTGGGTCATTATGTTAATATAAAATAATAATATTCAAATTTTATTTATTTATAACACTAATAATTAATATCTTAGAAAATTTATAAATTAATTACTAATAATTAAATATTCGAAATAAATTTTATTTGTATTTGATTTTATTTTAATATCTTAGAAAATTTGTAAATTAATTACTAATAATTAAATATTCGAAATAAATTTTATTTGTATTTGATTTTATTTTAATATCTTAGAAAATTTGTAAATTAATTACTAATAATTAAATATTCAAAATAAATTTTATTTGTATTTGATTTTATTTATTTTTTAGTCAAGAAAAAAAATTTTATTTATAATTTATTTATATTTTATTTGATAATATTTATTTTTTAATTGAATACTTTAATTAGTGAATAAATTTTATAATTAATTTACATATAATAAAATATTCAGAATATAAATATTTACTTTACATTAAACCAAAACGAAAATATAGTTTAGTATTTCTTTCTGTATGACCAACAAATGATAAAGTATTGAGTGTATTGACTTTTCTGCATTTTTTATAACTACATTCGTTAATTACTGAGCCAAACAACTCCTTAATTTTTTTGTTTTTAAAAACAATTTTGATCCATAAAAGTTAGTAGATTTCTTGGGCAATGGCTCTAAATTAAAATTCAACACCAAATTTTGTCATAGTATGTTGTTTCTTTCTTCTCAATATTATGAGATTTTCTTCCAAAAAGTACAATATCGTAATGTAAACTTTCTATTTACAGGTGATCCTGCATAATTTGTATCAGCATATTTTTTGAATTGTAGTATCATGCTTCTTATATACAATTTCTTTTCATAGACTTTATTTAAGATATTTGAAAATTATATAGGTGATTCGAAGGTGAGACACTTTAGGTTTGTCCATGAATTGACTAACTAGGCTTATTGCAAATGCAATGTTGGGACAGGCGTGAGAAAGATAGACCTTTAATATTATCATGTATCTATATTTGTTCCTTCTTCATTTGCATTTAGTTTCTATCCTAGTTCATTTGGAGTTTTACACTACTTGCATTTTTGTCATCGTTTAGATTCATGATATATTTCTATTCAGAGAGAAATATTTGTTATTTCTATTGATCTACACTGTTATGCCCAAGTAGCTTCTTTCTGAAATCTTCTTTTTTTATTATTTTATATAATAATTATATTGTCAACAGATATAATGTGGATTGAGATTTTACCATCAAGAGAGTATTTCAAAAAATGTATGGTTCCCTTAGCTTTGTTTTCATCATGTTTCCTTTATAGATTTTGTAAATATAACAAATCGAGCACTTGGGGATTGTTTCAGTCTGTAATGACATGTTGTGGGCTCCGAAAATTCGCCACCGATCTCTCGATTAAGAGAGTATGATTTGATTGTTGACCTCCATATATGTGTCATAAGTCGAGTCAAGCTCATGAAGTCGAAGACTTAGAAGTCACGTCGAAATCGGGGCTCAAAACATATTATGCGTTCTTAAAATGCCGAAGCGACCTTCGATGACGACTTTTGTCGCTCAACGTCAAAATTGATTAAAATGTAAATATTGCAAAATCTAATGTGTAATTGATTAAGCGCTTTTTAATGTGCCAGCGCGAAACTATAATAAGCGATCATTATTGCGTAAATTTATTAAACAACATCAATGGAATTATACGCTCAATTGAATGAAATACATGTTTGAAATGAAGTAACAGCCGCTAAAATTAAGATCAATGAAGCAAATAAGTCAACATTGTCGAAACGATTCGCAATTCATTAAAGCGTTAAGCAGCGAAATATATCGTTAATCCTGGCCAACATCCAGCCTGGCTTTGAAGTAAATTGATCACCTTAACGAAATCGAAATCTATCGAATAAAGGCATTGCAATTAGTGAACAGTTTGTGCGAATGTCGCGGTAGCGGCGTAGCATTTTATTTGAAATAATTTCCAAATAAATTCGGTGTGAAGCTAAATTCAAACGTGATTATTTGATGCTCCGATTTAACTAAGTTATCGTCAAAATTATTGAAATTAGCATGCATTTCAAGATAAATCAATCTAATCATCTTCTAATTGCGTCTTATTAGCTTCTTGGAACTTATAGCCGCCCTCATCCACAATCAGCTGCCCACTCCCATGCCTCCACCTCCCATCTGGCGAATAAAGAGTTGCCACATCATACCTCCCGTACCACGCTTACCTCATCCCGTCATCCACTCGCAAGTTAAAAAAAAAAATCTCGATTGAGCGTGGCATATCTTGCGTTCTCTGCGGTCAGCCGGGAAAAAAAAAAAACGAAGCTTCCCTCTTTCTTCTGTGCGAAGGAACTCCTCTCTCCCGTCCATCTCCATTTCCTCGCAGAGATGGCTCGAGCTCGTCCGGTTTTGCTGCTAAGCTCGATCTTTACCCCTCTTCCTGTAGGTCGATCTCCACTTAGCTAGCATGCTGCTCGACACAAGCTGCCGTCCGATCTTTGCTCTCTCTGGCGTCTTCCTTAATCTCCCTTTCTTCTATCTTGGCTTCTACTCCATAGTGCAGGCCTATCACCTGTAGCAGCCTCGCATCTCTTCTGCAAGGCTAGCTTCATCTCTGATTGCCGCCGTCACTTCTGAAACTGAGTAGATGTCGAAGTTGCAAGCAGGTGTTGTTGGCCTTGATCAGATCAGTGAAAATGAGATATCCAGATTCATCAGCCTTGTCTCTCGCTATTTGAGCAGAGAGGCTGAGCATGTAGAGTGGAGTAAGATCCAGACTCTTACGGATGAGGTTGGCGTGCCATACGAATCCTTGGCTACTCCACCCGAAGATCTTGAAGCGACTAAGAAGATTCTGAACAAGCTCGCTCTGCTAAAACTTAATGGTGGGCCCAAACCGACCAGTCTTCGTCCTCCTCGGCTCCTCCGCTATTGCGCAAAGCTTTCGCCTTGGCGGATGGGGGCAGATGCTCGTCGACGTCTACACTGGCAAGGCAGACGCAGTCTTGCGAGGGTATTAAGGATGGAATTCGAAGCATGCCGTTGAATTGCTCGACAAATCTTTCCTAAGCTACATTATCAAGAGTTGGTTTTAGTACGAGAGAAAGTCACATAACGGTGGCATAAGCTTTCTGAAAATATTGAAGGTTTCTGATTTCCATTCAGCAGAACAATTAATGGAAGTTTTGTGTAAGGATTCTGCAGTTCAGCCTTCACTAGTTATAGTTTATTTCGGTGCCAATGAATCAATAGAGCCTCATCCATCTGGGCTTGGTCCTCATTTACCAATTCCTGAATACATAGAGAACATGAGAAAGATTATAGTTTATCTGAAGTTGCCTTCCCCTCAACGTGCAAAAGCTTCATCAGTTCAAAAGGTTATAATTCGCACAAATGAAAGCTCGCAGCAATATTCGGAAGCATGCTTACAAATCTATGAGGAGATAGAAGGTGAAGGCTATCGACCTTTGGATTGCAATTCGGAAGAGAGACGATTGGGCTGATGCTTACCTTTCGTGGTAACCTATACACGCTTTTTGTAGCGTGGTAGGGAAAATAAAGACTTAAGCCGCTATCAGCAACCCTTACACAAAAGTATAAAATGCTCAATCTTAAATGCACCTAAAATCCCAATTGTGACGCATTTGACGCGAACGGGAACATGCGTGCTCTTTGTAGCAGGGGAAAGGCGACACTCATTATGGCCGAAATTTACATGATTTCTTTTGTGCGGTATTGAAGGCCCAGCGCGTGAAGAGCATGGTGGGATTGACTATATGGTGTCAGAGCATCGACGCAGAATAAGCGTGGCGGTCAAAAGCAGTCTCCGATAGTCCCTATGTGGGTAAGGCGTCGGAGGCTATAAAATTAGATAGAAGACTTAATTAATTTAATAAAAAATAAACATTAAACTCAAAATTGAAATTGTAGGTGTTTGAAGATCTCATTATCTTTGGTAGAGTGATGAGTTTGAAACTCCTCTACGAAGCGTGGGTTTGAAACTACCAGCGGATCATAAGACATCGAACGGAAGCGCGTGTGGGTAGGTCAAAAGTCCCGATGCGACCTCCTACGTGGGATCAGGGTTGTCAATTTTGCAGATTATGGACAAAAAAAACATTTCAAACCAAAAGAATTAATAGAATATTTGAAGTATAAATCGATAATTAAATTAAATGCAAACTTTTGAGATAAAAGAATTAACTTGCAAAATAAAATAAAATAAAATTCAAATGAAACTTACAAATCAATGCTCATTTATGTGCATGAATATAACTTTTCAAAGAATTATTGAATTGTTGTATCTTATATATTAAAATGTATGAAATTTGTGGCATACTTGAATGCCCACCTTCAAGTTAGAAGAAAACTCAAAATTTGTTAGGAGCTTTTAGTGAAGGCTGTGATGTGATCGGTTCTTAATAAATGATTGGATCACTTTATATCATGAATTAAGCAATTTGAAGACAAAATAAAAAAGACTTGAATGAGATTTATAATAAACTTGAAGGCCGGATGAAATGTTTGGACAAATATTTTATCGAACAATTAAATTATGTGACTCGTCACATTCAACGCATTGAAGTGATTCAAAATGAAATATGAATAAGAATTGCTATGAGTTTGGAGGCTCATTGAAAGACATAATAAGAATATAAATTAACTTATAAGGAACTTACAAAGAACTTGATTGTTTATGTACATGTACGTCATCCATTACTGGACAATCTAATCTATAAGTTGAGCTCCAAATGAATTAGAAGGATTTGCATGAAATGTGCAAATAAATATGACGATTACTTTGTAAGAAGGACAAATACTGAGTAGCTAGCTTACAAGCAAGAATGAATTAGAATGGCTCACTGATGAGCACAAATAAAATTATTTACCGAATGATTAGATAGCATTGTATCTCATGAATTAAAGACAAAAAAGAAAGTCTAAAGTAGAATTATAATGAGCTTATAAGCTAATCAATAAGCACGGATGAAATTTGTTGAATTTTTCAAATTCAATAAACAAAGAAACAAATGCAAATGATGGTATGATGCTCTAAATTAAATAATAGCTAAAATAAAATGCGGATTATATATTCATGACGAGCGAAGGTGTTAATTAAAGCATTCTTAAATACGCGTAGGCTATCTTTGAATACTTAAACTTATTGTCCAATGATGCTGCGCGGGTTGATTCCCGGTTGAGTCTATGAATTAGGTCCAGGTTAACAAAACCTAATGATGTTATAGCTTTCTTACCGAGAAAATTTACGTAATTTACGTTTGGGAGTATAACGATTATTTCTTAACTCTCCTCGATGATAGTTTGAGTTGATTGAAGATATAGAGTGTATTATCAAAATATTTAAGATATTATATTCAATATTCTCAAATTCAAAATCCCAATCTGAGGTCGATCCTCTATTATTAAATTGATAGAGTCGTCAGATCTAAAATAATAAATTAAATGATTTAAACACTGCATGTCACATCTTTGAATGCTTAAATTTAGTGTCGAGAATCTTTGTGGTTGATTCGGTTTAGTCTAGGATTGGGTTTGGGTTACTAACAAAAATTTATTATAAGAATGTCAACTTAGTAAAATATCGAATTAAATGTGATAGTAGATCGATCCTCGTTAGTAAACAAAGTTGTGATTTAAAGTTTTCAAATATATTTGATTCAATCCTCTCATGATAGTAGATCTGATCCTTTTTTTTGTTTTCTTCTTTTTTTGGCCTATCTTGAAGATAAATAAGAGGAACCCTCTCATGAGATTTTACTTTTCATTCCTCATCTTTTCTTTCAGACAAATTAGCTAAATCCTAAGGAGTCCACTGCAAAGGAAAAGCTAATTTGGATCATCTTTACTTGTAAGTCATTACTAATTTGATGTCTTGATATATAACATCATTTCATATGAATGGTTTCTTAATAAAAACCAATAAAATATGTTCTCTTTCTAAAATACATAAGTATAATACATCCTTTTTTTTCCTATCGTAAGCGTGTCTGCGATAGAATATATTCTCCCATGTTGATTATATGGTGTGTCGATGAAATATATTCTCCCTTCTATGTTATCATGGGTAAGGATTGTTGCAAAAAAATGAATAAGTAAGATAAAATAGATACTAAAACTCATGTTTAGGAAAAGAGAAACAATTATGTTATAAATGCGCTTAGTAGACATTGTTTAAGTCACATGATATGTAATTAGCATTTGCAAAGGAGATTGAAATTATAATCAAATATTTCTTACATGCAATTTAAATAGAGATTGAGATGGCATTACTCAACATCAGTATTTGTCATATAACGTGTCGCTTAAATGGAGATTGAGATAAGCATTACCACGTCATAATTGTAAATATGATGGGATAAACACTAAATCATAAACACACACATATATGACATGAGAATTCAAATAATACTTTAAGTATTTACATTTTCTTCTTTGTTTTGTTATCAAAATTTTGGGACTTCGTCATCGCTGCATATATTTTTTGGGAGGCCAGCTTCCACCATGCCAAAGAAGGCGTGCATGGTTGGTGTCGTAAGCAGGTGAAAATTTATTCCGATGCTGAAGACGTGCATGTGTTACAACATCATTTCTTTGTCGCGTTGAACAACGCGTGGCAATCTTATCGTAATAGTTTTCTCCGGTTGGAACAACGTGAGCGTATCTTATAACAATATATTTTCACGCGTTGGAACAATGTGAGCAGTCTTATCACAAATTTCTCAGCGTTGGAGCAATGTGAATGGGTCTTAAAGCGCATTTCTGCGTTGGAACGCGTGAGCAGTCTTCTCGCGTTAAACAACAGCGTGAGCAGTCTTATCGCGTTTTCGCATGGAACGATGTGAGCGATATAATAACAACATTTCTTAACTTGTTTTTATATGCATATGACATATGATATATTTAATATTGCGTTTGAAGCATCATAAACAATGAGTTATCACTTAAGCTTTTGATCACATATGATTGCCATCACATGATCTTTTTTTTTTTTTCCTTTTTTTAGCATGCTAGGTGAAGTGTTTCTCTCAAATTAGATGTCAAATCATAGGTATGCATTGTGATTAAAATAAAAGTTTCAATATTCATGTAACTTTATTCATCCTTACAAGAAATATTCATCTTAAAAATTAGAATGATATCTCAAAGGAGAGGTTTTGAACCAATGTCATACGAAACACATGTTTTGAACCAATGTCATACTAAACATATGCCATAAGTTATAAAGAGCAAGAGATGTAAGTTTTTTTTTTTTTTTTGAATCAATTTCAAACCAAAATGTCTCTTTCTTTACTTCAACTTATCAACAAAATTAGTCATAAATATCAAGAAACTAGAATATAAAAGAGAGTAAAGCTTGTTAGTAGTTTTTGGACTTGAACCATACAATATCTTAAATCTTTCTTTCCATTTCAGATTTTAATTGAAGCTAATAGGAAAATTGCACAAGTATGTATTCCTCCAAAACAGCAAGAACTGAAATACAAAAGATAGAAAAATTTGCTAATAGGTTCGGATTGGAACCACAACACCCTAAGCCATTTTTTTCCCATTTCAGATTTTAATTGAAGCTAGGAAAATTGCACATAGCTTGTAATCCTCCTAAACAGCAAAAACTGAAATACAAAAAATAGAGGAGAACTTGCTAATAGGTTAGGATTGGAACGACAACACCCTGAGCCCTTTCTTACCCATTTCAGATTTTAATTGAAGTTAATAGGAAAATTGCACAAGTATGTATTCCTCCAAAACAGCAAGAATTGAAATACAAAAGAAGGAAAACTTGTTAATAGGTTAGGATTGGAACCACAACACCCTAAACCCTTTCGTTCTCATTTCAGATTTTAATTGAAGCTAGAAAAATTGCACATAGTTTAGGATTTGAGCTATGCACTATCTCAAATCACATTTTCACATTTTTTTATTTCATTTTTAAACATGTATGAAAAAGGTTTAGCAAGCATCAATCCTTACAAACAGCAAAAATTGAAGTATAAAAGAGACAGGAAATTTTACACATAATCTAGGATTAAGCCATGCAACATTTCAAATCCCCTCTTTTAATTTCAGATTTCTGCCTAGCATGTCAATACTTCAAAACCCTTTCTTCTCTCTTTTTTATATTTATTTCAGATTTCAACCTAGTATGTGAAACAGAATTTTGCACATATTTTAAGATTTAAGCCATACAATACTTCAAATCCCCTCTTTCAATTTCATTTCAAACTAGCACATGAAAGAGGCATGACATACATCATCTTACACAAGGAAAATCGATTTAGGCAAGATAAAAAGGATGAAATCCATATAAACAGCAAGCAGCATGAGATTTGGATTATACATCATCTTTAAACACATTTCCATGTTTCTAGTCCAGTTTTCCATAGATAAAAAAAAAATATTCAGCAAGCATCATTTCATCCAAATGATAGAAACTGAAGTATAAGGAGAAAGAAAACTTGCACATAGCTTAGGGTTTGAGCCATACACTATGTCAAAACTCATGTTAGACTTCAGATTTCACTTTATTATAAAAGAAGCATAACCAACACGTCTTCATCTTATGCAGAGGTCATTTTCAGCAAAGTAGAAACATGAACATCCATAGATAATAGAAAACGAAATGAGATTTGGGTCATATATCATCCCAAATTATTTTCAGCAAAGTAGAAACCATGAATATTCATAGATAATAGAAAATGAAAGGAGATTTGAGCCATACATCATCTCAAATTATTTTCAACAAAGTAGAAACCATGAACATCTATAGATAATAGAAAACGAAATGAGATTTGGGCCATATATCATCCCAAGTCTCAAAAGCAAACTCTTAGCATCATCTCAAGTATAAGATAAAGTAAATTTACCAAAACCCTAACTTTCAAAAGAACTTAAATGCGTGAAAATAAGCTTAGGGTTAGAAAGAGATGACCTGGAGGTTTCAAACGCTAAGAGGAAAGGAGGTGAGGGGTTTCGGTTTGCTTGGGAAGAGAAGTCGAGTTTGTCTAGGGCTCACGGGAAGGACGGATGGGAGACAGGAAGGAGAACCGCACGAGGAAGCTTCGGAGAGGAGAGTCTGCGTCGGAGGGAGGATCCTTGTATACGAGCTTGAGACAAGCAGAAGAACGAAGTTGCGTGAGAAGGAGAGTCGTGTGGCGAGAATGAGGGATAACCTCGTTGTGCAGGTCTAAGCGCATGATTCCATGCCGCTACGTCGATAATAAAGCGGCTATTTTCATTGGTTGAGTGGACGGCTGTTTTAATTGGACGAGCAAACGGATAGGATTAGGATAAAGCTTAGGGAATTAAGGGATTAAGCAGCCGTTAATTATTTTATTACTTATTGATATCGTTTCACGTTAAATATGAGGAAATTATTTTGTGCGATAAACCCTAGTAATATGGGTGTCGATTTTAGGTATTTTTGTTGTGTTGGACGCAACGGCGTGATCGATTTTGCGATCGGAGGTCGTGTAGACAACGTCGGGGACAGTCGAAATGAAATTGAGCTTGATTTGCGCGACGTCGCATTTGAATAGCTCTACGTTCGCGTAGACTTTGCCGAATTGATCACGGAAGACGTCGTTTGATAGATTTCGATGTTTCGGTGACAATGTCGCAGTCAATTTCGTGAATGGAGGTTGTTCGGACGTCGTCGAGGCTTCCCGACTTCGATATGTGCGTAATTTCATTAAAAATCGATTTTAATTATTCCATCGATTGTTAATTGATTCGATATTTTTCATTTAATTAATTTTAATATTTTTGACGCATTACGAAGCCGTATTTTCAAATTAAAGTGAATTAAATCAATTCCAATCGTGATTAGGGCATTTTAATCTCCAATTTATGCGACATTGCCACTGATTTTTCATGGGTCTTATCATATGCGCTTAATTTGAGAAGTGGTATATACTTGTAGGTCAACAGATATTCACGCAGACTCGTCTGAATTGAGCACGGACAATCTCATTTGATAGGTTTTGACATTTTGACGCAAACGGAGCAATCAATTTTGCGAACGAAGGTCATTTGGGCAACTTCGCGGGTTCCCGACCTCAATATGCGTGTCAGTGCATCGACAACTCTTCTTCTTGATCGGTTGACCGTCGAATTATGCAAGATGCCTATTCTGATCAATTTCAACGTTCTGAACGCGATGGCGGAGTCCGTTCGTCCATCGGAGGTTGTTTCGACTAATTTTCGGTGTCGTCGAGTGTATTTCAGCTCTGTTTTGCGTGTTGTATCCGATTGCTCGATATTCACGCATGCTCGTCTTAATTGAACGCAAATAGTCTCATTTGATTGATTTTGACGTTTTACGCTACGAATTGATCAATTTATGGCTGAAGTCGTTTGGCGGCGTTGCGGCTTCCGACCGATATCGGTCGGCCGTGGCGACCTCCTTGATCGGTCGACCGTCGAATTAAGCAAGATGCCTATTCTGATCAATTTCGACGTTCCGAACTCGGTGGCGAGGTCCGTTTGTCGATCGGAGGTCATTTCGACTGATTTTCGGTGCCATCGAGTGTATTTCAGCTCCGATTTGCATGTTATAGCTCGTCGAATTCACCTTATGAGTTCGACTTGACTTATGACACGTGCATGGAGGTCAACACATGGTATTCTACAATCATATCATGATCATGGACTATGCTTCATTCTAAAGTATAAATCTTGGGACCTTTGATTTTGGAAGTGGATTCACATGTGTTGGTTCTTACCAATTCTTTTCAAAAAGGTCTATAATTTAGGACAATTCTTATCATTCAAGCGATATGAGGCTTGAATCTCCTAGAGTTCTCCTTTAGTCTAATTTTTGTTATTCATGATAATTGACTCGTTAGAAGGAAAATCAAATAAGTGAGAAGAGGAAGAAAAAAGTGCAGCTAACATTAGAGGAAAAATAATGGTCGGAAAGATAGCTAATCTCGGTCTGATATCTTGTAGAAAGAAGAAAAAGCTTCTTGGAATTTTATTGGTTGCTATTTCCCATGGTAGAGACCTTCATTTTTTGTGCTCATAATTTTCTACTAAGGTGAGTGAGACCCATCATGAGTAGGAGAGAGAGGGAGAGAAGGTACAAACGCCCCTTTTGGGTCAAGGACCCACATTCTTTAACATAAAGGCTTTCATATTCAATCGATAAGATTGTACTTTTTTTCTCAATAATATTGTGTTTTTGAGAGTTTGTTAGTTTGTACAGTGTTTTACAAGCTTTTTTTTTTGCCACCGCTTTTCCTTTAGGAATAGGATTAACATTGCATTTGTTTCATGTTAATCTAATTTATGTAACATGATGATGTTATATTATGTATGTTCATGCTCTGTAGTTTAATCTATCAATTTTTATTATTGTTCATACTTATTCCAAATGACCACTTAGACTCAAGTCGGATGGTTGAAGTGAAGGAATAAATCAGACTTGTTGTGTGATAGGAAAGAATTGCGTAGACTTGAGAGAAAATTTTATAAAATGGTGGTGAGACTTGCAATGCTTTATGACGCAAAATGTTGGCCAAGAAAAGAGAAGCATAAAATTAAGTATAATATTGTAGAGATGAGAATGCTTAGATGATGATTGGTTTTACACGTAAAGACAAAATGAGAAATGAATATATACATGATAAGATTGAAGTAGCTCCAGTAGTAGATAAGATTAGAGAGAGTCACCTTAGATGATTTGATCACATAAAACGTGGCCATCTGATAATCCTATTAGGAGAGTAGATGTATTAGATTCGGCATATGTTAAGAAAGAAGTAGATCTAAAAAGACTTGGTTAGAAAGTATAAAAATAAATTAATTTATTAAGAATAAATGAGAATATGATACCTAATATGATACATTTAGGAAAAATGATTCATGTAGTTGACCCCACATAGTGGGATAAAGGCTCTTTGTTGTTCATGCTTATTCCAAAAGCTTTTCCTGTCATGGATGACTTCCATATTTATATTGGGCCTGTTCATTACCTTGTATCTTCTTAGGGTTGATTCAGTTGTGTGTAGATATTTAACGTGTTTTAAAAAGAATGATAACTTATATTTTTTACTCATTTTGTGTGAGATCAAAATTGTTTGTGGAGTTTAAACCCGCCATTAACTTCTAACTACTTAGGAACCAAATGATGAAATCTAGAAAGTTTCACTGTTTTTTTTTTAAATGTGTTTTCTAACTTAAAGCTACCAAATGATCCTCAAGGAAAATTACCGGAGGGGTTCCCCCTTACTTTTTGTGTAATATGTGTTAAGTTTTGAACTCATGCTTTATTTTTTCCCCCCACAGGAGCTTGTTCGTATCTTCGGATTGCCCTAAAGCTTCAAAATGACTACAAGTTGCTACGGCAGTTGGCATTTCCTGTGGCGTTTATGTAAGTCGATACTATGCTAAATAATGCAAGGAACATTTTGCTTTGTTCTGCTGGTCGTGTTTGTTCAGTGTTCTGCTGTAATAAACAAAGTGTTACAATCTTGTTGCTTATTTTATCTTGAATTTTATTTGACATAAATCTGCACCGGGGGTGCCCATGCCTGCAATATCATAGGCCATTTGGCCACTATGAAGGCATACTGGCTGAGAAAGACCCTTCGAACCTGAACAGGTTAATACCTGCGTAGGGAGTGTGCAAGTATTTCTTTTCTTTTCTTGTGCATGTTCAGGGACTCTGCCAATCTTTCCGGACAGCTGACTCCAAGCAGCTATGCAGTTTTGTTGCAGTTGGCCAGAGTTATAAATGGATGGGAAGTAACTTTATTTCCTTCATTTCATCAAACATTCTTTATTTTTCGATAATGATAGTTGCAAGAAATATCTGCAGAGCGGCAACTCTCTTTAGTTCACCGAAGCCATATCTTTGTTCAATCGTATGCTATTCTGTCGGTAAAAGCCCAGTAAGAAGTATATTTAGGAGTCTATGCTTTGCACATCACCATATTCTATGTTGTTTCTAGACAATATTTTCTGAATCATAACATCAAAGTTCCTATCAACAAGATAACCTTGAGTTAGTCCCATCATAGTTCCATTTATCGAGTTGAGCTCGAGCTGGTTAACGAGTTGCATGACTTGATAGACTTACACCGCCTATTCCGAACACATTCACTGATAACAATTGCAAGGTTGAAGTGGTATTCAGTAGCTGCACAACTTCTGTTTGATTAATATTTTCTCAGAAAGATGCCTATAACATATTTGCAAAGCTGAACTAAAATGTGGCTGTGAAGATTCAAATCCCAAAATTGTCGATCACATCAGACTTTTCAGGTGGATTTAAAGCTGGCTTTTTAGCATGTACATCATGAACCTGTGGTGCTTGTATTGCCCCCTTGATTAAGCATTCAGTATGTCTTGGTAATAGGCATTTTCAAAAGTACCTTGGTATGAATTCAAAATACACATTTTAAATGATGTGCATCCGTCAGCTTGGTTTCGTTCATAGTCAAACCATAGAACCAAACTGTGTGTACTGTTTTAGAAAATTAGGCTGCGATTTAAACAAGGTTTGAAACTGAACCAAACCAAAAAAAAAGGAAATACTTCATTAAAGAATGTTATATATTGAGACATTTTGTGGTAGTCTTACAAACCATTTTTTAATTTGGTAGAAAAACTTACCCATATGTTTTTCTTAATTGTTTTGCTTACATTTCTTACCTGCAAATTATTTCAAATTTTAAACTTTAGTTTGTTTTTTTTTTTTTTTTTTTTTTTGGGGGGGGGAGGGATTAGGTGAGCCTAAAATTTGATGATGATGGGTTTTAAAATGCTAGAATTTATTCTGAGATGACTGCAAGAATTAATTGCGAGAAAGGATAACCTGATCCAACCTTTGTTTTCTTGCGAGAAAGGTGCACGTGGGCTATAGCGATGATTTGATAAATTTTACTTTCTGATTTCACCAAGGATTGGATAGGAAATTGTTAAAGATGTTTCTGTTCACATTTTTAGGCAAATCAAATCATCTATTTATTCTATTGGAAGCAAGCACTGAACCTGAAACTGTTTTTTTGTGACGTAAAATGCATTTCTTTACTCTGATTTTCTTTAAACCAAACGTAACCTTAAGAAACTGTTTGTGCCCTATAAAATAAATGGTGTTGTGATTTTAACAACTGTAAAATAGAAGCCTAACCAAATGAGGCATTAGTTTAGCTCAAAACATTTGTGTATCTTTTGAAAAAAAAAAAGACAGTTTACTCAATACATTCAAGAACTCAGTTTAAATAACTGATTTTGAAAGGTTTAGAACTAGAGCCAACCGTTTCATCAAAAGAAAGAAGGAAGATTTACATACATACCACACATTTCTTATGCATTTACATATCTAACACCTCAAGTTAGATATTTATTACTTTCTTAAATTTAAAAAGATGCATTCCACTTTTAAAAAGTAAGTAATGATGATATTATATATATATATATATATATGTGTGTGTGTGTGTGTGTGTAAAAATTAAAGTTTAGGTGTTACATATCTAAATAGAATTGTGTGGTATGTGTGTAAATCCCCCAAGAAAGAATATATATATATGGAATGCTTGTAGAACTTAATGAGTGGCCTTGATTGTGCCACAGGTTCTTGGTGGTTATGCTCAAAAGTGTGTACCACTGTACCCACACTTGCACATGACATCCTTATCATGATTTAAGTTTGGCCGTTGTTGATCTTTTTAGTCATTGAATAGTTTATTTTAGGTGAGTATAATACATAAGAAATTAATCAAATTTAGTATTGCACTCATTTTAAAGTAAAACTAATAATTTTGATATTAATCTTGATAATAAAATTGATTAGAGTATTTTGAGCCAAAAATTTTCAAAAATTTGCACTTCCTAATGTTCAAAAAACAACACTGAACAGAAAGATCACTTGTTATTCAACATTGTGGAACGCGATTTTTTCCTGAAATGAACTTAAAGCTTTTTGGTTTACACAGTACATTTACTTCCTTACCTTAACTATAATCAACACCAGGTGTGCTTGCACACTGTTGCAGGCTGAGACAGTCCCTTTGAATCTGACCAGGGTAATACCTCTTTCTTCTTCTCTTCGTCGTCTTCTTCTTGTTCTATGCTCTATTAACGCAAAATATGATTCTGTTATTAGATTTAACAGAAACAATTTGAACTGCCTGGAAGCTAGTTTGTGTAGAGTTTGAGTTCTACGTAGCAAAAAAACTGCATGCTCTCATTTTGGCTGTCACTAAGCTTAATATTTTGTTCTGTTGCTTTTTTTATTGGAATGAAATTAGTGTGTGCCGAATTGAATTACGTGGTATGTATGTAAATGCCCCTTTTAAGATTGCCTAACTAACCAGCTGAATAGATTTAACCTGATAAGATCGATCAAATCAAGGAGTAAAGCTATGTTGGCCTCATTCGTAATGAGATACTGAGCGTTCACACTTCACAGACGCGGCTCGTAAAAAAATAAAAATAAAAATAAAAATAAAAAACATTGATTGTTCTGCGATATGCCTATTTCTTTGCAACGAGATGTATTTTTCAACAGAGTATCCTTTTTAATTTTTGCATGTCTTAGTATTTTCATTTTTATTTTTGATATGGTCAATTTAATTATTAATGGTTTTTTATAATCTAACGTTTATATCAATAAAACATTATTTGTTTCTAAAATTATTTTAAAATTTCTATGAAATCTTTTATTCTATCGCATCTAATATGTTTTTACTTACAAATGTTATATATTTTATATTTGAGTTTTTTTTATTAATATTAGTTTCTTATCGTTTAATTATTAATCTTATTGTTAAAGTCTTTATTTGTTTTAGCGGTTGACTCATGTAAATCGATGTCGATTAAAAATTCTTGTCCCATTTCATAATTATTTATAGTATTAATAACTATTCAATCATATTTATTTTTAATAATACAATCATGTTTTGTACATTAAAACGATTATTATTGTATCCAATAATAAGTCTCAACTTTATACTTTATTATGGAAGAAACCATCAGACAGCGTTATCATATTGATATGCAATCAGCTAAAGTTGGCCAAAAATTGTTCCCCTATGTGCCTATCTTATCTATTTCTTCAATCAGTGTGCGTAAGGCTTAATGGAGAATTAGTGGGCTCTGATTCACAAATGGGCAATAGTTTATCCTTTTCTATGAGGATAAAATCGACCTTTTATACAATAAAATATCAAGATAGATCATACCTTGGTATGATAACAGTAAAGAATTAAAGTCAACTTAACCAACTAAGCCAGCCAAAAATGGGCTAAATTCATGATGATTATCCTTAAAAAAATCATTATAAGCACAGGAAATCACAGATCAAAAATAAAAATAAAAAATTATTAACTTTGGATAAGAATATCTGACTGAAATATTCTCCATTTTAATTTAAATATCATCCACAGAAGGTGGGAGCATGTTGGTAATGCTAGGAGATGTATAATATGATATGGCCCCAACAGTGTGATACTGACCAAATCTATCCATATAATCTGTACTGATTCGATCTGTAGATTTTTTTTTATTTTTTTATTTTTATTTTTTTGAAAGCACAAATCATCCATGAATTGAAAGGTATAGCATTATTTTTATTTTATTTTTTTTTCTTTTGTGTTATATGCCAAGATATATAAATGTAGAATCTCTTAAAGTGCCAGTGGGCTGTAATTTATAGTTTCATATTTTGAAAATTATTATGTTAGAGAAAAATTGGATCAAAATATTCATAAATTAAATTTAATTAGGTCGGGATTGTTAATTATTAAATTTGTAGGGTGGTAATTTTTGGTCCTATTGGCTTATGAGAAAGTGCAATAGAAAAGAGATATTGACCTCTCAAAATGGAGAAAATGGATGGAAATTGGAAAGAGAGAGAAGGGGCAGGAGAACATGGGAATGAGTGGAGGAGGACAAACGTTCAATGAATGGTAACCAAATGCGATGTTTAGGCTTTGATGCTGATATGGTCTTCG
Organism: Cymbidium sinense; assembly: GCA_021442155.1. Classification (NCBI taxonomy): domain Eukaryota; kingdom Viridiplantae; phylum Streptophyta; class Magnoliopsida; order Asparagales; family Orchidaceae; genus Cymbidium; species Cymbidium sinense. The sequence continues at coordinate 121,794,978 of CM038225.1, forward strand.
CTGCTGTCTGTCATGCATAGAGCATTTCTCCTCTACTTGATGATGGTCAGATAGTGGACACCAAAAGAACCAATTCATTGCATCTTTTCTTTTTTAAATAATATAAATTAAAGCCTCTTTTATGCATGTTTTTTTTTAATAAATTAAAATTGGTAGCATACATTGAAAATTTTTAAGTAAATGAAATTTAATTTAAAAATTATTACTAACCAGCACTTATAATAATATGTTCATATATATATATATACACACACACAATTGAATTGTCCATAAATTTAGTTTGTATGTTCCGCAAAGGAAGTACGGGAAGTACGGGTGTGCATTATTTGATTTTAATCAAAAAATTAAATCGAATTAAAGTTTTTAAGTAATTTGGTTGGTTTTGTACTTAGTAATTTGGATTTTAGTTTTAATTAATGAAAAATTTTGGTTTTGATTTTTGGATCGATTTGTTAAATAAAATTTTGGATAAAATCAAATAAATTAAAGTAATTATATGTAATATGATATTATTAATTTATGTATAATAGATTATTTATTATATATTTATTTTTATTTATTTTTAAATATTGAGTAGATGTTTTTTTTAAGATTATTATCTAATTTTTTAAAATATTTTGATTTCATACTATGGTAATATAGTTCCATCAACTTCTAAGTTCAAAACATCATTCAGATAAGTAAAAATTAGTTTTAAATATTTTTTATCGTATGAAGTAATTAATTGTATTTTGATTATATTTATATTTTTTTATCGTATGTAAATAATTTTTAAATGTAGTCAACTTCGATTTATCCAAAATCAAACTAAAATAATTGAACTAAATTATTATTTGATTTATTGAATTTTATGTTTTATTTGTTCGATTTGATTCAATATATTTAGAAATTCAAAATCAATTGATTTTAAAAATTTATCATCCAAATTAATTAAATGTACACCCTTAAAAGGAAGAGATAAACCTGATCAATTTGGGTGGTGATTGTTTGCCCGCTTATCTTATTCATTAATAGGCTTGACCAAATTTTGTGTCACATTCTGCCTTTTTTTTTACATAATTATTTTTAAAATTATTACACGTGATGCTAATGACCTATTATTTGAAAAAATAATTATTTTCAATAATCTTTTTTGGAAAGTGGTCACTATTATATAAATATCTTTATGATTTAATATTTTATCTTCCTATTTATTCTAAATGTCACCATTTTTTATTTGGTATTAGTGATAAAAGAAAAAAAAATTATGAATACAAATATCTTTATTGCATGACTTCTGTACAAAATTGAATTTTTAACATGATAATCTCTCTTTCTCTCTCTCTCTCTCTCTCTCTCTCTCTCTATAGTAGACTAGTGCCAGTGCCAAAATGCAATTATAATTTTTTAGGTCTTTTCCTTGAAATGACATTAATAAAAGAATCATAATCGCATCATTCTAACTTTAAAATGGATTGATTTTATCACATTCTATAGTGCTATAAACAGAGTGGAACACGTGTTGCACTTAGCGGTATGGGTCTTTTTTAATCGTCATCCATTAAAAAATAAAAATAAAACAATGAGTTGAGCAAAATAGAATTGCGTTTTATTAGGTGACAAATTAAGTAACTGGCAATGCCTTTCACATTTTCATTCAGAAAGGGATGTGTTGCTTTCTATCAATTTTGCTTACTTCAGTTCGTGTTAAATATGTCAAGGTTAGCTAATATAGTTAAGTTTGAGTGGACTCAGTTATTATTCATGTTTAATTTAAAAAATAAAGTTATCTCAATTAGCAGCTAAATAAATTAGACAAACTTTTCTTATTTTGTTATATTTGTTTACTTAACGGATCAAATATGTATTGTTCTTGAACATAAAGCTAATTTAAATATATGTTAGAAATTAGATAATACACAATCATGCACATAATACAGACACACAGAGACACAATATCAAGCTGAGCATAATTGAGCAAAGTTACAAAATAATTGTGGGCTCCGAAAATTCATCATAAACCTTTCAATGGAGAGTTTGGAATGATGTCGTGCAAATTTTCAGAAGACACATGAAATTGAAGATAAGACACTACCCAGAGATTTCGTCCTCATTTTATGAGGACTTTAGATCTGATTCTAGGTTTTCTATAGGCGCAAGCAATTATAATTTATTACCCCTCCTAATGTTGAGAAAGAACTTTTGATTAAGATTAATCGTTAGATCACTAAATATGTAGCGTATAGTAGTAGCATGTAGAGCTTTAAAATTTAGATTTATGAAATTCATCATCCTTTACTTGAAGCGGATGGTTGGGGGAATGATGATGCGTCCGATCAAGATCTCATGGTTCTATCATCCCAGGCTATCGTGATCCTTAGTTTCTTAGTTAGAGGAAGTAGCCGACCCAATCTTACTGAAGGATTCTTGTTAACAGTCATGGGTTGCGTCGTCCAAAAAAATCTTGTAGACTTAGGGTGACGTTTATCTAAGGAGATAAGTTTGAGTCCACCTTAACTAACAAAGAACTTTTTGCCCTATCAAGTGCACCATATAGTTCACAACTCAAGGTACAGAGCCATTGGAGAGCATACGAGCTACAGTCGTGATTGTGATATAGTGGTGTTATTTGGCAGCAATTATCGGATCAGAGGATTCTGATCATAACTGTATCATATGTGGGCTCGGAAATCATGCGGTCGAGGATAAGCGCATTCATTGGCGTGAGATTGATTGAGAGTGAGTATAGAAATACACTTGATTGATATTGGCTCCTTTATGAGCTAGACATTTCTTAATTTGTCACATTCAACAAACAATTGTGGAAGGTGGATTGGATTTTAGCTTTAAGTTTTTAAATATTAAATTTTATTTAAGCATTTAACATTTAGTAATTTATCTAATTTTATATTTGTATTGATACTTAATTTTGATTAATTCGATTTGAGCTTGCAAACATATTTTGATGGTAAGTATCCCCTCCAGTTGAAATCTCTATTTAATACAGTTATCATCGGGGTAAATAAGTCTGCTTGATCGTTTAGTTTATTATTCCAGATCCTATCGACTCTATTAATTTAATAATAGAGGATCATATATATATTTATATTTTCAGAATTTTGAATTTGAAATTATTAAATATATATATATATATATATTAGGTATTTTGATAATGATGACCCCTCCGGTTGATATTTTTAATCAACTTAGCTATCATTGGGGAGTTTGTTATACTGTGATATAACAGAATTAGCTTCTAAGAGATTTTCTCAAGTGGAGAAAGCTATAACAACATCATTAGATTTTGTTAACCTGGAGTCAATTCGCAGACTCAACTGGGAATCAACTCATGCAACATCCTCAGACACTGAACTCATGCATTCAGCATAGTGTTGGGGCTCATGCAGGTTATTCAATTCAGTATTGATTTAGGTTTAAGGGATTTGAATAGTGTTATTTATTTTGATTGAGTATTCATTGCAAGTATACGGTTTTAGATAAAATTTTGATAGTATTTATCCAGGCGTCGTCCGTATATGAGACTGAATGCTCACACACAGGTGTTGGGTGTCTGGAGGCGGGGCTATCGTGTCATGCGGGATGAATGCGATGCTCATGTGGAGCACGGAGCGGGAGCCATCTGTCCGTCTTGGCTGCTGAGACGAGGTCGTTAGGGAGGCATTCGTCTGGAGTTGTGAGACCCAGGCTTCAGTGTGAGGAGGTCGGAGAATGGGATTAGGGTCAAATGTGGGTAGTGGGAATTAGGGTTATATGTAAAAGGGTATTTATATGATTTTATTTATTTAATTATTTAATTATCTCTAATTTAGAATTTGGCGACGACATTATTACATGGGCAATAAATATATTGATTTTAGGTTATTCTGATGTTCCGGACGCAAGGGTGCAGTTCATTTCGCGATTGGAGGCCGTTTGGTTCAAGTCGACGTCGAATCGAGTCAATTTCAGTTCAAAATTGTGCATTGTCGTTTCCGATCACTCGATATTCGTGCAGACTCATCCGAATATCTTATTTGATAGATTTCGACGTTTCAATGCTAATGACGTGATCAATTTCACGAACAAATATTTTTTAGCACCATCACGGCCTCACGACTTCGATATGCGCGTAGGCGCGTCGATGAAATTTCTTCTTGATCGGTTGACCGTCGAATTATGTAATATGTATATTCTGATCAATTTTAAAGTTCTGAATGCGTTGACAAAGTCCATTCGTCGATCGGAGATCAGTTTGACCAATTTTGGCGATGTCCACATTTCTTTCGATTTACGCATTTGTACTTAAGTCCATGAATTGACTTATAATGGAGCATGCATGGAGGTTAACAATAATATTTATGCTTAACTAGATGAATAATTTAAATGACCTTTAATTTAAATCGGATCTAATAATTAATCAGATAAATAGTTTTAATCAGATGATTCAAGTTAGTAAAGTTAATAGAAGAGGATTACTCATCGTCTCTTAGCTCGGTTGGTGGGCGAGCGCGGCTGGGAACCTCCCAGCCTGCGTTTGATTCCTCTTTAGGGCGGATGTGCCTAACGGAAAGTAAGTGGAGACCTGACAAGTGTGAGTGATGAATGTGGTGCTTGGTCCCCGTGAGATTAGTCATAATTATATCTCCACCCACAAGATGGGTGAGGTTTTTGATGGATACTCATTGAAAAAAAAAAAGAGGATTTGGGGTGTGGACCCGTAGAAAGTGAGAGAGACCATCATATGTAGGGGTGAGCATTCGGTCGGTTTGGTATATTCGGTTTGGTTTTTGTTCCAACCGAATAAACCAAACCTTCTTTAAAAAAAGCGAACCGGCAAGTAACAATAAAACCGTATAAAGAACCAAATAAACCGAATAAGAGTTCTTTATTGATTCATTTTCCTAAACCAATTATAGAGGGATTAAAAAAAAATTTAAAGTTAACAAACAATTGAATAAATAATAAAGAAATTTTATTAACTAAAGTTACTAAATTACATGTATACACATTGATACAAAGTAATGTACAATATAAATAGTTTTCCATATTGATACAAATATACAATTTATGAATGTAATGTACAAATAAAATTATAAACAAATACACAATGGTGTCCATCATTTCCATGAGAGTTACTCCATAAAGTTGATGGCATTGTGGAATTTGACATAGCGAAGATATGATAATCATTTGTGGCGAAGTGCTTGGGACTTTGCTTGAACATCAATACCCATTGAAACTTGTTCAGAATCCATATTCTATGAACAAAATATTTTGAGAGAATAATCAATGAAAAACATGGCACAAAAAAATAAAACTGCAATAGTTAGCTCAAAATATATAGCTGGCCGAGAATGTGTGGGAGTATCATAGCCAACAACAAGAGATTTTTTATTCTGAAACCTTGCAAGCCAAGCATGCCATGCACCATCCCATAAGTTCCTCCCAGGCTCCCACCATCTATCCAGCACAAATCAACAATATGAACCGGTACATAAGACATGAATATAATTATAGAATCAGAATAAGCAGAATGGTGATAACAAAAAAATAAGATAATCGTGCCAAAGGACTATCCATAAAAGCAGAAAAGAAAAAAAAATCTGAGTTTCAAAGCGCTCATCTATGAGCTTCGCGCTGGTTAGGCAATTTTGTGTGCAAATGTTCCTTCAAGATAAGCTTGCATCACCGATTCACCATATTGGACTTGCGGTGAAGATGGATGGAAAGCGGTCCCCGTGGAAGAATCATGCAAATAAAAAAAAGATAACAACGAGCAAGCGGATAACAACAAAGAATCTTTCCTTGCTTTTGCGGACTTTATACTAGTAATTGAAGTTTCAGATTATCAACATTATTCGGTCAATAAGCTCCAACACATGTTGCAGTCTAACTCCAAAGAAATCAAAGTAGAACATGAAAAGTTTTGATAATCAGTAACAGTCTGACAGCCTCATAAACTTGAACTAACAAAAAAAAAAAAAAAATGCATGGTCGATAAATGTAGCGGCTAAGCGCAAGTTCAACTGGTGATGTTGGCAAGGAGAGGCACCATAAAGTATAATTTTCCAAAACTAAAACCATATTTACAATATGCACCATAAAGTATAAATTCCCAAAACTAAAACCATACTTACAAGTCCAACTATGCAAAATATACCACCATCCACCGGCAAAAAAGATAACAACGAACAAGCGGATAACACCAATATTTTCATTCCTTGCTTATGACGGACTTTATACTAGTAAATAGTAATCAGTTAAAATGCTGGTGATTTTGCAGGAGAGCATCTTGCAAGTTGCAAGTGAAAACATTTATTAATCTCAAAGCCTTCACTTTGTGGGACCAAAACACAATCTTGAATCAAAAAGTTCAACAAATATAATGTAGAAAATGGAATACAAGAACATAATTTGTATTTTTGGGCTCAAGCTCAGCTATAAAAATATCCTTTTATTATCAAGATTCAAGAGTAATATCTGAAAATATGATCACCATATATACATACGGGGCATCAATAATTTTGAGAAATCATCAGCTCTAAGCCTTTAAGACTTAAGAGGGCAATAACACAAAAAAAAGTCACCAGCCGCATGTATACATTGATCATATTTTCAAGTGTAATATCGAAAATATGATCACCATATATACATACCGGGCATCAATAATTTTGAGAAATCGCCGACTCTAAGCCTTTAAGACTTAAGAGGGCAATAACACCAAAAAAAGTCACCAGCATGTATACATTGATCATTTCATCATTGCTATCGCCAATCCAACACTAATCAAACCAACCGCGGTATGTAAGAAATGTTAGAAAAAAACTAACAACCAAACCAATAAACAATCCAACAACGATGTAAGAGATGTAAGAAAAAAAATAAGATAAACTGAAAGGGAGATCATTAGGCAATCAGCTTTCCGCATTCCTCATCATAATCCAAGCCAAGATGTTTGAGTTTCACTTGTTAAGTTTGCTAAATCAAAACAAATAAATCATTAATAATTCATACATAAATCATTAATTAAAAAAATCGTTGTAATTTGTAAATTTGGAACAAACAATACCTTTCATCAAACTTGTCAATTTCATTAATATTTTCTTCCACATTTATTGGATTTACGGTCCATTTTGCTCGCATCAATCACTTGCACATATTAGAGCTTGTGCAATCTTTGGGGATAATGAACTTAAAAGCAATCGACTGCTGGCGATTACGATGCAGCGGTTGAAATTGGAACAGCTAAAACATCACGAGCCATATATGAGAGAATAGGAAATCTCGGTGCATTAACCTTCCACCAATTTAAAATATCAAACTGATCAGTCATCACTTCTCTTCGGTCAAATATTTATCTAGATCTGATTTGTTGTCTACATCATCCTTCCCAAAATTAGATCTTTTGAATTTCTATCATTGAATATCTTGTAAGATTGCGGTGAAAAAACTAGACCCTTGAGAAATTTTGTTTCTCATGCAAACCACTTCCAATTTGGCTTTCACCAAGCACTTTAATTTTGTAATCATGAAACATATCATAGCATGATGACTGTAATAAGTTCACAATGCCATCGTCCTTCAAACATATCCATAACAAGAAACTACATAAGCTTAAAGCGGGGATCTAAAACAACAACAAGATATATATTCAAATTCATTTTTCTACGGCTGATATTTAGAAAATTTTGTCATCATTTTGGAAGCCATACTTCTCACATTTTGATCACTATCCACTTGCCAACTTTGAGTAGACAAAGAACGCAATTTCATGAAAAAAGTATTTGATGTCACATAGAACCGGAAATTCTTAAAGTCAATTCATAAAATTTTTCCAAGAAGCAATCCTCTAACATTATTCCAATCTTCATCACTTAAAACACCATTTATAATATGACTTTCATCATCATCCCTCTCTAGTTCTAATTTAAAGCGGTATCAATCTCCTCATACCTTTCAAAAGCTCTCTCCAACTTAAGCTGCGCACTTAACATTAAAATGTCGAATTCCATCTTGTAGGAACATCTAAGCATAATATGCTTTTAGTTTTAATTTTTTTTCAATTTTTTTTAAATTTCGTAACTTTGCGGTGATTGACGAATATATCTTCGCTCTTGAACAGCAGTTGATATCTCTTTCGGGCCATCTTGCGATTAAGTTAACAATGTATATGCATCTCATATGTAAGAAGCGCCCATCTAGAATACTACCTCTCCTTTTGCCAAATTTTTTTGTAGGTAATGATGCCATTATTAGAACTTGCATTATCAGCATCCGGTAAAATTGCTTCAATCTCTTCTCTACTTGTTGACCAAGTAGTTCTCCCTATATAGATTGGACAAAAGTTTATAACTCTTTTATTGAGTTTCGGTCATCATCAATAAAATGTGATGATACATATAGTTAATTCGTTGAATTGATGTCCAAGTATCGGTTGTAAGACAAACTTGGCGGGATTTTTGAAAAGATTTTTAAAATTGCTCTCTCTTCGATAAAATTTAAAGCAATCACAATGTCCACCGTGAAGGTATTTGAAACATTGGACAACACGAGACATGAAATGTTTAAACAACCTTCTCATGCTTGAAAGGTAATTCATCTGCAATAACCATCATTCTTAAAACTTTCCTTACATTTTCTTGGTCAAATCTCCAAGCCTTAAGACTTCCGGAATGCTCCTCACCCTTGCCACTAAATTGAAATGCAAGTTTAGTTTGATTTGGATCATTTTAATTGGATTCTTCGACACAAAGAAAGATGTGCGTAAGTTTGAAGTGCCATTAATCTTTGGATCACGTGATATGATTTCCCATAATTACACTTACTCATTTTTCTCCTTCTTCATTAGTATACCTCACAAAGTGTTCCCAGTTCCTAAACTTCGTGATCTAGTCTGAGCTTTTCTTTTGAAATTATGGTTTCTCACCACTAACACTAGCATCTCCCTGTAGTTGAACTTGTCGACTACCGGGTCATAGCTCTAGAGGAACCAATGTTGTTTGAACTATCTCCAACTTGTGACATGTCTCTTCTAGAATAAAAAAAATTAAATAAATTAAATAGAATTTAAAAAACATGCTTTATAAATTACATCAACAAAACTTATTTCAATTTAAGAATCATGTTAACAAATTGTAATGCTCTATCAGCCCAATCATCCATGATCCATCAAGCAATGTCTACTAAATATTATAATATAATGTCAAATGACTCAACATTACCATTTAATATTTTTTTATTATTTAAAGCCATCCCAGAAAATCAATTTGTATTACTTGCATAGTTGCATAGTTGCATTTAAAAAACACTAAGATAAAAAAAAAGATCATAAGGCATTAAGGCTTACTTTATTTTTCAAGACATGCATCTACATACATGTCATACTAGAATGAAACATAAAAAAGCAGATTATCCTTGAGAGTTGAGCATAGATGATAGACATACCGATAACGATAAGTTCAAATCATATGTTATACTATAATGTTAATAGTGATAGAATGAGCCAATGATGTAAAGACTAAAGAGCATGTAATTCCACGTTAGCACTTAGCATTTAGAATAAATCCAACATGGCCCAGATGGTTAATAAAAGATTCTCACCATGGACACCTTTGTAATACACATAGTTACATGACTTACATCAACATTAACAATGTCACCATCTTCTAGTCTCCTGAACACAAATTATTTAACAATTTTCCAAAATAAGAATAGAATAACAAATGAACAGACAAAATGAAGGGAGCTTTTTTGCCTTGAAAACACCTTTACCACAAAGATAGATAAAAAATGCATATATCATCAGAATTATATTTGAAGCAAGCATTTTTGCAAAGGATTGCATAGCCCACAGTTCAACAATATTTCAACAAAGGAAGGAGTAGAGAGAATGAGAGAGAGAGAGAGAGAGAGAGAGAGAGAGAGAGAGAGAGAGAGAGAGTTGAGATAATGTCATTTTCTTCTAACCTGTTGAGTGTTGGCTGTTAGCCTGTTACTCTCAAGTCTCAAAGAATAAAGTCCACAAGGAGTCGATTAAAACAATCAAAATTCAGGAACCCTAAATCACAATAAACCAAACCGACGTCGACACTGCTCACCACCCAGTCTGAATCAAACATTCAAACCATCAACAAAATTTCAACAGAAGGAAGAAGTACAGAGAGAGAGAGAGAGAGAGAGAGAGAGAGAGAGAGAGAGAGAGAGAGAGAGAGAGAGAGAGAGAGAGAGAGGAGTTGACATAATCATAATGTGATTTCGTTCTTACCTGTTGTGATTTCAATCTTACCTAAACCAAATTAACCCATCACACTTGTTTCCCACCACAGAATCAAAATTCAAACCATCACCAAATTTTCAACAAAAGGTAGAGAAGTAGAGAGAGAGAGAGAGAGAGAGAGAGAGAGAGAGGAGTTGAGATAATGTGATTTAGTTCTTACCTCTGGTCCTCACTTTGTTTCACAACGAATCAAAAGACTTCAATTAAATCGGGAAGAGACTAAGAGTGAACTGGTAACTGGTCAGATGTAGAGAGGGCATCGGCTATCCGCATCCGCTAGGCAAAAAAATAAAAAGGAAGAAGAAGTGGCCGCAAATTGGAAAGTTACGAAAGCGGAAAGCCCAAAAGATCGAGTCGAGATTCTAATCACCGGAATGCGAACCGCCTGTCGCCAATGCCTTATGCCAACCGCTCACGCCATCAAGAGTCGAGGAATGAATACTCGAAATCAAGCGTACGACGGAGAGAGAGACAAATTGAAGAAAGAGCCAGTCCCACCTAAATCCCTAATAGTAACTCAAATTAATCGGTTGAACTGTAAAACCAATAATTTAAAACCAACCAAAAAAACCATTAAACCGTATTAACCCATAATTTCAACCAAAACCAAATAATAATAAAAAACCAAACCAAACCGACATCAGTTCGGTTCGGTTTATCGGTTTGAACCGTCTAATGCACACCCCTAATCATATGTACTTGTCATCATCTATGGCCCAGCTCGACCTATTTCATAAAATCTGTTGGCTTAATACTCTTTGTTAGTAAGTTTAGCTTTTCTACAATATTTTGATTTGCAATCCGAACTTTTTTAATTTGTTTTGTGAATTTTTCAGGAAATCATTCTTCGTACTTTCATGTATGGTATTTGTTTGATATATTTTTTTCATTTTTATTATTATATTTTTTAACTTATCATTGAGCTATAACTTTTGATTATTATCCCTTAAGGAAAAAGATTTTTTGCCCGCCAACGGCGGGTCATTCAATGCAATAAATTTGATTTGTGGGGACTTTTTTATTTATAATAAGAGAACTTTTGAGATATTATTTTGTAAAAACAAGTTAAACGTTGTTATGAGACAACTATTAATAGAGGATATTGGAATGAAGGTGATCTACATAATCTTTCTAGTACCTTAAGGGAAAATATAATAGAGGAGGAACTAGCAGATAGGAGAGGAACCAACCACCCTTTTGAGGGTGGGCAAATAGTTGAGATGAGTGTTTTGTTCCTTTAATGAGAGTGGGCAAAATTACCATAAGCCTATATAGTATAAAAGAAAAATTAATTTTCAGGGTAGGCAATCGCCCACCTGAACAAAGCCTAGGTCCGCTCCTGCTTGAAGATAACTTCAAAACAATATAGAGAATCTTTTTGAAATTTCAAAGGAGGGCTGAAGCTATTTGCACATTTCTATCAACTAAAATTTGTTCTAATCTAGTCTTTCAACTATTTAATGCAAATATTAGATTAAATGCTTAGAATTTATGTGTACGACCCCCCCATCCCAATGACAGCTTTTCTCAGATATATCAGGCAAAAACAAATGGATGGGACCATTGCCCAAATTCATGCTTCACTGTAAATATATATCTATAAAGGCTTCATCTAATTCAGTCCATTTTCTGTGGTTTATTTTGAAAATGCTCAAATTAGTATGTGCAAGTGATTAGTTAGATATCCATTTTTAACAATAAGCATGTGTGTATTATTTTCTCCTTGAAAGGCACTGAAACCGACCACCTAAAGAAGGTAGATTGGAGAAAAGTTTGATAATGATATCCTGTTTAAGTTTATTTAAAATAAATATAATTTATGAGTAAACAATCAGCTTTTATATAATTTTGATTTCATAATAATACAAATTTATAAAATTTATCATGATCAAACTAAATTTAATTTTTGGGTGATGAAATGAGATGTTTTAAGTATAGATAATCTCTCTCTCTCTCTCTCTCTCTCTCTCTCTCCCTCTCTCATAATAAATTTTCTTTGTTAGCAGAAGCCGAAGATTCGTCCCTTTGCACTTGGCAAACAATAATTGCACGGCCATGGATCTTTTGAGAGAGAAGCAGTTGATGATTCCTTTCAACTATACGTTAAGAGGCAGAATAGCAACTGGCCTTTGCTTTTATTTTCAAATTTGGCATCCTTATTCTACCGTAAACTGTAGAATGCCCTTTCTTTAAGTTAACTGGATAATTACGATTCCCAACGAAAAATTCAAAATATCTTGGAGATCTGTCTTCAATTCTTACATCCTATAATAAAAACAAATTAATTTTTTTTTCAAGATTGATTGACTATTTTAATCACTCATCTAAACTCTGAACTTTAAATTGATCATCTAATCTGATGATGATTGCTCGTCTGTCCTGCACACGTCCATTAAAATAATCGGCGATGGACTGAATCTCTTCTTCTACAACTTGTTATTGAGTCCCCCAAGGAATAGGATCCCCATGACCCCATCCCATCTTGCTGAATTAAAAAAATTTCAAACCTAAGATTATCACCCAAATCAAGCCATCATAATGGACGGCGATCATTTAAATAATGACAGTTAGCCACCACCCATGAATTATTAAATCGAAGTCATCCAGCCAAAAACAGCACTGGCTTCAACTCCCCAATCCCAAATGCATGAATCCAACCCTCCTCTCCCTCTCCTCTCCCCTCCTCTCTAGCTATATATATATACATCCCATCCTTTGCACCCTCTCACCGCCACAACTGCCCGATTCACAGGGAAAGCAAGAAATAAAGAGAGGGAATTGATCCAAATCAATTTAAATATATTACTATAGCAAGCTAGGGAAATTAAAATAGAGATCGAACAATGTCTCCTTCTCTCTCTACCTCTCCTTCCTCCCCCACTAGCACCGTAACCTCCAACTCCTCGCCGTTGCCGGCGACCAAATCCTCACATGTCCAACTTATTACCAAATGCACCGTGATGCCGGATCGGAAATCGACTGTTGGAGACCTGAAGCTCTCTGTCTCCGACCTTCCCATGCTTTCATGCTACTATATCCAAAAAGGTCTCTTTTTTTCTCCTCCGCAGATCCCAATCCACCGCCTTTTCTCCCTTCTCACTAGATCTCTTTCCCGTGCTCTCTCTTTCTTCCCCGCCCTCGCCGGGAGGCTCACTACCAATCCTGATGACGGTCGCATCTTCGTCTCCTGTAACGACGTCGGCGTCGAATTCGTCCATGCCGCCGCACCTTCCCTCTCGCTTCCGCTGCTCCTTCCCCCTGCCCACGATGTCCCCATCGAAGTTCAGTCTTTATTCGCCCTAGATGGCGCCGTCAGCTACGACGGCCATTTCCGCCCCATCGCCGCCTTTCAATTCACCGAGCTCGGCGACGGCGCTGTGTTTATTGGCTGCACGGCCAACCACGCCGTCGTCGACGGCACTTCGTTTTGGAACTTCTTCAACGCCTGGGCTGAACTCTGCCGCTCGCCAGCTACTACGACGATCTCACGGCTGCCGGACTTACGGCGCAACTTCTTCGGTGATTCTACGGCTGTGATCCGTTTTCCGGGCGGCACTGGACCGGAGGTTACCTTCTCCGTAGGTGTGCCGCTCCGGGAGAGGATTTTCAGCTTTACAAGCGCTGCCATTCTTGAGCTCAAATCGAGGGCAAACCGCTGGGATAAAGACAACGCCGAGCTGTACGGGAAGATAATTCACGATAAGAATTTGATTGCGGAGGGAGAGGAGATCTCTTCTTTCCAATCGCTGTGCGCACAAATGTGGCGGTCGGTGACTCGGGCGAGAAAGCATCTTCGGCCAGAGGCGCCTACGACATTCCGAATGGCGGTGAACTGCCGGCACAGGCTTTCGCCGCCGATCGACAAGTTTTACTTCGGTAACGCAATACAGAGCCTTCCGACGACAGCGAAAGTGGGGGAGGTGGTGGAAAGAGAGCTCTGGTGGGCAGCGGCGCTTCTTCACCGGAATGTGGCAGCGCATTGGGACAACAAGATAAGGAAAGGCGCGGCAGAGTGGGAGGCCGCACCACGATGCTTCCCATTAGGGAACCCTGACGGCGCCGGCATCACGATGGGGAGTTCGCCGCGGTTTCCTATGTACGAAGGTAACGATTTCGGGTGGGGGGATCCGGTTGCGGTGAGAAGCGGCAAGGCCAATAAATTCGACGGCAAGTTCTCGGCTTTTCCAGGTAGGTATGGCGGCGGAAGCGTCGACGTGGAGGTTTGTCTTGCTCCGGAGACCATGGCGGCGCTGCTCGAGGATGAAGAGTTCATGTACTACGTGTCCAAAGAATGTGAGGTTGAAGCCGTTGGCGCAAAAGGACAAACACCTTGAGGGCGGCCAATGAATTTTTAATTTGCATGATGATCCAATTGACTTAAGATTGAAGGCGAGGTGGCGCGGTTGCAGAGAGAAACAAAATAAAGGATCGATTAAAACAGTGAGAATAATAGTGGCATCGATATCATTTCAGAGTTTATGTATTTTCTCAATTTCTTTTAACTTAACAAAGTTTAGTTTATCTGCCTATTATTTTAAATTTTGTTATCTTTTAAGTATTAGACCGTACTATTAGCCTACATATTGAATTTGAATATTCAGGATCAATAAATAAAAAACATAATTAGGTTAAATTATTTTTATTTAATTTAATATTTTTTATTTTAAAATCAATGTGATTATGATATGAAAAATTCGTTGAGTAAATCTCACATAAAAATGACCCCTTGAGTCTGTGAAGACTACCGGAGTAGCTTCAAACAGATGATAAAAAAAATTATAAATGCCTTAAAAGGTGCACCTGAATAAACTCTTACACATGGAAGTATGTGATAAATCTAGAGGGTGTAAAGGAGCTGAGCAAGCTAGAGCCATTCACATTTTTTTTTTTTATTTGAGGTTCATTAACTTATTGAGTTTGAGCTCCAACTCAAATTTTAATTGACTTATGAATCAACTCATTTATTAAAAAATAATAATAATAAATAATGTTAATTTAATTAATTATTTTGATAAAAATAAAAAAATCAATTAGAAGTGATACGTCCTCTAAAAAATTAATCGACGAAGCGATTAAACGCGATCTAAGACCCATTTGAAACTTACAATAACCGACTGCCTCGGCGGTATCTAACATAACAACATCAACATACCGATCTCGATAAATCGGATCGTTTATCGAGCATAAAATGGATCCCGATCCGCCAAATGGTCACAAAAGCGGACATATTTATAGTCGATCGGGCTCCAAGACGAATCCAACGAATCCAAGATCACCCAATTCATCATTAAGGCACCCGATCATCAAAATACCCCGGATCGGGATCGCTCTCGTCCTCGAGGTTGGAGTTTTCCACGAATTTACAAGCTCCACTCCCAAAAATCTATAAATAGCTTCATTCTTACCTTAAAGGAATCCGATTTGCACGAGAGCTCGAGAACCGCCGACCTCGAGCGATCTATCATCACTCGCCACCACAGCTCAAGATCGGAGATCGCTCAGGGACTAGAAAAGACCGCCACCGCTCCTTTCTCCCGAAGATCAAGAGGTTGCTCAAGATCGCCGATATTTGGGAAACTTCTTGGGTTGGAGTTGACCGATATTCTAATATTTGTAAACACACCTTCTTCTCCCAACTAACGGAAGAAGACCGTATCTTTGAACACATAGTGAAAGTTCTGACGGCAGGTGGTTTTTCCCTTAACGGGTTTTTCACGTATAACCCCTGTGTTCATATCCCCTGCTTGTGTGTTGGATAATTTTTGAGCTACAAGATCTCGATCTAGAATAAAATTCTCAAGACAACAAGAAGATTAAAAAAATTTCATATAAGAGAATCAAATATAATTTTTAAATAATTTTAATAATTTTATATTTAAACTATTAATTTCTAAGATAATTTAAGTATATTTTATAATAATATTAATTAATCGAGCCGGCTTGCAAGTTAACGAGTCAAGCCTGGTTATTAAGCTCAAACTTTCATCGGCTCACTAAAATCTCAGAAGAATAAATCTTCTTGAAAATTTCATTATTTCATTATAAATTTTTTTAAAATTTAAGATAAAAATATCTAGAAAGATGACCATCAAATTTTGGAAATACATGATCAAATCTCAACTACTTTGAGATCTCTAAAATTCAAGCAAATTTGGACCTTAAAATTATTAAGATCTTTAACCTAATGATTGAGAGCTTAGGTTTGCAAATAAAAGATCTTGGTTCAAATTTTTGTTCAAGAATTATTTGTATGAGTTTGTGATTAAATTTGTTCAAATCTCTAAGAAATTACCAATCTAGGAGACCTCATACTAATTTTTTTATTTATTTTTCTGAAATAGTATGTTCCTAGTGATCACCTGGTCATTTCTCTCTTCTTCCAAATTGTAGATTACATAAGCCTTATTCCCCTCTAGTGGCTCTAGGTAACCCTTTAGCACCCTCTAATTATGAGCGTTCTATGCATTGTGATAAGATATCCTTATTTTTCTGTTGCTAACTTCATTAGATTGGCACTTTTAAAGCTTGTGCAGCTTCTAAAAATCTTCGATTTAGTTTTTCATTTAAAATGTTGTGTTGCTCTCAATGAGATGAATATTTCAACATAAAATAATAGTCTATCATCATTATTTTTTAATATCACTAAATTTATTTGATAAATCTTTGCAGCCTTTGCATACTTATGATATATGAGCTATTTATGTTAGTGGATTGCTCTCAAAGAAATGAATATTTTAACACAAAAATGATGGTCATTTTCATCATTTAAAGCTCTAAATTTGATTTTTAAATATTTTAAATACTATTTTAATAGATTCAATTGTTAGAATTTTGATCTACCCATTGAATTTATGTCATTAAGATCTTTGAAAAGATATAATTCAATCATTGAATTAAGACATAAACAATAGTATCTAGCTCTTTAATATTATTAAACCTTTACTATTTTTCTTAGCCACATGAACCAACAATCACTTAGGCCAGTTTGGTGACCTCTAATTTGGACTTGCCTAGGGTTAATCTATTTCATTCATGGTCATTATGATTGTTGTGTGCTAGAAAACCGCCAGTGAAAGTTTGTTTAGCCTTGTTGTGAAGTCCAAGACACACAGTAATTAAAGAGTGAACAAGAGACACTCAATTTTAACGTGGAAAATCAAAAAGAGGAAAAACCACTGCCAGCCCAAGAAAAGCTTCCACTATGTATGCTTTGAGTACAAAATCTTCCCGATAACGGATTACGAGAATGCATATGAGAGAACAACCGTAACAATGATCGTTGTAATTATCGATGGTGGAGATGGGGTAACTTCCGGCGGAATACAGGTACAATTAGTCTAC
This sequence comes from Cymbidium sinense, assembly GCA_021442155.1. Lineage (NCBI taxonomy): Eukaryota > Viridiplantae > Streptophyta > Magnoliopsida > Asparagales > Orchidaceae > Cymbidium > Cymbidium sinense. Next base: position 121,812,574 of record CM038225.1, read on the forward strand.
GGCGGTGATGATGGTCGATGGTTGAATGGAGTGCAATCTTGCTGCGATCTGCTGAGGATCTTCAAGCTCTCTCTTCCTCCTCACTTGGCTTTTCCTCTTCTTCCTCGCCGGACTCTTCCTTTTCTTCCTTCTGGACTCTTCCTTTCGGATTGACGAAAGGATCACACGGCCGTCGGCGGTGGTGGACGATCACGAGCTCTCTTCTTCACTTGTTTCAGCTCCTCTTCACTTGGCCCCTTTGTTCTTCACTTGGCCTCTCCCTTCATGTGAGGAATGAAGGTCTATTTATAGATGGGAGGAGGGGTATTCTTGTAAATTCATGTAAAGCCCGTACCACTCCCTCGACGGACGGCTGATGAATCCTTCAATCATTTGATGTATTTTGAGCATTTGGATGCCCAAATGAAGTCGTAATTATGAGATCTTAGGCTCGTTAGATCCGGCTCGAGACGCCTTTGACTATAAATACTCCATATTTGAGCTGTTTTGGGATTTAATTGATGTCCCAAAGATTCCAATGATATTTTACTTGATCTCGACGGTTTGACTCAAAATCATATCGCCGACATCAAGATTTGTGCTTTGACTAGTCATATTTTGAGAGATATCGTTCCCTATTTTGGATGACATTAGCTTAATCATCCAAAATATGTGTCAAATGCTCGAAAATAACGAATTCTTCAACTAAACGTATGGCCCATGAATCATATATTTTGAGAGAATAAACCATCATAAAATACAAAATTATGATTATGGAATAAGATGTGTAGTTGGCATGAGATTTTGAGGTTATGGAGCTATTTGGATACTCACAAGTTCCGGACAGGCGCCGCGGGCACTGGTCGCACCGTTCTTCGGGGCTATGCGGGTTCGCGGCTGGCTCGGTTGGAGCCGGCCATGGCTAGTTGCTGACGGTTCGTCGCGACGATTCGGACGCGATCCGATCGGCGACGATCCGGACGCCCGGATGCAAGGACGGCCCGAATCGCGGAGCCGGCGGACGCTTTCGTCGCGGTCCGGTCGCGCGGCATCTCCTCCGGGAACTGGGGGCGTCAACATGGCCATGCGGCGGGCCATGGCTGACAGCCATGAACGAGAGAACTTGAGCCGCGCCATTTTTGAGGGGTTTTTACCGTTTTGTCCATGTGGGTTATAAATACCCCAGGATGAAGGAGAGGCACACCTTTCCCCTCCCCTTTCCTCTTGAGGGTCCTGGAGCGATCAAGAGGCGCTCGAGGCGATCAAGGCCCACGCACGCTGGATTCCGTCGCCACCGCCGGACCGTCCGGTTAGAGGCGATCAGAGGCGATCAAGGCCACGTGCATACGTCGTGGTTCCGCACCCACGCCGACCGTCCGTTAGAAGCGATCGCGCCCCATGGCGTATACCGTGGTTCCGCCATCCACGCCGACCGTCCGGGGGGCGATCAAGGCGCTGCATACCGCCGTTCGCCATCGGCCACGCCGACCGCCGTTAGAGGTGATCAAGGCGTCACGCATCGTGGTTCCGGCCATCGCCACGCCGGATCGTCCGTTAGCGGCGATCAAGGCCCACTGCATACGCGGTTCGCGACGGCCACGCCGGACCGCCCGTTAGAGGTGATCGCGCCCACGACATACGCCGTGGAGTTCACGCACCGCCGACCGTCCGGGAGGTGATCGGCGTCACCACGCCGCCGTGGTTCCGGCCACGCCACGCCGACCGTCCGTTGGGGAGGTGATCAAGGCGCACTCTGCATACGTGGTTCCGGCGACGGCCACGCCGGACCGTCCGTTAGCGATCAAGGCACGCATACGCTGTGGTTCCGGCTCCGCCGTCGACCGCCGGGAGGTGATCAGGCCACGCAATCGCCGTGTTCCGGCCACGCCGCGGACCGTCCGTTAGAGGCGATGCGCGTGGTTCCAGCTTCCGCCCCGGCGACATCGTCCCGGATCGTCGTTAAGAGGCGATCAAGGCCACGCGACGTCGTGGGTTCCGGCACGCCTGCCGGATCGTTAAGAGGCGATCAAGGCCCACGGTATATGTCGTGGTTCCGGCACCGCCGGCCGAACCGTCCGGGCGATCAAGGCCCACGACGTGCCGATTTCCCTACGCCCGGCATCGTCCCGTGGATCCTCGGGAGGCGATCAAGGCCATGATGGGAGCCCGCGCTCGTCGGACGGTCCGGATCGTCCCGGTTAAGACGATCAAGGCCCACGGTGAGCCCCAGCTTCCGCCCCGGATCGTCCCCGGATTCGGGAGGCGATCAAGGCCCACGATATGGTTCCGGCGCACGGCCGTGACCGTCCGGGTGGCGTTAGAGGCGATCACCGGAGACGGGTTGAAGATGCTCGACGATGGGACTAACGACATTGGTCGATGGTGACTTGTGCGGGTGGTCGGCGAGACAACCGACGATGGTGGTGACCGGAGATTGCCTACGGCGACGGCGCGGTCCGGCGACGATAGTCCAGCGGACCGGTTGTTGGCGTGGTACGCGGTCGGCGACGGTCCGACAAGATCTTTGACCTATCCGAGGTTGTTTGTCGAGTATTACGACGTTAACTGCGGTAGTACAAAGTTTTGACCTATCCGAGATTGTTTGTCGTGTTACTCACGACGCTAACTCGGTGGAAGAGATCGCGAAGTCCACCAAGGACGCTTTGACTTTTCTTGTTGTCGAGCTTTTACATCGTTAACCCGTATGGAAGAGGTCGCGGAAGTCCACCAAGGACGTTTGACCTTTCTGGGTTGTTTGTCGCTTTTGCTCGATAACATTAACCTGCATGGAAGAGATCGCAGAAGTCCACTGGACGTTTTGACTATCTGGTTAGTCGAGTGTTTACTCGACGCAACCGTATGGAAGAGGTCGAACACCGGTGGTACGATGGCTAATGGCGTGAGGCCGGTTATGACCGAGACAATGGTGATGATCGGCAAGATTGTCCATGGTCGGCGTGACCGGCGACAGTCGGCTGACCGGCTATTGGTTGGCGGCCGACGGGTTGGTCGGCAGCAGCGGCGACGGTAGTCGATGGTGGCGACTGGCGTCGAATGGGATGACCAAGATGGTGGTGACCGCTGGCGGTTGCTGGCGACCGGCGAGATTGCCACGATGGTCGGCGCGACGGCCACGTGAATCGCTGCGTCGCAGTGCGACCGGCACGGATTTGGGGATGACCGACGACGATGGTGGTGACCGGCGGCCGCGAGATTGTCATGATGGTCGCCGACGGGTGGTCGCAAATGCAATGCGGAGACAAGTGGCGGTGGCGATAGCCGGTGATCGCAGAATAGGCGATGACCGGCGATGTTAACCTGTGTGGAAAAGGTTGATTTGAATCCGCTGAGGATATTTGACCCATCCGAGGTTGTTTGTCAGAGTGTTACCCGATGACGTTAACCTGTGTGGAGTAGGTACAAAGTTTTGACCTATCCGAGGTTGTTTGTCAGGGTGTTACCCGATGACGTTAACCTGTGTGGAAGAGGCCGTGGGAAGTCCACCAAGGACCTTTTGACCTTTCCTGGGTTGTTTGTCAGAGCTTTTGCTCGATGACATTAACCCGTTTGGAAGAGATCGCAGGAAGTCCACCAAGGACGTTTTGACCTTTCCTGGGTTGTTTGTCAGAGCTTTTACTCGATGACGTTAACCCGTATGGAAGAGGTCGCGGGAAGTCCACCAGACGTTTGACCTATCGGGTTAGTCGAGTGTTTACTCGATGACGTTAACCCGTATGGAAGAGGTCGAATATTTGTATGAGCTTGTAGCTAGAGTTGACTATTGATCTTTGCATTTTCATTGGTGTTGCTGACTTGCTTATCTTTTGAGATTAAGAGTTGCCCCGCCTCGTGAATCAAGGAACAAAGTTTGATGAATCTTCATTCTTCGCCTCTTTAAAAGCTTGAAATGATCCACCTCGATGGTGGTTTTGATCTTGTTGGGAAACTTCGCCATACAAGATGAAATAAAGGGAATCATATCCCACGTGACGGCCAAACTTGCGTTAAAAACCGCAGGTAGAGTGAAAGTTTACTTTAGCCTTGTTGTGAAGTCCACACAGGTAATTAAAGAAACAAGAGACACTCAATTTTAACGTGGAAAATCTCAAAAGAGGGGAAAACCACGGCCTAGCCCAAAAGCTTCCACTATGTTTTTGAGTACAAAATCTTCCTAATAACAGATTGCAATGAGAGAGGAGATAGAATAACAACCGTAACAATGATCTGGGTTGTAATTGTTACCGATGGTGGAGATGCGGGTAACTTCGCGGAATAGGGTACAATTAGTGACGCAGGTCCTGGCGATGGTTGATGCCGGCGGAGTGCAATCTGCTTGGGCGATCTGCTTGAGGATCTTCAAGCGAGCTCTCCTCCTCACTTGGCTTTTCCTCTTCTTCCTCGCCGGACTCTTCCTTTTCTTCCTTGCTGGACTCTTCCTCTTCTTGCTTGCTGTTGATTGACAGAAGGATGACGGTGGCCGGCGGTGGTTGATCGCCGAGCTCCTCTTCTCTTCACTCTTGTTTCAGCCTCCTCTTCACTTGGCCCCTTTTCTTCACTTCATTCCTCCCTTCATGTGAGGAATGAAGGTCTATTTATAGATGGGAGGAGGTATTCTTAAATTCATGTAAAGCCCACCACTCCCCTCGATCGGACGTGGATGAATCCTTCAATCATTTGATGTATTTTGAGCATTTGGATGCCCAAATGAAGTCGAATTATGAGATCTTAGGCTCGTTAGATCCCCGTCGAGACGCCGATTTGACTATAAATACCCATATTTGAGAGCTGTTTTGGGATTTAATTGATGTCCCAAAGATTCCAATGATATTTTAAGTGCTTGATCTCGATCGGTTTTGACTCAAAATCATATCGCTTTCGACATCAAGATTTGTGCTTTGACTAGTCATATTTTGAGAGCCATATCAATGATAATTTGGATATGTTTAACATATCAAAATATATTCTTTGAATTTCTGATCAAGCAACTGTATCACTAAATTCTAGCTAAGAGCTTTCAGGTGGCATCTTCCTAGCCATTAGGCCACATAAATATGCTTGCTCATTTGAATGCGCCATCCGATTTGCGTTAGTATGGCATCTCAACTCATTTTGTATTTGCCAATGTATTATTTGGTACCTATTGACTCCTCCATGTGTGTCCATGGACAATTAGCCCATATCATGTCACCCTTTAAGTTGTTGGCACTACTTGATTTGTCAGCATGTATTCGCTCCCAACATATCACTTGTCCACTCAATGCCATTTAGTGACCCAACATTATCCCTTCATTTCATGTAATTATGAACCCATCAACTTGCTAACCAACATTAGACATATTCATTCACTTTGAACTTGTAAACTCATATGGTCAGATGATGTGGCCACCTAACTCTATATAACTTAATAAGCTAGAATAAAAGATCAACTCATAATTTTTATTTTAATATTATATTTATTATTTCCTACCACTAATCTTGAGGCAACATTATTTCCCCATGTCGTCTCTTAATCTGCACTTTAGGGCATTATGCTAACACTTATTGTGAACTTTTTCTTTTTATAATCTTCCATCTTACTAGCAAGATGGGAGGAGGTCAAGGAAAGTCATTCATCACTTTGACATTTTTGTTTTACCATCACTTTTCGATATTTCAAAATCTCAAATTTTGAATTGACTAATATTTGGAACTTCATTGTTCAATTTCTTCATTTTTTTTGCTCATAAAATCAACCATTTGAGTACTTTTGTTAGGACTATTAAAAAAACTCATCATTCACGAATACTCATATTTAGCTCGCTAAGAATCTCATATTTTATTCATTCATTAATAAAAAACTGATATTGAATAGTTATTATTGGGATCATTTTCTCAATCCCAAATATATACATTGTCTTGTTTATTTTTGTTTGGCTCATTATTGACTCAAATTTAATAAATAATTATATATATTATACATTATTAATTTTATTTTATTTTCTAAATTTATTAATTGGTTAATAGATAAGTAGAATGATTCCATTATATTAGCTCATTTTTGGTATTTTTATTTGTTCAAAATTATTATTATTATTATTATTTTGCTTGAATTTGATTGAGCTAAATGAATGGACTCACTAGGTCACTTAAACTTGGCTCATTGACACTACCAATTCTAGCACTCTATCACTCTAATACTTTAGAGCTATCTATCGATAGCCTCTAATCCATCAACTTTTTCTTTTTAATTATGTGCCAACCACTTGGCCATCTTTTGCACAAGCTCAAGTTCATGCAGCCCACAGCTTGTGGCAATTTTGGATCTCGTTAGCTCATATCATTGTCATCCAGTTTTATACTTGTTGACATCCACATACACATATGAGGTGACCTCTCTAATTTCACGAGCTTTAGTAATCATAGGTTTCTTCCATCTGTTTTCTCTAGTTTGGGTGCTATAGTAAAGCCATCCAAAATTTATATTCCTTATAGTTACAACCACATATGAGGTAAGATTTAGGTGTGTGTTTCTTTCTGGCCATCTCTTTTGTCTTTGCCATTTCGTCCAGTTGAGAACCCTTCGATAGCCATCATGACTTAGACCCTTAAAGTGGTGTGAAAGACTTAGCATCCTCTTAGAACTTTTTTATATACCCTTTGAAACCTCTGAAGATGGGCAATCAGCCCTTGGCTTGCTCACCAACAAAGAGATGATGGACCTATTTTACCATTATCGAAACCAATAAGTTGTTCTCAACTAATCCAACAAATTATCAGCCACCCTCCTCACAAGTCATCAACCACTCCAAGTTGCTATTATCTTCAACCCAAATATTTTGAGAAGTTGCTGAATTAAATATCATAAATATATTTACCTCAACAAAATTTAATAAACATGAAATTAATTCTGACAATTTGGAATTAATTCTCATAGCTCAAAAAAAGATTGTAAATTGATAATCAGTCAACAAATGTATTGCTATGAAAGGACAACCATGTACACTCTAATGTTGCCATCGATGCAACAAAATCGTGGTACCGGCACTGCCATGCACTAAAAGTTCTAACTCTATCTGATATGTTAAATTAATTCTCTCTCATTGGTCACTGCTGATCATTCAATTAGTCTAATCACAGCCACAAATCAATTTGTTAAACAGCAGTACATCTCGGCCTTATGTTGCCTTTGAAACCTTCTAACCACTAAGCTCCAAGCAGCATAAAGATTTCTAAAGGTGACATACAGAACCTTTAAGCTGCAAAGCTCTGCTTGGCCAGTATTCTCTCTCCATATGCATCCATTTCAAATTAAAATATATGTGACAGAGTCCAACTCTCATCTCGAGGATAGAGATGTAAAAATTAAAGAGTCCAATAGTCAAGATTCCTTACAAGTTCAGTTCACCAAAGTAGAAGGTAGTCGAAAATATTTTTCAAGCAGACCAACTGCACTCCATCAACACCTAAAAAGGAACGACTCTGTTTCTGCTGCTACTGCGGTTCAAGCTTTAGATGCAGTGTCTTCCACCCACTTCTCAAGTCTCCATCCTTCCCTCTGAACTAAAACTGCTCAGCTACTTACTTTTCTTGGATTTCTTCAATGCCGGAGATTCTTCCGACAATCTTCCAATCACGTATATGCCGAATTAGCGTTCCACGCCGCCTCTATAGCTTTGGTTAAAGCATACTTTGTAGTTCTGATTCTGCTGAGAACTTTGATCGATATCCACGCCATTGATCTCTTTTAATTCTCAGCCTCGTCAGTTCCTTACTCGTACATCTTCTCGAACTCTATTCATATATATATGTCTGATCTCCTCAGTTAAATCCATCATTTAACTCCGATCAAGAATGTCGACGTCGAAAAGAATGGGAAATATTAAGAGAGTTGGCTTTAGTCCTGATCAGCTGAGTGACAACAGAGCAGTCATCTGTCTCAAGTCCTGCATGGAGTCAGACGCCATGAGAATCCCTCCATACTCAAATGCTGCTGCAAGGAGCTGCGATAAATGTTGGCGAAGTAAGCATAGTAATATGCAGAGTAGCATCTCATCATCATCTTCTTCTTCTTCTTCACCAGCTTCGGTGATTTTCCATAGTGTTAGTGGAAAAATGGCACGAGCCATCCGACATCTCTTCACCAAGAAACGGAGCCCTTGTTCTGGCGGAGGCCCCGTGGAGATCATTAACATTCAATCCAGCACACATTTTGTTCCACACAGAGATTCACATCATTCTGAAGCCTTTGAAGATTGCATCGAGTTTATTAATTCCTCTTATAGGAAGTCTTTGTAGACTTGAAGCTCAGTTGATTTCCTCCTCAAGATTTGAAAGCTGAAGCATCTACTGACATATCTATCTTATAGTACCAGTCTAGTCTTATGTACGAATGCTAGTGTTCAAAGTAAATTAAATTAATATATATTTGTCTCTTCTCCATAATTTTTTTTATACTCCTCTTATTGCTAATTCCGCTATCCATCTGTCGCACTCTGAAAGTGGACACGTCGTCAGGCATTCTTCTTAAATTAAATCACGGGAGGAAATCAGAAAAAAAGAAAATATAGTAAACCTTTTCCGATATATATATATATATATATATATAGTAAATTTACAGCAGAGAGCTGTAAAAACAGATGTAATAAGTCATCAACTGAGCTGCAACTGATCCGAAGTTTATGCAAGTTTATTGAGTGGCAAGAAACAGAACTGAGGAATAAATTAAAGGCATCCATCAGAAAGATGCTTCTTTTTGAAGAAAAATATGATCTTTATTTTCAACTAAATAATGAATATAATATAGCTTTTTCAAACCGAAGAACTATTTAATCATAATTATTTAAAAAAAATAATGAATAGGTGTGTTACGAGTATGAGACTTTTGGTTCTCTTTTTTTAACTCTTTCATTGCTCTTGCACTATAATATGTATATTTTTATTAATTAGTTATAAATAATGCTATTTTAAGATAAATTTATTGATTATAATTTTTGTAGTAAATTTGAGTCAAATATTTTGATTAAATTTGTTTCTTCTTTTGTTCCAATGTTGCAACAGAACAGGAAGCCTCGTGGAATGTGTTTTGACCGATACTCCGAGCTAGCATTGACAGAATTCAAATCCACTCCCTCTACTCTACTCTGACATTAATAGCATGGTAAAAATTCATGCAATCCTCATCAAAGGAAAAGAAAAAGAAAAAGGAAGACAAACGAAAACAAGAGGAGAATCGTTAGGTCCGTTCAATGGCAACTGATGTCTAAAAAAGAGAAGCAAAAAGTACTTTTTAAGACCTTGCTCGGAGCAGATCAGCTGATGTGAAAATTTTCTCATATGTAATAATAGATCTTCAATAATATTTTCATCATTTAAAATATTGATATCAGATCAGTATATAATTAATAAGAATGACCATAAGGTGACGGTCTATTAAAATTCATCTAAACTAATGTTAAAAATTTAGATAGTAAAAAACTTCAACGCATGTTACTGTGGGAGGACTTATGCCATTGGACTTTGTTGAAACGTAATCAGGCTTGCGAAGTTTCTGCTGTGAAATTATTCTGACGTAATATTAATATATATATATATTAATATTACTGTGGGAGGACTTATGCCATTGGACTTTCATGAGAATGTTATGGTCCATTTGAAGTACTACAACACATTGATTTTGTTGTTTACCAATTATAGCTTCCTCAACATTTATGCATTGATCCATGTTTTTAGGGCTACAAATGAACCGAACAGAATCGAGCCAATGCATGTTCAGGCTTGAGCTTGATAACATTTTTAGAGCTCGAGCTCGGTTCGATCTTGTTTCTTCGTGTTCAAGATCAATTCTTTTAGCAACTGAGCTGTTCAAGCTTGATTTGAGCTTGGTTTTGTGTTTGGTTCATTTAAAGTTAACCGAGCTATTATCGAGTAGCTCGATTATGACTATAAACGAGCCTAACTGAGTGTTTTAACGAGCAATGTTATCAAGCCTTAACGAGCACTAACTAAACAAGCCCTGACGAGCACTAAGTAAATGAGCCTTAACGAGCACTAATTAAACGAGGCTTAACGAGCAGAATTTGTGAATTACCAAGCTACTTTTTTTGTAATCAAACGAGTCTTATCGAGCTTATAAGTGAGCTACTACATGAACAAGTGAACAACCAAAATAAGCTTATAAATGAGCAAAAATATAGAATTTGTGTTCACAGACAAATGAACAATCAATAAATGTGCATAAACAAGCATTTAGCATTCTTGAACAAATAAACAATAAAAATTTTGTTGACCTTCATATATGCGCCACAAAATCAAGACAAGCCCACAAGTCAAATTCGACGGACTTTGGAAGCGACAATGCACAAATCGAGGTTCAAAATATACTGGATGTCACCGAAAATGATCGAAATGACTTTTGATCGATGAACAGATTTCGCCGTTGCGTTTAGAACATCTAAATTGATCAAAATATAAATATTGCAAAATCTAACGATCTGATTGATCAAGCACTCGACATCGAAATGAGAAGTCGAATGATATTCGAACGACCACCATTCATGAAATTGATTGAGCCGTTAGTTTTAAAATATCAAAACCTATCAAATGAGACTGTTCGCGCTCAATTCGGACGAGTGTGTGCAAATGTCGAGTGATTTGAAGTGACATCGCGCAAATCGAGGCTGAAATGTATTGAACATCATCGAAATCAAATTAAATGACCTCCGATCGATGAACAGACTTTTCCATCGCATTCAGAACATTGAAATTGGTCAGGATATACATATTGTACGACTTAATGATCAACTAATCAAGCGCTCGAGTCATCAACATGCTTGCACACATATCGAGGTTAGTAGGCATCGACGCAAGTCAGACGACCTCCATTCGTGAAATTGATCATGTCATTAGCTTCGAAACGTTAAAATTTATCAAATGAGACTGTTCGCACTCACCGGACAAGTCACACGAAAAATCGAAGGCAAAGCGGCGTGCATTTGAAATAAATTGACTCAGGCCAACTCAACCAAACGGACTCGCAAAAATACACCGTTGTGTAATGATGGAATTACTCTACATTGATATATATATATATATATATATATATATATATATATATATATATATATATATATTGTCATGTGCATTTATCAACGTGAAATCTACTTTAAAATTTTTTTAATATATTTAAAATTATTTAAAAAATCTCCAAATTACCCCATTTCCCCTATTTTAGTTTGAAAAAAAAAAACTACCCTAATTCAAAATAAAAAAACTTAAAACCACTCCCCATTTTCTTCCTCATTCTTTCCCACTTTTCTCTCTCAAATTTCTCCCTCACGTTAAAGAAATCCCAGAGGTTTCAAGGCCACGTTTGCTTAAAACAAAGGTCAGGGTGTGCAAGACACCACTGGTGCTCAAGCAGGTATCATGCAAAAAAATAACCCCTATGCTACACCTGCGATGATCGGAGGTCAGAAATTCTCAAAACTTTTGACTTATAAAAATGGGAGAATGAACTGGGCTAATTTAGGAACGCTAAGTAGGAAAACCTACAGCTAATTTTATAGCGTCAAATAAAAAAAGGGGGAAGCCTTTAAAACAAATTTTAGGAAAGAATAGAATATTCATTTAAAATCTAAGTAAAATTTGGGGTGGACTAATACTAAACTCACAACATACTTGCAATAAACTCAAAATCTAAGGATAAATCCAAATTGAGTTTAATAACTCAGATAATAATGGAGGTGATTACTAAAAGAGCATGGAATAAAATAAGCAACAAACATTGAAATCGGCATAACTTATCAAAATTGAGGTAAATTGAGCACAATCAAATTGAGAGAATTATAAAAAAAATAAGTAAACACAATGCAAGTAATGTGTTAAACTACATTCTAAATCAAAATACCTTCTTCGCCACCGGATCTATAACCCTTCGTACAAGCAGACATAAGACGATACTAAATCAAAATCTATGGAAATAGAAGATGATACTAAATCAAAATCTATAAAAATCATAGGGCTTTCTTTAATCAAAAATTGAGAAATTTCATTCTAATTATGATTTTAAAAAATCAATAATTTCATTAATTAGATGAAATTAAGCTATAACACCGCATGCTCTGGACATAGAGATTTCAAGTGTAAATTTTAATCAAAAGGTACAGTAAAAAAGTTGGAAAAAAATAAAAATAGAAAATTAATCTCATAATTCAAACACAAAATTAACTAAATTCTCATATACACGCATGTGCCCCGACACTATGCTGAATGCCTAAATTCAAGTATCTGAGGATGCTACGCGGGTTGCTTCTCGGTTTAATCTTAAGACTGGTTTCGAGTTAACAAAATCTAAAAATCTATAATAAGAGTTTCAAATCAGTGAAATATCTAAAAAGTGATTCTATCAGGTGACAGTAGATCTAATCTTCTGTTAGCAGCTAAACAGAGTTGATAAAATATAAAGCTCTTAAACATATCCAAATTAATCAATTTTTCAAATCAAATTAAGTAGCAATCTGAAACTGCTTAAATGAAACTCTATCATTAAAAACTTTAATGTCTTAGAACTCTGTCTTATTCTAAATAAATCCACATGTGCCCCAATACTATGCTAAATGCCTAAATTCAAGTGTATGAGGATGCTGCGTGGGTTGCTTCCCGGTTTACTCTTAGGACTGAGTCCGGGTTAACAAAACCTAAAAATCTATAATAAGAGTTTCAAATCAGTGAAACATATAAAAAATTGATCCTGTCAAGTGACAGTAGATCTAAATCCTCTGTTAGCAGCTAAACAGAGTTGACAAGATCTAAATCTCTTAAACGTATTCAAACTAATCAATTTTTCAACTCAAATCAAATATCAATCTAAAGTTGCTTCCCGGTTTAGCCTTAAGATTGGGTCTGGGTTAATAAAATCTAAAAACCTATAATAAGAGTTTCAAATTAGTGAAATATCTAAGAAACTGATTATGTCGAGTGGTAGTAGATCTAATTCTCTATTAGCAGCTAAATAGAGTTGACATGACCTAAAACTCTTAAACATATTCAAATTAATCAATTGCTCAAATCAAATTGACTCAAATTAAAAAAAAATCAATAAAAAAACTATTTAAATGAAATCCTATCATTAAAAGCTTAAATCAAACTCAATCTATCCACCTTCCGTAATTGTTTGTCAGGGGCGACAAACTAAGAAAACTCTAGCTCACAAAGAAGCCAATATCAAATCAAGTGTTCCTCTATGTTCACTCTCAATCAATCTTGCTTGAATGTAGGTGTCCTCAATCATGGCTTGGCCATAGGATCCACATATCTTGCATTATGACGAGTCCTCGATCGAGTGGTTTAGACCATTATATTATGATCACGTAGCTCAGATGCTCTCGCCTTTGAGTTGTGAATCATATGGTATACTTGATAGGGCAAACAACCCTCTGTCAGCTAAGGTAGACTTAAGCTTGTTTCCTTAGACAAACACCACCCCAGGTCTACAAGGATTTCTTGGACGTAACACATGTGTCTTGAGCAAGGATCTTCTATCGGGTCGACTACTTCCTTTGACTAAGCAGACTAGGGACCACGACTTCCCGGGATGACGGAACCATGGGATCTAGATCGGGAACATCATCATTCCCCCAACCATCCAGTTTAAGTTAAAATGATGAATTTCATATCTTAAATCTTAGAACTTTACATACTGCTACTATACGCTACGCATTTGGCGATCTAATAACTAGCCTTAATCAAAAGTTCTCTCTCACTTATTGAGAGGGGTAATTAACTATAGGGGCTTGCACCTAAAGGAAACCTGGAACCAGATCTAAAGTCCTCAACAAATGAGGATGAAATCTCTGGGTAGTGTCTTATCTACTATCTCATCTATCTTCTGAAAATTACATCGACATTTTAAACCACTTTTTTCATCAAAGAGGTCGGTGGTGAATTTTCGAGCTACATTTCAGCAACTCACTGGGGAAAGGATTCTCTTTCCATCTTTGGCTATATATATATAGTAAATAAAATTTTTGAAAATTTAAATAACAAAATTGTGATTTAAGTGTGTAATAAATTCATTATGAGCCTTTATATATAATGAATCATTCCGTAGAGTGTATCTTTATTACACCATTATTGGTTCTATAGTACCTATTCATCTTGAAAGTATGAGGTGAAATAATAATTGTTAATTACTAATCCCCATCTTTCACTTTTGCAGAAATGGATCTACAAAGCACTCCTTTCACCGTTCAGCTAGGTCGTGGTGCGAACATCTGCCTAGCCAATACCGTCATCAAAACTAGAGATGTCGGGGGGCTACCATCCAATTTGGTAGCTTAAATTTCCCAAATATCATAATTGTAACTCATGAAGTACCCACCCATGGTACATTTGTTCGAGGCCATGATGGAAGGCCTCAAGTTACTGAAACTCCTACTAACCATGTGCAACCGCTCAATGACCAATCAGCCAAGGAGTTCTCCCAACAAAGAAGTTCAATTTTTAAGAGGCCAGGTTAATCTGAAGCTCCCATGATTAAAATAATCGTCAAGGGACAAACCGTGTCTTTAATTCCTCGTGGTACAGCTGTTGTGCTTACTGAATCTCTTGTACCTGGAAAGCATGATCATGAAGCTTCCTCATCGAGAAGCAAATTAATTAGAAGACAAAAAGAAGAAAAAATGTTGAGTTGAGGGCTCAACAGATCCTCTTTGAATGACCTAATGAGCAAGCAATACTGCCGCCGGAAGCGAGTATTCCTACCCACAATAATTTTGACAATCTAAAGTGGGTAAAGAGGAATAGCTCTACTGGCAAAATAAAGCAGTCCTTCTGGAAGTAACCACGTCCAACTCCACCACCATAGAGGAGACATCATGAAACACTTTCTGCCATGATACATAAAGTTCTCAAAGTAGCCAAGGGCAGAGGCCTTATGAAAAGAAGATTTGAGAGGCCTGTGGTGAGGAAAAATGCTGAAGTACCATAAAAAAAATTGCAATCTCTTCTGGTAATTGGCCAGCGAGCCCAGTACGCTTCACATGGTGAGCATCAGAGCGTAACACTTGGATCTTGTATCCAAGAATCCACTGTCGAAAGATCCCAACGAAAGGGTAAACAGATATAGAGGCCAAGGCCCTATAATGAAACTTTGAGTAATAGAAGGGGTGTGACATCTGATACATATAATCAGAAATCCGCCTCTAAATCAACTCATCAGAAGTGGATACCCAAAACAAGGGACATCAATGATGAAAAATATGATGGTTGACACCCTAGAGAATCCTCTAGGGGATTCCATCGCTGATCAGTTTCGCCCCTACAAAAGAAGGTTGACGTTGATCGTGGTCCTTTAATAGAAAAAGTGGTTATTCCGCACATTGAACCAGAGATCCACTGGAAACGTCGATCAGAAATTTGTGTGCAGGAAGAAACCAATGAAAAAGATTCTATGGAAATAGAAGTCGTCTATATGGTCAGAGATATAGATGAACTCTCGCCTCCATCGAACATAACCGAGGGAACTGAACTTGAATTTGATGTTTATGAAGAAGAGTCTTCACAGAAGCAAATAGAAGATAGATCTTCAATCTTTACTGAAGAAGAAGAAGAATCATATTAAAATGAGAAAGAAATCATGGGTGTCAAAGTTGTCTATATGATTGAACCAGGAAATGATTAGCATGGTACACGCTTTATAATCAGCATCGTCATACAGCCCCAACAATATCTATCTCTGCAAATACACAAGGAGAAGGGCAATCAACTTCTCCCCCTGAAAATGAGCAAGGAACAAAACACCAATAAGAAGTAGTAGAAGAAGAAGAAGAGTCTGTATTGGTTGACGTCATGACGCTAACTAGAGAGCAAAGAGAAATGCAGCGTCAAATAGAGACCAAAGACAAAGAAATTGCATAGCTTGATACAAAAATTAATGATATGATGGTATAAATGAACATCATGATGGAGATGCTACAGAAAAATATCATATCAAGTGTAGCACCTATTTTGTCTGCTAACCAACATGTAGCTAACAATGCAACTTCTATGTTACCTGCTACTGTGGTACCTCAAACTCCTACAGTACATGCTATGCATGAAGCAAGGGATGAAGCTAACCAAACACCTCTCTATCCAACAATTCAAAATATGGCTAGCACACCGGGAACTGTAACAGTTGCTCAGTTAGAAATAATAATCAATGAAAAGATAAAGACGGTCATAGCCGAGGGCTAAAAGTCGGTGAGGTCGCCTTACCGGTACGACAAGTGCCATACTCGAAAGATTACTCAGTGTCAAAATTCAATACTTTCAGTGGGCTTGGTAATCCAAAACAACATATGACCCAATTTAAGGCTACTTATGGTAATACAAAAGGGAATAATGCACTGTTTTTCCATCAATTCATCAGTAGCCTAACTTCAGCTGCTTTCGAATGGTACGCAGAACTGCCAAATGATTCAGTTAAAATTTTTTCTGAATTAGAGATCATATTTATGAAGAGATTCACTAGTGCAAAATCATAATCGCTGATCTTGCCTTACTGAAAAGGAGGAAAGAGGAGTCAGTGATAAAAATCATAAGTCATTGGCGCAACCTAAGTATGAAGTGTGAGCAACAATTGGAAGAATAACATGCAATCCAATTGCTAAATGAGAAATATGGATGATAAAATAACACTATTTCTGTGCATGGCGTCGATTGCAACATTCCAAGACTTGCTCGATAGGGTGGCTAAATTTGAAAAATTGTATCGCCCTAAGTCTGAAGTTTATGCAGATAAAGCAAAGAGAAACAAACCTTTAGACTCAAGAAGAAACAAAAGTCATGCCGCTTCCTATAGCTCAAATGGTTAAAAGCGGATGATATATAATGTGGACAAAGGAAAACAGCCAGTGTACAACGATGGTAAGGGTAAAAAGCATGCTTATTCTAATCCATAACTAAAATTGGTACTAAGAGGTAATGACAAATGTCAGAGTTTTCCAAGTGGTGGGGAGCATTCAAAACAAGCAATAAAAGATGATGTGCGAAATGCGGCCATCTCTTAAGAAAAAGATGAATAAATAATATTTTTAGAAGGACATTGGCTAAATTATTTAAAAGCCAAAGTCGGTTTATTACGAAATCAAAAAGCCCGAAGAAGCTGATCAAGTCAGTAATCCAAATTAATGTCCCTATCATTGAATGATTAGTCACCCTATCGAAGACTATTATGTCTTCAAAGATTGGCTAGAAAGAAAGTACCGACGAGATAAATTTACACTATCCGACAGTGTTCTAATCAACCCTAAAAGAGAGTTTACAAGAATGATTACATCCTCTTCTGTATCATCCAGCAAATACAAACAGAAGGAGAAAGCAGTTCAGACTGAAGAATGGCAAACAATAGTCTCCAAAAAGACCATGAAGATGCTGAAACAGCTAAAAGACGTTCCTAGTGTCAAGTGGAAATCACCGCTTAAACTTATATTAGACTTAAGAGAGATGCATAAACTAAGTATTTGGGCTTCTCAATGGCATTCTGATAATGTTATTTCATCACAGCATGAGAAACAGTCTACTAAATGTAAGCCTCATAAATCAAAGAAGCTGGCTAAGAAAAAGAAGATCCAGAAGAGAACTACAACTCAAAAGATCATTAGCAATCTAGAGGAGTATCACCAGCCATCAAGACAACCATTTAGACTTGCAGACTTCATGCCTAAACTTCGCATTGCTGAATCAAATGAAGAAGATAATGGTGAACCTTGTCCGGTAGAGACATGTCGAATCATCTGTATGATGTCAGATATTCTTCAACATCAGTTACTCCAAGATGATAAGGGTAGTCAGACAAACTCGACCAACCCATCAAAATTTCTATCAGGAAAGCAAGAAGAACTTGAGAAGCTAGTGTCTGAATTTTGTTTAATGACCCAACAAGACAATAACAGTTCAGATGAAGATCTATATTTTTTTGATGGATAAGAGTCATACTCATCGATATCATCACGTATGAAATGTATGACATTGAAAAATGAGTCTAACCCTCTTAGTCATTCTTCCAGAATAAGAGGGTATGAAACTACCTCTTCAGAAAAATTTGAGCGAGATAAAGTTATTCAAGTTCAGTTGAGAAGTGGTAAAATATTACCACCTTTATCAAAGAAGGGAAATGCAAATAAAGATAAAGGCAAACAAATTGAAGTCAATGAAGATATCATTCCCAGAAATCCTAGAGCAAAGCCTAAAACGAACGAGAAAATATATTATAATATTCTATCACATCTGAGAAAGATCCCTGCACAATTGAGTGTGTATGAGGCTCTCTTGATGTCAAAAGACCTCTGAGAAACTTTGATACAAGCTCTCAAAGATCCGGAGAGTTATGAAGCTTACTTTGCTGAGAAATGCATGACCGAAATATTACAAACTCAAGATCTCCCAGTAATCACATTTTTTTGAAAAGGATCTTATGTTGGGAACGATAGATCACAACCGTCCTCTATATGTCACCGCAGAGAGTGATGGCATCTAGATCAGTCGAATATTGATTGATCTAGATTTTTCTATCAATCTTATGAGTCTAAAGATATTGAAATGATTATCACTCGATATCCAAGATTTTGGGAGAGATAAATTGATGGTTCATGGATTTAATGAAAAAGGGCATAAAACTTTGGGTTCTTTTATTCTCCCTCTCAAATTCAAAGATTTATATATAGAAGCCAAGTTTCATGCAATCGATGCTGATACATCATTTAAAGCTCTCTTGGGTCGGTCGTGGTTGCATGAGTATGGCATGATCCCATCAACTATGCATCAATGTATGAAGTATCTGAAGGATGGAGAAGAATTCATAATTCTCGGTAACCTACAACCATTCTCCATCAATGAAACAAAAATCTATGAAGATGCAAAGTACTTCATCCTCAAAGAGTCTAAGCCAGCAAAGCCTCTTAAAGCGGTAGCATTCACTTCAGGAACTAAAGAGCAATTTCACAAAATGAAAGAGCAGAAGCAAGGAGGAAGAAAGAAGACAATGCTGACTCTCCCTAAAATACTTGATCCTGTACCTAAATTAAGAAAATTAGTTCCTCATTTGGAGAGTGACACAGAAGAAGAAGAAGAAGATATTCCTGTCAAACCTAAGAGAACTTATAAGCTCTCAAGAAAAATAGAGTATGAAATAACTGATTCTGATTCAGACTATGATTTTGAATCTACTTATAGAAATAGAGTTCAGATGACTACATCAAGGAGGATAGCTCAGTTGGCAGAGTTAGATGACTCACTCAAAATTATACCCATCCCTCAATAGTGTTTCAAAGAAATCACTCCACTGGAGGTTTATAATATTGAAGAATTGATAACATTTTATGTGCCATTGTTGAGCGAGAGTGGCAGAACAGGAACTCTATTTTATAAATCTGGAGAGTCTCAACCTCAAAATTTTAAACATCATACTCAACATGAAAATTATGATGAGATAGTGCCAACAAGAATACCAATATACTATCCGTAGAAGTTGCGAAGAATGATACATAAACTTGGAATTCACATGGGTACTACTAAACTTAGGACTCAAGTCTTTAACAAAATGTGGAGCCAAAGAAGTCCTCAAGCATCACGGAGAAGTCATAAGTTTATCACTAAAGGTCTAGGGTTCATCCACAAATCTCATCAAGACTATAGCCTGTTATAATATAATAGAAACTGAGGTAGAAACTCATAGTGATGAAGAAAATGATTCCCATGAAATTCTTCCTAAAAATGAGGAAGAAGTGGAAGCCAAGCTCACACCTAAAGAGCTTGAAGATGGTGGATAAATAACTACTATGGATGAACTTAAAGAAGTCAACCTAGGAACTGAGGATGATCCCCGTCCCAACTTCATCAACGCGAGAAAGTTGAAGAGCTAAAAATACTACTTTGTGAATTCAGGGATTGCTTTGCCTGGACATATTCTGAAATGATAAGCTTATCTCCTGATGTAGTAGTTCACAAACTAGCTATCAAACCAGATGCAACGCCTATTAAGCAAGCTCCTAGGTAAATGAGATTAGAGATTGAAGAACAGGTAATTGCAAAAACTAAAAAGCTAATCGAAGCATGCTTCATTTAAGAGGAGAAGTATGCAGATTGGATAGCCAATATTATCCCAATTAGAAAGAAGAATGGTCAAATCCGTCTCTGCATTGACTTCTGGGATTTAAATAAGGCATGCCCAAAAGATGACTTTTCGCTTCAGATATCAGAACTATTAGTGGACAACACTTCTAACTATGACATGTTCTCATTTATGGATGGATCGTCAGGATACAATCAAATCAAAATGACACCTGAAGATGAAAAATATACATCATTCAGAACACCTATTGACATCTATTGTTATACGGTCATGCCCTTTGGCTTGAAAAATACTGGAGCTACATACCAAAGAGCCATGACACATATTTTTAATGAGCTAATTCATCAAAAGGTGGAATATTATGTCAACGATTTGGTGGCAAAGAGCTTAAACCGTAAAAATCAGTTCGAAGACTTGAGAATTGTAGTAGAGAGAATTAGAAAATATGATCTCAAGATGAATCCTCTAAAATGTGCATTTGGAGTATCATTTGAAAAATTCTTGGGGTACATTATATGTCACAGAGGTATTGAAATTGATCCCGCTAAAATCAAGGCAATTGTGGAGATGCCTCCATCAAAGAGTTTGCATCAGCTTTGTTCTTTACAAGGATAACTCGCATTCATTCATCGATTCATATCAAATATATCAGGACGTTGTCAACCATTCGCAAGATTAATGAAGAAGGATGCTCCATTCAAGTGGGATAAGGAGTGCCAAGAAGCCTTCAATAATATTAAGAGCTACTTGTTAGATCCACCAATCCTAGCAGTGCTTATTCCTGGGAAACCACTCATTTTATACATAGCTGCATTAGAAGAGTCCCTTAGAGTATTATTGGCACAAAACAATGAAGAAGGTAAAGAGAATGCTCTTTATTATATTAATCAAAGATTAATAGTAGTAGAAATGAGATACTCTCTAATAGAGAATCATTGTTTAGCATTGATTTTTGTAGTCCAAAAGCTCCATCATTATATGTTATCTCACAAGATTACCCTCATCTCAAGGATTGATCTGCTGAAGTACTTGATGACAAGACCAGCATTGACAGGTTGCTTGGCAAGGTGGGTGGTATTGCTTTTACATTTTGATGTCACATATGTTCTGTAGAAAGCAATGAAGGGACAAGTCTTAATAGATTTTCTAGATGCACATCCCATCCCTATGGACTCTTCTCTTAACGACGATTTGCCCGACGAGCAAATTATGCTTATTCATGAAAGAGAAAAATCACAAATCTGAGAAATGTACTTTGATGGAGCCTCATCGATCAAACAAGTCTAACATCGAAATTTCCCAAGAGCAAGAGCAAGAATCGACATTATCTTCACACCAGAAGGAGGGATAATGAGATGATCATATGGATTGATCGAGCCAAGAAATAATAATGAAGCTAAATATGAAGCATTAGTGGCAGGTCTATAAGAAGTTATTTTCATAGGCATTCGGAACCTGCACTTTTTTGGTGATTCTCAGTTTATTATAAATCAAGAACTTGGCATCTATAGAATCAACAAGCTTGAGTTAGCTTTCTATCACAAGCGAGCTTTCGAGCTAATGAAATAGATACTAAATATCACACTAACTTTAGTCTCTTGATCCGATAATAGTAAAGCTGATTGCTTGGAAAAATTAGCTAAGGAAATGACAAGTATGAATGGTGATTATGTCATGATCGGCATATTTACTCGACGGGTTCTAGAGCCAATAAAGTATCAATCCTCGTAGGTAGAAGGGTTACCAAATCTAACACAGTAGGATGCGACTCAGGTTGCTCCTCATACTCTCCAAAATCAACAAGAAGAAGTGCCAAGAAGAGTTAAGAATGGCATTGCCTCAGAAAATCAGTGTAAAGCCTTTGTTGCAGAAGAGTCATGTGATTGGAGGCAACCCTTCATCGACTACTTTAAAGAAGGCAAATTACCAAGTAATAAATCATTAACAGCTCAAATCGAAAAGAGAATGCTATGCTATACTTTTGTTAGTAACACTTTATATCGTAGATCCTTTGAACAAATGTGGTTACGATGCCTAGGTGTAGATGAAGCTAGCAAAGTGATGATTGAAGTTTATGAAGGACTTTGTGGTGCACATCAGTTAGGTCCTGAGATAGCAGTAAAGATCAAAAGGATGGGCTATTATTGGCCGTCTATGATGAGAGATTGTATTAATCATGCTAAGAAGTGTCATGAGTGTCAAGTACATGGGGATCTCATCCATCAACCTCCAAATCCATTACACCCAACAATAACATCTTGGCCATTTGAATGTTGGGGTACATATGTAATTGGACCAATTGATCCACCATCGTCAATTGGATATCGCTTCATCCTAGCAGGGACTAATTATTTCTCCAAGTGGGCTGAGGCTACTCCATTTAAAGAAGTTACTGCTGACCGAGTGATCAACTTCTTCATGCATAATGTGGTCTATAGATTTGGAGTGACATGCCGAATAATTTCTGATAATGACATAGCTTTCAAATGTGAAAAGATTTATAGATTCATCGATCGACATAAAATTGATTGGCGATACTCTTCAATATACAATCCAAGAGCCAATGATTTGGCGGAGGCCTTCAGCAAGACATTAGTCAAACTGCTCAAGAAGATCCTCACTAAAAATAAGAGAGAATGACATACTAAGCTAGTAGAGGCTCTATGAGCATATCGAACTACCTATAAGATGCCGACTAAAGCCAATCCCTGTTCACTAGTATTTGGAACTGAAGCAGTTCTTCCACTTGAAGTTGAGTTGCCTTCACTTTGAGTAATCATCCAGTACAATCTAACTGAAGATCAAAATGCTTGTCTAAGAATGGAGGAACTCGATGCGCATGATGAAGTTAGATTACAAGCTCATCAAAATTTGGAAGTCTATCGAGCAAAGATGTCCAGGGCTTTTGACCATACAGTGCAGCCTTGAACATTCCAAAAAGGAGAATTGGTCATGGTGCTGAGAAGACCAATTATTCCCAATCAAAAATTTGGTGACAAATTTGAGCCTAACTAGGAAAACCCTTTTTTCATTGAAAAAGTGTATCAAGGAGGGGCATACCAACTCATCAACCTAAATGGTGAAAGACCAATGCCGCCAATCAATGGTTGTTACCTAAAAAAAGTATTATACATGACAAATACATTCCCAAAGTACAATAGAAATCCCCTTGCAAGACATGGGCATTTTTTTAGTATAACTATTTAGGTTGACATCGTACGTCATGCCGAGATCCTTAAATAAATATACTCTAGATGAAAAAAATTTTCGTGAAAATTCCCGAGTTACATAAAGGGCATTTTTAAATTTTTATATATAGGTGAAATCAATGTTGTATGCTAAAATCTCTTTTAGAGTATATCAATTCAAATATGGATGTACTTGTATATTTTCATCTTGAAAAATTCTCTTAATGTACTTTAGAATTCCCCCGGCAAGACAGGTGGCATTATTTTAGTTTATATTAAATTTATTTGAGTTGACATCGTGCCAAAAGACGAGATCCTCAAATATATTCTTATTCAGGTTGACATTAAGCTTTACGCTGAAATCCATGGATATATCCATAATTGTTACTATTAAGTTGTAAAGTCTTGTAGGAGCAAAAAGAATCTATTTCTATACATAGAAGGACAACTCTAAATGTCAAAAAATTTATCTCTCAGATTTACCAAATTCTTGAGATGAAGTCAAAAGAACTCTCGATTTTGGAAGCTTCAATCAATTAAGTTGGAGAAACATCAACCTTTAGATCTTAAAGTCTAGGACATGGATGGGTTCTGAAGGTCGAACTCAACAAGCCCATAAATAGCCGAGTTACTGATGCTCTCATCACATAACTAGTCGCAAGAAAAGGCCGCAGTGAAAGAGCACCCATTCGTCAATCTAATGACAAAACCACTAACCCACTGTAGCTTAAGTCGAATACTTGAGTGAGTCCTAAAGATCAAACTCAATAAGCCCAAATATGGCTGAGTTGCTGATGCTCCCCTCACTCAACAAGCCGCAAGAAAAGGCCGTAGTGAAAGAGCCCCTGCTTGTCAGTCCAATGATGATAGCTGTTGAATCTCAAACCAGATCCAGCTTAGTGATTACAAGCAATCAGGATCCAAGAGATCTTTCTACTTGATCGATAGATCAAGACAATCTGAGGAAAAGCTCAATTCAAGGCTACCTTAAATCAATCTTCATATTACCTGTAATATGATATTTCAATTTATTCTCAAATGATCTGATCAAGCTCAAAGCACAGATTAAAGCCTATCTCCTTATCAAGTCTGTCAAAGTGGAAAGCATATGACCAAGGAAGCAATTCCATAGTTCATACAAAGCTGATGGTCGAACTAGAGGAATTTTGTGATTATTCAGTCTGTTATAGCACACATTGTTAGACTAATAACTCAACATTGACCTTATATAAGCCAGAAGGCTGGGTCGTCTGTATGTACCCTTCAACGAATCCGTCAAAACAGCAAACATAAGGTTCATGGAGTGCATACACTTCCTGACAAGTCGATAGGGATAAATCAGGTCAATCCTTCATCTAGTCCATCAAGCTCAAAGCTAGGACAGAAGGAATTTCAAATTCGACCTAACACGGATAAATCGATTCCCTAGAAAAATCATTCATCAAAACAAGAAGACCAATTCCTCCATCAAACCTAACCAAGCATGAAGCTAGGGTTGGAGGAGACTCAAATCTACAAGAACATAAAAGAAAGAGATCTTCAACAAATCCATTGAAGCAGATAGTAGATGGTGTAAGAGCTCTTATCAATCCTACAAGTCGATTCTGACAAATCGGTCAAGCCCGTCATTTAACATGTCTTGAATAAGGAAGCATACTAATGATAAATCCTGGCAAAGCTCCGTAAGTTGTTGCAAAAGAAGCTGAAATGATCCAAGCTCTGTAGCCAGCCCAAAAGGTCAACTAGTTTTCAACAAATGTGACTCACTTCATGCGTGAATCATATTTATTGGTGGCATTTGCTGACCTTCATATATGCGCCACAAAATCAAGACAAGCCCACAAGTCAAATTCGACAGACCTCGAAAGTGGCAGTGCGCAAATCGGGGTTCAAAATGCACTAGACATCACCGAAATGGTCAAAATGACTTCCGATCGATGAACATACTTCACCGTTGTGTTCAGAACATCAAAATTGATCAAAATATAAATATTGCAAAATTTAACGATCATTTGATTAAGCGCTCGAGCTATCAATGTGTTGAAATGCATATCAGAGTCGAAAAGCTGCGATGATGTTCGAACGACTACAGTTCATGAAATTGATTGCATCGTTAGTTTCAAAATATCAAAATATATCAAATGAGACTATCCACGCTCAATTCAGACGAGTCTATGCAAATGTCGAGTGATTTGAAATAACAGTACACAAATCGAGGTTGAAATGTATTGGACATCACCGAAATCAACTCAAATGACCTCCAATTGGTGAATGAACTTTTCCATCGCATTCAGAACCTCAAAATTGTCAGGATATACATATTGTATGACTTAATGATCAATTGATCAAGCGTTCATGTCATCAACATGCTTGCCTACATATCAAGATTAGTAGGCACCGACGCAACTCAAACAACCTCCGTTCATGAAAATGATCATGTCATTAGCTTAGAAGCATCAAAATTTATCAAATGAGATAGTTCACACTCAATTCGGACAAGTCTGTGCAAAAATCAAGCTGTTGAAAGCGGCAATGCGCATTTCGAACTGAAATTGACTCAATTTGGCCCTAACTCGAACCAAACGGCCTCCGATCGTGAAACGGACTACGTCGTTGCATTCAAAATGATGAAATTACTTTAAATTGATATATATATTGACTATGTTCATTTATCGGTGTGAAATCCACTTTAAAATTTTTAATAAATTTAAAATTATTTTAAAAAATCCCCAAATTACCCCTATTTTCAATTTTATGAAAAAAATTACCCTAATTCAAAATTTAAAAAAAAAACTGAAAACCACTCCCCCCCATTTTCTCCCTCATTCTCTCCCACTCTTTCTCTCTCCTGAATTTCTTCCGCATGGTTCAAGAAAAGAAATCCCCCTGAAAAAGGTTTGAAGGCCTCGTTGTGCACAACGAGATGAAAAAGACCGGCTGTGTGTCACAAGACACCACTCGCTACGCTCATCAGAGCATACCGAGCTAGCCAAAATACCCCCGATGCAGCCTCCTATATGGGGATGACGCCGGGAGGCTGCTGAAATTTCAACAAATCTTTTGACTTAGAAAAATGGGATAATGAAATGTGCTAATTTATGAGCGCTATGTAGGAAAACCTGTAGCTAATTTTATAGCGTTAAATGAAAAATGGGGGAGAGCCTTTAAAACAAATTTTGGAAAAAATAGAATATTCATTTAAAATTTAAGTGAAATTTAAGGGGGACTAATGCTAAACTCACAACATACTTGCAATAAACTCAAAATCTAAGGATAAATTCAAATTGAGTTTAATAACTCGTATATGAATGTGGAGGTGATTACTATGCTAGCTGATAAGCATGAGTAGGGCTAAAGTAATAAATATTAAAATCGACATAACTTATCAAAATTGATGTAAATTGAGTACAACCAAATTGGGAGAATTACAAAAACTCAACAAGTAAACACAGTGCAAGTAATGTGTTAAACTACAATCTAAATCAAAATGCATTCTTCACCACCGGATCTGCAACCCTTCGTACAAGCAGACAGAAGGCCATACTAAATCAAAATCTATGGAAATAGAAGGTGATACTAAATCAAAATCTATAAAAATTATAGGACTTTTTTTAATCAAAAATTGAGGAATTTCATTCTAATTATGATTTTCAAAAATCAATAATTTCATTAATTAGATGAAATCATCTAAGCTATAAATACTTGCATATGCTCGGACATAGAGATTTCAAGTGTAAATTTTAATGTCTAAAAAGGCTGCATAGGCTAAAGTTGGAAAGAAATGAAAATAGAAAATCAATCTCATAATTCAAACACAAAATTATCTAAATTTTCAAATACACCCGCATGTGCCCCGACACTATACTGAATGCCTAAATTCAAGTGTCTGAGGATGCCGACGTTGGTTAGTAGTCTTAAGACTGGTCGTTAACAAAAAACCTAAAACCTAATAAGAGTTTCAAATCTGAAATATCTAAACCGATCTCGTGAAAGTAGATCTAATCTCGTTATAGTAACTAAACAGAGTTGACAAGATCTAAAGCTCTTAAATATATATAAATTAATCAATTTTTTAAATCAAATTAAGTAGCAATCTGAAACTGCTTAAATGAAACTCTATCATTAAAAACTTTAACGTCTTAGAACTCTGCCTTATTCTAAATAAACCCGCATGTGCCCCGACACTATGTTGAATGCCTAAATTCAAGTATATGAGGATACTGCGTGGGTTGCTTATCGGTTTAGTCTTAGGACTGGGTCCGGGTTAACAAAATCTAAAAACCTATAATAAGAGTTTCAAATTAGTAAAACATATAAAAAATTGATTCTGTCAAGTGACAATAGATTTAATCCTCTATTAACAGTTAAACAGAGTTGACCGTATCTAAATCTCTTAAACGTATTCAAACTAATCAATTTTTCAACTCAAATCAAATATCAATCTAAAGTTGCTTTCTGGTTTAGCCTTAAGACTAGGTCCGGGTTAACAAAACATAAAAATCTATAATAAGAGTTTTAAATTTGTGAAATATCTAGGAAACTGATTATGTCGAGTGATAGTAGATCTAATCTTCTGTTAGTAGCTAAATAGAGTTGACAAGATCTAAAGTTATTAAACATATTCAAATTAATCAATTGCTCAAATCAAATTGACTCAAATTAAAAAATCAATATAAAAACTATTTAAATGAAATCCTATCATTAAAATCTTAAACCAAACTCAATCTATCTACCTTCTGTAACTGTTTGTCGGGGGTGACAAACTAAGAAAACTCTAACTCATAAAGGAGCCAATATCAAATCAAGTGTTATGCTATGTTCACTCTTAATCAATCTCTCGTCAGTAAAGATGTGGCCCGTGTCCTATAAACTATGTGGTTTGGCCAGTATGATCCACATATGAAACAGTTATGATCAGAGTCCTCTGATCAGATGGTTTGGCCAGTCCGACCCCATTATATTACGATCACGACCGTAGCCCGTATGCTCCCCAATGGCTCTTCTCTTTAAGTTGTGAATCATAGGATATACTTGATAGAGCAAAACCTTTTGTCAGCTATGATAGACTTAAGCCTATCTTCTCAGACAAACACCACCCCAGGTCTACAAGGATTTCTTGGACAACGTAACCCATGTGTTGTTGATGAGGATCCTTCTATCAGGTTGGGTCGACTATCTCCTCTGACTAAGTAGACTAGGGACCACGACTGTCCAGGATGACGGAACCATGGGATCTAGATCGGGCACATCATCATTCCATCCCATTTAAGTTAAAATGATGAATTTCATATCTTAAATCCTAGAACTTTACATACTGCTACTATACGTTACACATTTAGCGATCTAATGACTAGCCTTAATCAAAAGTTCTCTCTCACTTATTGAGAGGGGTAATTAATTATAGGGGCTTACGCCTATAGGAAACCTGGAACTAGATCTAAAGTTCTCACCAAATGAGGATGAAATCTCTGGGTAGTGTCTTATCTACTATCTCATATATCTTCTGAAAATTATATCGATATTTTAAACCACTCTTTTCATCGAAGAGGTCGGTGGCAAATTTTTGGAGCTCACAAATTTGTAAAAATTAATATGTATAACCTTAAATTTTTTCTTTATGGAGTGTTGATGATAACCAAATTTGTGAAGATATATACATAGAACTTGAAAATTGAAATATGTTTAAAGAACATAAAACAATGATAAATAAATAATAAATATATGTGAAAAGGCTAAAAAGATGACATATTATCTTCTATAATCGAAGGAGGAACATGACATTTTTTTTAACTAAAAAGAAAATTTTATTGCACAAAAGAAAAAATACAAAGTCCTTAAAGGAGACAACTCTCAAAACCTAATGCTCAAAGAGCTACAATATAGCCTAAAGAGAAAAGTCCCTAAACTAAGTACAATAAAATAAAATAAAAAACTAAAAGGCTAATGCCAAAAGAAAACAAAGGAGGCTAACTCCAGCCCTCCAAGAAAGGAAAGACCATCAGCAGAATAAGTTGTTGAATGCCAAAGAGAATCAGAAAGACTAAAAGAGTCCATATCCTTAAAAAAAGGAGACAACTTAACAATCATTTAATATGTGCCATAGAATATGTGAATATTGGCTCAAGCTCAGATTAAAATTAATCATCACATAATAGCAACCATCAACTCTAAAAGAAAGGACAACAAACATTATATTGAAGATTCAAATTGTCTAAATTACTTATCATCACAAATGCATAGCAATAGGACTTCAACATAATGGCTACCAACAATACTTAAAGAGAAGGGCAACTACAAATTAATCATCACATAATAGCTACCATCAACTCTAAAAGAAATGGCAACAAATATTACATTGAAGATCCAAATTCTATAAATTACTTATCATTACAAATGCATAGTAATAAGACTTCAATATAATGGCTACCAACAATACTTAAAGAGAATGACAATTACAAATATAGTGTATATCAATCATTAGAACAATCATTGCCTTCATTGTCAATACTCGACCAATACTCTTTCAATAGAAATAATTTCAGTGATATGAAAAAACATTTAATAATCATATCACCTCAAGGACTTCATAAAGAGTTCATAAGAAAAAAAAAGATAATAATACATCAACTTAGTTCCAAATCATTAAGGTTTCAACTTCAAAGTTCCAAACATTGAATCCATAACATTTCAAGATAAAAGAACTTCCTTCATCTCCTCTTTGCCCTGTACAACATAATATATGTAAATATTAATGCCAAAATAGTAAATTTTGTAATCCATAGTGAAATAAAATAAGCCACTAACATTTGCCTTTCTTTTGATTACATAAAAATTTCAATACCAATCACTCCCTCATAATAAATATTGAACTGTTGTCATCCCTAAAGAAACACGATATTGATCAATGACTCTACCATCAATACTAAAAGTTAATTCTGAAGAAAATGTTGTTATTGAATAGAAAGTACATCAGAGGCCATCCTTGATAAAATATGATATTTCAAATTGATTGCCTTCCACCAACCTAAGTAATCAAAAGTAGTTGAGTTGTAACTATCAATGACAACACCATCATCCAAATAAACTTCAAGCTCAGATTTAACAGTGTGGTTAGTGTAATATGTTCTGATGTAAGTCTCATACTTTCTCTTTCCATATACTGGCATCCCTTTAAAATTAGAAGCACTTCCTGAAATACAACTTGAATCACCTTCTAGAGCAACCTTGTCTACATTGTTAGCTTTATAATCCTCTACATACTCATTATAAAGTTCACATAAATTTTGACGTACTTCATCAATGTGCATCTGTGCAATATCTTCAGAGTATATATAGTTGAATGCAATGTTTATCATCTTCATTTTATTTTGGGGGTCTAAAGTAACACCTATTGATATTATAAGATTACAACTTTCCCAATACTTATGAAATTTTTCTTTCATTCGGATTATCATTTCTCTAACATGTGGGTTCCCAGTAAGAGAATTTCTATCCAACATCTCTTTGATCCCCCATAATTCTGACAAAAATAAGTTAGAGGTAGGATATTCAGAACCTGCCATAATTATAAAATTGAAGTTAATTAAATGAATATAAAGCAAATGAATTTCAGTAGTAACTGAAAAATATGCAAAGTTTAGAATTAAACTTAATATCAATTATGTGGCTTGATCAACCACCTCAAGAAAAAAATAAACATCTTTTAATTTTTCCCAATCTTCTTCACTATGACATAAAGTGTAACAAGGATCTCTATCATGAAACCTTGGAAAGACCTCCTTAAACTCTAGTGCAGAAGATAGCATTGCGTAAGTAGTATTCCATCTAGTGACATAACCTAGAATCAATTTCTTCTTTGGCAAATGCAACTGTTGAGTTATCTCGCTGAACATCACTAATTGATGCTGTGAAGCGGTCACATACTTCACACTATATCTAACCAAATCAATTGTACTTCTAATTTCAGAAATCCCATCTTGAACTAATAAATTCAAGATATGTGCACAACAACACACATGAAATATTCTTCCACCAAGAGGAAATTTTTTATGGATCTATAAACTTGCTTTCAACATAATAACTACTGATGTATTATATGTTGCATTATCCACAATTATTTTTGTAACTTTATTCTCATTGTCCCAATCCTTTAAACACTTATACAAGATATCATATACGTTTGTTGCCCTATGAGGCGGAGGCACATCAACAAAGTTAAGCACTCTTTTTTGCAATTTCTAATCAACATATACAAAATGATATGTCAAGACCATATAATGTATATATTGACCAGATTTACAAAGATCAGTTGTGACACTGACTCTACTGACGGTATCTAATAAGTGTTTCAATAATTCTTTCCCAATTTCATAGCTTGCTACACAATCATTTTTCACTGTACTCCGTGATATCTTTTCTTAATGTGGACTAATAGCTTTTATGATAATGTTGAATATCTCATATTCTATAAATTTAAATGGCAACTCATGTATCATTATCATATGAGAAATTAATTTGCTTGTCCTAGCATGATTGTACCTCCAGTTAGCAACACTACAAGCACTCACAGACTCAATGGTACTGTAATCATAGGTGGTTGAATTGAAATATTAAGTTGCCTTTCAGGCTTCACCATCCTCTTACCATAATGAAATAAATGTCGCTTATACTGCATAGTAACACCACATTTGCTCTTTGTAAGCTTATGCTTACAATGATTACACTGTACCCTCTCGGTTTCATCATTGAGTTTGATCAAAGTAAAGTCATTCCATATTGACGAGATTTTTCTTCTTACTTTCTTAGCAAAAGGATTACCTTTCTCTATCTGATTATCATCAATTGGATCAATTATGTTCCTCATAGGCATCTCAATTACTGTTGGGCTTGATAAGGACCCAACACTAAACTCTCTCATAGGCACTTGTATAGGATTAACAAAAGGTCCTACGGGATTGGCATGTTCCTTTGATGGACTATAAGACATACCTTCGATATAAGAAGTAATAAAAGATGAGCACATAGCAAAATACATAATAATCAAAGAAAATATTACTTTCTTAGCAAAATACTATTAACTACAAACAACAATTCATAAAAAAAATCTTTAGAGCCAAATGTATTTTTTAATCTAAGAGTGACACAAAAATAAAATTTCCATGAAAATAATAATAATTACTGCCTTGTTGAATCTCAAGAATGAATAAGTAGGGATTGTTGGATTACCATCTTTGCCCATTATACAAAGTGACATGCAATCACTATAAAAAAACCTTAATTTAATTAAGATCACAAAAACTTTTCTCAAACACTATAAGATAATGTGGGTCATTTAACCAGCAAGATAATAATATAAAAACTGGCATAATAGTCAAATGCAACTTATAGGAAATAAGAAATGCATCCAAATGTATTTTTAAGTCATCATAAGAAGCACAATAAACTCCAATCGGACCAGCTCCAACAAATAGCTACTAGCCCACCAAAACTCAAACCTCCAACAATATGAGAAATAAACATGCAAATTAAAATTATTCTATAATCGTTAGCCTTCTCAAACTCTCTTTACTGAGAAGTAAAAATATCAAGTTTAACAATCTTACAATATGCATTTTAGAAATAAAAAATAGTCAATGTATAGATGATAATACATCGTGTTACCAATGCATAGGAACCCATCAATTATAATTGATAATTGAATGAATGCAATTTTTTTATGAGTTCATTCGACTTTTCACAAAGAAAACATATGAACATAACTCCTTCCAACCCTATCTACTCACACCCTTCACACCTCCCAATATTTCTTCTTATATCAATATCATAAGTTATTAAAGTTAGCCAACAATTCATAATTCATATTTCAGTACTTAACCTTAAGAATTTAAACCCTAATACTCATTTGGAAATAGCATCAAGACTCCCTCCCCCTTTATAACATGTCATGCTTTTGTCCACAAAAGAAATACTAAGGAAGAATAGTCAGTCATAAGAAAAAATAAACATATAATAACTTACATTCATCAACTTTTTCCAACATAACAAAAAAGCAAATAAACAGTATGATTCCCGGCTGAATATACTTACATGATTATAAAGAATGAAAAAATTGAACTTGACAATAAAAAGAATAAACTAGATTTTACCTCAAGAATATTGAATCAGAGAAAAGACATAAGCTCAAATATAAACTTGCCATTAGTGAACAAACATTGCTCTGAGCCTCCAATATTTGCCAAACATTCTGAATTTGTTTACGACATAACAATAAACAAATGACATAATTGAAATAAACCATTCAAACATCTCTAAAAAGAGTTTCCTCTCATTACTAAGAGTCCATGACAGTAAATGACATGACCCTGAATCAAATATTTCAGAGTTTGTTTCTTCTCATTCGTCGAACACTTTTAGAAACATAAAACCCTAAAATAGCTTACCTTGGGCACAATATATATCACGGTCGACCTCTCTTAAGAATCTAAGATCTTCCTCTTTCGCGGCTCTAGGGTTTTCTTTGCGGGGAAGAAGTATGAGCTGAGCAAAAGAAAATAAATGGGAATTAGGAAATATCAGGGTAGACAATGAGATATAGAAGAATAACTGAATAAGGGGCTTAGCCTTAGGGTTAGAACTTAGAAGTTATAATATTAACTATTAACCGTCCATCAATAAAGAGGCGACAAATTAGTGAGCCTCCTTGGCCTATGCTGCATATTCGCGATCGCAATTCGAGATTCATGAGCTACGAAATCCGAATCACCGAATTTGCTTTGCTTGCCTGCTTGAGCTCAAAGCTGTAATTAATATTAAATTTTTAATACAAAAATTTATAATTTAAAATTAATTAATTTTTATTATATACAATTAAAATTAAAATTAATATAAATATAAATATATTTTAATTTAGTTATGTTTACAAGTTTTTTCATAAATGTTAAACATTTTTTCTAAAACTACTCAATGAGCTTGTTCGCAAGTTTGTTCATGAACATCAAACGATATACTATTCACGATCATAATTGACCTTTATCGAGCTTCTTAACGAGCTTGTTCATGAACATTAAATGATACTGTTCACGATCATAATCGAATCGAGCTATGGGTTGTTCATGATTGTTCATTTAGCGATCGAGCATTTACAAAAGTGTTCAAGCTTGTTTGATTAATTAATCAAACAATCATGAATGATCTCTTATCAAGCTGAACTTTCAGTAGCTTATCGAATGCTCTGTTTGTTTGCAGCCGTACATATCTCCTTGTTTAAATGATATCACTACAATATCGCTCATCACCCCCGCCAACTTCGACGGTCTTCATATTGTTCATCTATTTGAAGTTATCCAAACCTGTAAGATTTCTAAAGAATAATATCACGGAAACCAATTGCTAGTTCTATGGGAAGTCTCACCTATGGAGTATGGAGGATTCAACTTGGATACAACTACTCAAATTTCACAAATCTTTCTCTCTTTTCAACCTCGTAGAATAGATTTTATTCTTAAGTAGAGAGTAATTGATACATCCATTGATGTAATGTAGCAACTCGTACAAGGACCAAACCAACATGGCTTAGACTCAGAGACTCCATGTAGTAATTATTGAAATCATATCAAAATTTTACGATAAATTTTAACACTGGAGCTTAAGAATAATTCTTCTATCAAATAAGGGTTTCAATAAATGGACCTATATACATTTAAAATTATTATTATTTTTAATTAAAGGATAGAATTAAACATCGTCAAATCCTCGAGTATGTGTAAAATAAGTTGCATAAATTAAACAGTTGGTGGAATAATTTATTATAATTGATATGACACTGAAAATTTCACTAGTCGAAGCACGAATCTTGATGTCGAAAGCAATCTGATTCTGAGTCAAGGCTAACCCAGATCAAATGCTTATTGAAAACTTTATGATATTAGTTGGCTCCTAAATATAGAGTGTTTATAGTCAAAATTGAGCGTCTTGATGAGTCAGATCTAACAAGCCTAAGATCTTATAATTCTGACTTCATTTGACCATTCAAATACTTAAAATGTATTAGATGATCAAAAAAATCATCTTGAGCCGTCCGATGGAGTGGTTTGGATCTTGCATGTATTTACAGAAATATCACTCCTCTAATCTATAAATAATCTCTCATTCTTCACACGAGGGGAGGCCAAGTTAAAGAGAAGAGAGAGCTCTGAGGCTTGAAGAACCTCAAAGCATAATCATGCCACCAGTCGACGGTCGTCGACCATCGCCACCGGTCATCACCGTTAACCATCACCGCTGACCACTACCGGGCACCGCCGTCTGCCACCGCCACGAATCATCATCGCCGCCGGCCGCCCCCGTCGACCGCCACCGTCGGCCGTTGCCATCGATCATCATCACCGTCGACTATCGCCAGTCCTCGCCGTCGTCGACCATAGCCGTTGGTCACCGCTGTTGACCACCGCCATCGACCATCGCCATTGGTCACCACCATCGGTCCTTGCCATTGTCGACCACTGTCGTTGGTCTTTTCGGCGTCGTTGGTCCGCAGCGCCCACAAAACCACGACGCCACCATCAACCACTATTGTTGGTGTCGCATTGCTATTCGATCATCACCACCAGCTATTACCACCTGATAGTCTCCAGATCATCACCGATAGCCATTATTCACTATCGTTGATTGTCATTAACCATGGTTATAGCTCAAATACCGCTGCACAATTGTTGTCACCTGATTCTGGGATTTATGTTGTCAGGTCTTCTCAAATACAACTCTATAATCCCATTATTGGGAAAGCTTAAATTTTGTACACCAAAACTGATATATTGTGGAATATTTTAGTGGGCTAGGCCTTGTGATTTTTACCTTATTTTTGGGATTTTTTCATATAAAAATTCTAAAGTTTCTCATTCTCTCTTCAAATATCTGTGTGTGTGCTGGATTTCTCAATAAGGCTAAGGCGTAAAGTTTTATTCTACCGCAACTAGATTTTCTAACATGCAACAGTTTGGCATCGTCTATGAAAAATATTCCCTTTACATCTTCACAATGGTTGACAATTTAACTTTATGTTCAGAACACCACCATCTATATGGTAAAAAAATCTTACTCTCGAGGAACACATAAGAAGAATGAAGATTCATCAAACTTCTATCATTTAGCTTTTGTTAGAGATTGGGGGGCAACTCTTAATTTCAAAAGATCATCCAAATCAATATTTTGGATATCTAATGAATATCAGTTCGAGACGCAGTCAGTAATACTCATGAAAAAGGTAAAGATCAAGGAACAACTTTGGCTACAAATGAATATTTTTGAGTTCACATCCTCCACACAGGTTAAATGTCACTGAGTAACACTCTGACAAACAACCTCGGATAGGTCATAATTTTGTACCTACTCCACACATGTTAACATCATCGAGTAATACTCTGACAAACAATCTCGGATAGGTCATAACTTTGTACTTACTCCACATAGGTTAATGTCACCGAATTATACTCTGACAAAAAATCTCAAAAGAATCAAAATGTTTAACCTCTTCTGCACAGGTTAACGTCATATCATGACAAAACAACCTTGGATGAGAGTTAAAACTATTGACCTCTTCCACACAGGTTAAATGTCACCGAGTAAAACTCTCACAAATAACCTAGGATGTGTCAAAAATTCTTGGCGGATTCAGTTCGAACTTTTCCATACATGTTAATGTCATCAAGTAACACTTTAACAAATAACCTTGGGCGGGTCAAAAATCCTTGACAGATTCGATTCGACCTCTTCCATACAGGTTAACGTCATCAAGTAATACTTTGATAAACAATCTCGGATGGGTCAAAAATCTTTTACGAATTCGATTCAACCTCTTCCATACAGGTTAACATTATCAAGTAACACTTTGACAAACAAACTCGGATGGGTCAAAAATTCTCAGAAGATTTAATTCAACCTCTTCCATACAGGTTAACGTCCTCAAGTAACATTTTGACAAACAACCTCGAATGGGTCAAAAATCCTTGGCGAATTCGATTCGACCTCTTCCATATAGGTTA
Source organism: Cymbidium sinense (assembly GCA_021442155.1). NCBI lineage: Eukaryota > Viridiplantae > Streptophyta > Magnoliopsida > Asparagales > Orchidaceae > Cymbidium > Cymbidium sinense. Next base: position 121,849,869 of record CM038225.1, read on the forward strand.
ACATCATCAAGTAATACTTTGACAAACAACCTCAAATGGGTCAAAAATCCTTGGCGGATTTGATTCGACCTCTTCATACAAGTTAATATTATGAAGTAACACTTTGACAAACAATCTCAGATGGGTCAAAAATCCTCAGCGGATTCGATTCAACCTCTTCCATACAGGTTACTGTCATCAAGTAATACTTTGATAAAAATCTCGGATGAGTCAAAAATCCTTGACGTCGACCTCTTCCATACAGGTTACGTCATCAAGTAATATTTTGACAAACAATCTCGGATGGGTCAAAAATTCTTGGTGGATTCGATTCGACTTCTTCCATATAGGTTAATGTCATAAAATAACACTTCGATAAACAACTTTGGATGGGTCAAAAATTCAAAATATATTCGATTGAACCTCTTCCATACAGGTTAATGTCATCAAATAACACTTTGGCAAACAACCTCGGATGTGTCAAAAATCTCCAACGAATTCGATTAAACCTTTTCCATATAGGTTAATTTCATCAAGTAACGCTTTGATAAATAACCTCGGATGGGTCAAAAATTCTTCGCGGATTCGATTTGACCTTTTCCATATAAGTTATTGTCTTTGACAAATAACCTCGGTAGGTCAAAAATCCCTAGCAGATTCGATTCAACCCTTTCTATACAGGTTATTGTCATCAAGTAACACTTTGACAAATAACATCAGATGGGTCAAAAATCTCCAGCGGATTCGATTCAAACTCTTCCTTACAAGTTAATGTCATCAAGTGACACTTTGACAAACAACCTTGGATGAGTCAAAAATATTTCACAGATTCTTTCAACTTCTTTCATACATGTCAACAACATCAACTAACATCACGAAAAATGACACTCTGAAATTATTTGCTAACATTTCTAATTTTTTTGAGGAATGATTCCTGATTAGTGCTTCTGCACCACCTTAACAATTATTAACTGTTGAACCAACTATTGGAGTTTCAAGAAAATCAATTTTCTATGAACTATGGGCCTTGATCACCTCCAAATCCAGTCGGTCCGATGAGGACAGTTGATGCCTCTTTCGAGAAAAAATTGGAGCCTCGCTGTATAAACTACGTGTCTTGATCACCTCCAAACCCGGTCGGTCTGACGAGGATAATGACTTCTCTTTCAAGGAAAAATCGGAGCTTCGCCGTATGAACTACGAGTCTTGATCACCTCCAAACCAGGTTGGTCCGATGAGGATAGTTGACGCCTCTTTCGAGAAAAAATCAGAGTCTCGTCGTATGAATTACAGGTCTTGATCACGTCCAAACCTAGTCAGTCCGATGAGGACAATTGACGTCTCTTTTGAGGGAAAATTAGAGCCTCACTGTATGAACTACAGGCCTTGATTGCCTCCAAACCCGGTCAATCTGACGAGGACAGTTGAACACGGGTCTTGATCATCTCGAAACCCGGTTGGTCCGACGAGGACAGTTGATGCCTCTTTCGAGAAAAATCAGAGCCTCACCGTATGAACTACGAGTCATGATTGCCTCCAAACCCAGTCAGTTCGACGAGGACATTTGATGCCTCTTTCGAGAGAAAATCGGAGCCTTACGATATAAACTATGGGCCTTGATCGCTTCCAAACTCAGTCGGTCTAACAAGGAGAGTTGACGCCTCTTTCAAGGGAAAACTGGAGCCTTGCCATATGAACTACGTGTCTTGATCGCCTCCAAACCCGGTTAGTCCAACGAGGATAGTTGATGCCTCTTTCGAAGGAAAACCAGAGTCTCGCCGTAAGAACTATGAGTCTTGATCAACAAAACAAATGACCTTTTTTTTAGAAGAAGGTTAAAACTTCGCTGACAAAAGAAAAAAAAATTTTTTTTTACCCATTGTCTCTGAACTTCTACTAGATAATTTATCATCTAGCGCAGAAGAACACTAGAGCATATGAGATAAAGCTGTGTCTCCTTACTTGACCATGTGTATGCGTGTGTGTGTGTGTGTGGGGTGGGGGGGGGGGGGGGTGGGATATAGATCCACTATAGGAGTAAAAAAGAAATAAAAAAAATCTCATCTCATCATTATGGCTAGCATTTGCCAGCCATTTAATTAAAAAAAAAACTCTCTTCTCATTATGGCTAGCGTTTGCGAGCCATTTAATTAAAAAACCCCCTCTCATCATTATAGCTAGTGTTTGTCAGCCATTGAATTTAAAAAAATCCTCTCCTCATTAAAACATTTAGCCATTTAATTAAAAAACCCCCTCTCATCATTATAGCTAGTGTTTGTCAGCCATTGAATTTAAAAAAACCCTCTCCTCATTAAAACATTTAATTTAAAAAAATCTCTCTCCTCATTATTACATTTAATTAAAAAAACCCCTATACTCATTATGATATTTAATTAAAAAAATTTTAATATATTTTTCGATGAAATAAGTAATGTCATCCAAAAATAGAGGGGCAACTAATATGACACTGAAAATTTCATTAGTTGAAGCACAAATCTTGATGTCGAAAGTAATCTGATTCTGAGTCAAGACTAACCTAGATCAAGCGCTTTATTGAAAACTTTGCGATATTAGTGGGCTCTTAAATATGAAGTGTTTATAGTCAAATCGAGCATTTTGACGAGTCGGATCTAATAAGCTCAAGATCTTCTAATTCTGACTTCACTTGAGCATTCAAATACTTAAAATACATCAAATGTTCAAGAAAATAATTTGAAGTCGTCCGATGGAGCGGTTTGGATTTTGCATGTATTTACAGAAATGTCACTCCTCTAATATATAAATAGTCTCTCATTTTTCACATAAGAGAGGCCAAGCTAAAGAGAAGATAGAGCTCTGAGGCTTGAAGAATCTCTAAACATAATCGTCTAATCAGCGGTTCAGACCACCATCGGTCATCAGCCATCATCATGACCCGGTGGTCCGCCACCAATCATCATCGCCCGACCACTGCGCAGTGCTGCGTATTAGCCGCCACTCCGCCGATCATCGGCTATGCCATGGGTCATCGCCCAGGTGGTCCTCACTGCCGTCGACCACCGTTAGCAATGGTCCGCGCCACCACCGTATCGACCGGTAAGCCCCACCTCGGTCGTATCGTCGACCCAGCCGTTGGTCCTTGCCGCGTCGTCGTTATCCCGTTGGCTCACCCGTCGTATCGTACTATTGTTGGTCACCACCGATTCGATCCACGTCACCTACTACTGACGGTCGTCGGTTATCGCATAGATTCCTATCGCCAATCCTTACCATGATTCTGCTCAATTCTGTTGCCTGATTGTTGTCACAGATTGTTGTTGTACTTTCTCACATCTCTCTGTAATCCTGTTATCGAGAAAACTTAAACTTTGTATATCAAAACCGATATATAGTGGAACATTTTTACTGAGTTAGACCCTATGATTTTTCCCTCTTTTTGGAATTTTTTCACGTAAAAATCATGGAGTTTATCGTTCTCTATTCAAATATTTGTGTGTGCTTGATTTCTTAACAAGACTAAAATGTAAAATTTTATGTGACTGCAATTGAATTTTTTAGCTAGTAATAATAATAATAATAATAATAATAATAATAATAATAATAATATATATATATATATGAATCTATTGCAATCATACCGTTTCTTGTTTCCCGCCAGAGGCCCGGAGATATGGGGTTAGTCGATTAGGGCATAGAGCGCAGGCGGCGATAAATGAGAAGGCTGGTACTGGAAACCAGCTACTGTATTCTGCAGACGACGGGGCGACAGAGGAGACTTGACGTAGGGATCTATATTCTTGATCCTTACTCAAAAGCATGGACTACACATCTCGATTTCTCCCGTTCAAATGGATTCGTCCCCTCACCGATCTTTCTAGCTCCCACATTTTTCCTCATCGTTGTTCCTTTCTCAGATCCACATGAAATTGGCAACTAGGAAGCGGAACTAGTGCTGGATGCTTCGGCAGAGGAAAATATCAGTTCAGATTTATGGAGTTGCAAAAGTTTCTTACATCACCGATTAATGGAGAATCTCGGTCGGGAGATTGCGGCAGATAGGAGGCCTGAAATGGTTGAGAATGGAAATAAACCTATAGTTGGTTAGTGCACATTCTTTTCATTCTTCGTTATCATTCTAATTGATACAAATGTCATAGGTCATATCCTCCGAATCTTATTTAAATTCCGAAAAACGAAGAGGTTTGCGTGTTATTCCCACATTTACATTTCATTTTGCTTTTGGTGTGAAATAATGATCGTGTGTGGGTAAATTCCTTCGACTCTGCCAGATTAGGGTACATATACGCTAGTGAGTTTTTATTCATCTCATAAAGATGTCTTGCACGCTTTGAAGTAGATGACCGGAGTGGGAGTATATCACTTCTTGACTTCTATGAGTGATCCACAAGTTGTCCGATTGATTTTGACCATAATGAAGGCAAACAAACGTAGTGTCACTTGAAATCTACTCAAAACACCCCAAATTCGCATGCCATTTCCCCGTGCAGGCAATTCCAACGCGTCTGAAATGTTGGAAAGTTTCGTGAAAGCTCCTTATGATGCTTGAGTTGCGGCACGAGGAAACAACCTACACATGCTAAGGGAGGAAATTTGTGAGGAGTTCCATACACATAATAAAATAATTAAATAAATATAAAATTAATTATATATTAATACATTTATATTATATATGATTATAATAATAGTCACAATGATAATAATGATATAGGTTATGTATATGCACATTAATGTATGATTGTTTGTACTTCTATACTTTAACAAAATATTTATTTTAGACCTTAATACCCTAAACAAAAATAGAGAATTTTATTTTTATCGTTTTATTAGAAAATCTAAAGTTAGAGAAGCTTTAAAGAAAATGAAATGTGGGAAAGTAGTAGGACCTGATGATATTCTAATAGAAGTGTGAAAATGTTTAGGAGATCAAAGAATTTCTTGGCTTACAAATCTTTTTAATGTTATTTTAACGACTAAAAAGATGTCAGATGAGTGGAGAAAGAGTTTGTTGGTTCCTATATTTAAGAATAAAGGTGATGCACAAGAGTGTGCAAATTATAGAGGAATTAAGTTAATGTGTCATACATTAAAATTATGGGAGAGAGTAATTGAGCATAGGTTACGATGTGATACAAAAGTTTCTCACAGTCAGTTTGGTTTCATGCCAGGTAGATCTAGTATGGATGCTATACATTTGTTAAGAGGTTTGATGGAGAAGTATAGAGAAAGTAAGGATGATCTACATATAATATTTATTGAGTTAGAGAAAGTTTATGATAAAGTTTCAAGAGATGTTCTTTGGAGAGTTCTAGAATAGAAATGAGTTAATATTGGTTATATTCAACTCATTAAGGATGTGTATACTAGAGCTATTACTTGTGTCCAAATACAAGGAGGATTGACAAAATATTTTCCTATTTCAGTTTGATTACATCAAGGATTTAAGCCCTTATGTTTTTGCTTTACTTATGGATGTTCTTACTAGGCATTTACAGGAAGATGCACCTTGGTGTATGCTTTTTGCTGATGACATTCTTCTCGTTGATAAGACTAGAGAGGGAGTCCAAGAGAAACTTGAATTTTGGAGGTCAACATTAGAGTCTAAACGTTTTCATTTAAGTAGATCTAAAACTGAATATATGGAGTGTAATTTTAGTTGTAAAAGTTCTAGTGGTAGTGTTGTGATATTAGGTGAACAAGTCATCAATAAGAGTGAGTGATTCAGATATTTAGGCTTTATTGTTCAAAATGATATTGAAATAAATAGAGATGTTATTAGTAGAATTCAAGTTGGTTGGTTGAAGTGGAGGAATGCATTTGGCCCGTTGTGTGATAGAAAAGTTTCACTTAAACTTAAGGAAAAATTTTATAAGATGGTGGTAAGACCTACAATGATTTATGGTGCAGAATGTTGGCCAATAAAAGAGGAGCATAAGACTAAGTTAAGTGTTATAGTGATGAGGATGCTCAGGTGGATGAGTTGCTTTACTCTTAGAGATAAAATGCGAAATGAGTATGTTCGGAAAAAAGTTGGAGTAGCTCCAGTGACAGATAAGATTAGAGAGAGTCACCTTAGATGATTTGACCACATAAAGCGTCTAGTCCAGATGACCAGTTAGGAGAGTAGATGCATTAGATTTGCCTTATGTTAAGAAAGGTAGAGGTATACCTAAAAAGACTTGGTTAAGATGTATAAAAAATGATCTTAGTATACTTGAATTAAATGGGAATTTGACATATAATAGGACACAATGGGGACGTAGGATTCATGTAGCCGACCCCACTTAGTGGGATAAAGGGTTCTTCTTCTTGTTGTTGTGTTGTATTATTATTGTGTTTTAATTGTAAATTATGGTTATTAGTTAAAATAGCCTTACTTAGGTTTCGTTTGGCTTAGATGTTGGCTTCCTAAAAAATTGGTTGATAAGTGTTTTAGGAAACTTGATTCTTCTTTCTCTGAAATCTTTGAAGTTCTTGTTTGGATATATATTGCTTTTCAAGAGTAATCCGAGCTTTCCTTTGACCCGTATTTAAAAATAACATTATAAATGATCAAATTGCCTATTCTCTAATAACGAAAATACAGCACATCATTTAGATCGTGGGAGTAAAGGAAGGGTTATTTATGACATTTCCTTTCTAAACCAGGCCTTGATGAAAGCGTCTTCTTTTGAAATTGCACTAAAATGGAGTTTCAGGCTAAATGTGGTTTAATAAAGCATGCTAATCAAACAACATTACTAATCTTATTTTCATGGTCTGAAAAATCAAACGCCCCTAAAAAGTTTAACCAAACGAAGCCTTAGTCTTAACTAACTATGTAGTTTCTTTCGCATGCTAAGGTAAAGTCCCTTTGTCATATCACATATTGATACGCTAGGGTATATTACAAAAGTTGTGAGTCACAATCTTTTAATTTTTAATGACAATTTGTTACTTATGATGAGAAGTAAAAAGTATGAAAAAGATCAATACTTCAATAGCCTTCGAGTTAAACTAATATTTAGAATTTTATAACCAAAAAATACCAAACAAGTTGAAATTCACACATTGATTGAAATCTATTATATCAAATTTGAGTAAAATCATTCACACAAATAATGAAATTTAGAACAAAAAATAAAAATAGAAGGAAAGAAGTCACCAAAGTAGTTGAATCAAGCCGCATGTTATACACGGGTATAATTTGTTCCTCTTGATCAAGCATTTCACTTTATCAATGAGTTGACTTTACAAATAGAAGACAGATCACATCTTATTCAAACATTATGTAGAACAAAATTTATTATATTTTGTGCAAGCCTAAAATCTCTTTGAATAATTTTTAAAACCCTTGGAATCCATCTCAATTGATCAAAAAACCAATATAAGTTACAACCCTCAAATGCCGGAATTACTTGAAATCTTGATACTTCTGGGATTTAGAGAAGACTAATCATAGTAACTTCGGATCATCATAGAAGATTGAAAGAAGCAATAACTCCCATATATTCTTTTTAGATTGCAGTAGTATCCATTGAGGAAGTTTGCAAATTAGGTCCCATGATTGAATTGCAAAAATTGAAAATTGCTAATATTATTGTGATAGAAGAAGACTAACATAAACAAAAGCTATCAAATGGTTGTTAGAGAAGCAAATCTTTGGAGGATCACAAAGCCAAACAGAGACAATTGTAGCTGCCAACAAATAAGAGGAGGTTTTTGTGGAGTAGATCACCACAAAGGAAATGACATTGGGGGAGTCAAATTTCAGAGATTTGGTAGAGTTGGGGCAATTCGCATCAGGTGAGGCCACTGAAATTTAAAAACCAATGATTGTTATAGGGATTGCCAAAAAAAGTTCAATATTTGCAGATAACTCATTTTCAATCCAAAATTATTTTTGTTTGGCTTTTTTGTTTTGAGTTTGCACAAATTTTTTCTATTTCATTTATTAAATGAACTAAATATGAAGAAGGCTTTACTCGATTAGATTTGATTTTGTAAGAGCATAATATAGATAATTATTTAAGGGGTTAACCTTTTTATATATTTAGAAAGAATAACCCATTTTACTTCAACTAATTTATTTTATCAATAAAAATTACTAAATAATGCTCTGAAATTATAGAAGATTTCGAATTTTCTAGAGCTTAAAAGGAATTGTACTATAAAAAAAATTAAAATATTTTTCATGTAATTGGAGTGATCAATTAATTTTTTTGAACAATAGATGTTTGTCAACTTGACTTGCTTTTTTTGTTTAGCATGTGTGTTGGTTCAATAATAAACAATTCAAACACAAACAAATTTTTTTTTTTCTTCATGGTGAATCTGAGCTTGTTTTGTTATGTCTAATAGTCAATAAGTTGGACAAATAAAAGCCATCTTTGTTCACATTTGACTTTTTTATACACTTGTGTATTATTGATGTAGCAACATTTTTCAAGTCTAGTTTGCTTATATGTAACTAATGATAATATCATTGTAAGAGAGATAACAGTGTGAATCGAGGCATCAGACATAATATTATGACTTCACAATTCCTCCCAACCGTCAACTATTTTATGATTACTTAAATTTTAACCAAATATCCTTGAAGCCAAACCCAACCCAATTTCTTACATAATTTCAGTTCAGCTTTTTGATTAAAGTTTTTTTTTTTTTTTTTTGGTTTATGATGTAGAGACTTTCTTATAATTTTGCATTTATTGTTATACTTTTATTACTATACTTAAGTAGCTCTTTATACGTTTGTACTTTAATTAAGTTCGTTTTTATTGTTTTCATTTTGTGGTTGGGGATTATAAACTGACGGGATAGGATCACTGTAATCCTCAGTTTTTAGTTTTAGGGAAATCCTTATTTCCCCGTATTCCTCCATCTCTATTTATTTTCTCTTTGTCTCTCCGCAATTGGTCACTTGCATCAAGTGGTATTAGAGCTGAATGTGATGAAGATGAAACGTGGCAACACCCCAGTTTGTGATGATGTTCAAAGCGGGTTTTATCTCTGTAACTCTCATGCCATTCATGTGCAAACAATCGATGCCCTACATTTGCGGTTTCATTCGACTGTTCGAAGGAGCGACGCGAGCTTCTCCACTTCAAGGACAATGACGTACCTTACATGGCAACCTCATTGGTAGATTTGCACCCATTCAAGAAATGGGTAACTTCATTACCGTGAATTGAGATCTGCGGCTCCCAGGCTGTTCCTATCAACTAATTTGGGCAGTGCTTCTTGGATCCACTGGCAAGCTTTATCTCATTGGACTGCGCACTTCTACCACTCACTAATTCCGGCCAAACATAAGAGATTACAAGGTAATTTCCATATCAAAACTAATTTTGATTTCTACTGTTTTGATGGTAATCCCCACACCGAGGATTATTTTGATTGCGAGCTAAAATTGGAAGAATTTTTCTCTTGCACTAGTAGCATTCTAAAAAGATAGCAAGTCAGATTTGCTGCTCACAAGTTAATTAGTTGAGCAAAAGCATGGTGGAACCATGTTGTTTGAGCCCGTTGTCTCGAGGACCTGAAAAATGTCAAGACTTAGTAAAAAATGAAGCAGGTAGTGTGAGAACAATTTCCTCCATCAAATTATGATGGGTTATTCTGTTTTAGTTGTATCAACAACTCTGAAGTATTCACTAAAGAAAACAATATCCTTGTTTCTGAAGGTGAGGAGAATTCTTAAATTCAAAAGCCATAAAAAGTGAAATTAAAGAACTTAGAATTATTAAAAGTTTCACAATTGATGAATTTAAGGAAAATGGAGTCCACGACTCACCTGTCTCACAAGATATGAAAAGTTCAAAAAGCTTAACTGTTGAAGAAAATGAAAATTTACTTGCATTTATAGGTTTAAATAGATTGGAACTCTCTATTTCAATAGCTTTAGTTTTTGGTCCAAAGATGTATCTGATGTTATAGTCTTTGGCTTCTATAGTACTTGTTTCCAAAAATCCTTTCGAGGACATCTTGGTCAACCTTCTAAAGCTTGAAGGTGGTGAGTTTGGGAAGTACTTCAACTTACATTCAACTTTCATTAGATAGAATCCTTTCAATTGTGATACCTTGCTTTTTTGGTCCAAAACCTCATGATAGAGTTCCTTTGAAAGAAATAAAAGCAGACTGATATTCTTGTCTAAATAATAAATTTATGAAATTTAATATGAAAATAAGATTACTAAATCTATTGATAAAAAAAAGAACTTCAATATAAAAATCTATATTAAATAATGATAATATTATTTTGATTAATAAAAATGAGAAAATATTATAAAAAAACAAATTAATTAGAATAAAAAAATATAGTTTGTAAATTAGTAAACTCTTTGTATGAATAAAAATAAGTTTCTAAATAATGACATGAAAAATTTGATAAAATAATATTGTTATATGACTTTTTGATTAGTGAGTTTAATAAATATGTTTATATTAAAATTGTTGATAATAGTTATATTATTTTATGTCTTTATGTTGATGATATTTTCATTTTTGGTATGAATCTAAATATTATAAACAATATTAATTATTTCATATAAACTCAATTTGATATAAAGAATTAGGCGAAGTTAATATAATACTAGATGTAAAAATTTGTAGAAATACAAGCATTTTTATTGCTTAATCACATGATATTCAGAATACTTTTTAAGAAATTTAATTATCAAGATGTAAAATTTTGTATGCATTTCATATAACTTTAACTTACATCTTATAAATAATTTGTGTGATAGTACATCACAATTAAAATATTTTCAGATAATTAATTATCTTATACATTTAGTAAATTATTCTCAGGTTAATATTACTTATGTTGTAGGAAGGCTGATTAGAGATACATTAATAATCCAAGTGAAACTCATTGATAAGCAGTAAAAAAGATTTTTAAATATTTAAAAGGCACAATAAACTATTACATCTATTATAATCAATTTCTCATTACTAGAAGGATATTATGATGTTAGTTGGATTGTCAATAATAAAGGCTACTAGTGGTTATCTTTTTACATTTTATGGTGGTGTAATATTAAAGTATAATTTATAGCATTTGGTCTTGTTATTTTTGAAATCGATTGATTTTAAAAGTTTATAATTTATTTACCTTATATTGAAAAATTTATACCTATTATTTTGGTAAATTGTGATAATTAAGTAGCTATAGTAAAAATAATAAGCGCAAAATATAATGATGAAAAAATATCATATGAGAATAAGACATAATTCTTAATATGAATTATTCTTGACCTCCATGTAAGCGCCGTGAGTCGAATCAAGCTCACAATGCAAATTTGACGGACTTCGGATGCAATAGTGTGCAAATCGGAGATGAAATACATCGACAACGATGAAAATTGGTCGAAACGACCTCCGATCGACGAACGGACTCCGCCATCACGTTCAGAATGTTGAAATTGACAAAATATGCATCTTGCATAATTCGACGGTCGACCGATCAAGGAGGGCCGCAGATGAGCTTACGCGCATATCGAGGTCGGGAAGCTGTGACGTTATTCAAATGACCTCCGTTCACAAAATTAATTGTGCCGTTAGAGTCGAAACGTCAAAATCTATCAAATGAGATTGTTCGCGTTCAATTCGGATGAGTATGCGTGAGTATGGAGCAATCAGATACAACAACACGCAAATTAGAGCTGAATACACTCGAAGACATCAAAAATCAGTCGAAATGAACTCCGATCGATGAACAGTCTTCGCCATCGCGTTAAGAATGTCGAAATTCAGCGAATGCAACAGCATAATTTCTGCCGTCAAGGAGGCCGTCGATCGCACGACCGCTCGAGGTCATAAAGCTGTGATGATGTCCAAGCGACATCCCTTCGTGAAATTGATCGCGCCGTTAGTGTCGAAATGCCGAAACCTATTAAATGAGATTGTTAGCGCTCAATTCGGACGAGTCTGTGTGAATATCGAGAGGAAGAGACAAATTTGAACAAATTGACCGTTGAGGCTTGAACCAAAGCGACATTCAATCGTGAAATGGGCTGGCGATTCGTTGGACAGTCAGTAACCTACAATCGATATATATATATGCATATGTAATATTAATTCTATTAAATTAAAAAAAATCCTATAAATACTCCCTTAAAACCTTAAACTAATTTCCATCCCTCCCCACTTCGGTGGTCTCCTCTCTCGTGGCTCATCCTCCTCCCTCTCCCGTCTCTCTCTCTCTCTCCTCCCCAGCCCCAAAAAAAATAAAAAATCCATAAATAACTCCTCCCAAAACCTTAACTTTTCCCATCCCCACTCCCCATGGTGGTGTCTCCTCTCTCCGTGGCAGATCCTCCTCCCTCTCCCCGTCTCTCTCTCTCTCTCTCTCTCTCTCTCTCACGCCCCAGCTCCACTCGTCTGTCTTCTGATGATGAGGTTTCCTCGAACCCCATCGACTGACCGGTTCACGATCACTGTAGCATGAGCATTGTTCACGGCAGCGTAGCGAGCATTGTTCACGTTCGCGCACATTAAGCCCTCGGCGCGTGCTCATGCTCTTGACACCAGGTGATGCGCATCTTTCAGCATGCCTGTGTTGACCATAAATTACCCGTTACCGCATTGGCATGAATCTGTTTCGCATGCGGAGCATGCCTTTGGCAGTGGTGATTCGTCGGTAATTTATATCACTCATACACTTTCTTGGCGTGGTGGGTAGGTAACTCTCAGTAGTCCCTACCGGGGACGGCGTTGAATGTTGTCAAAATCGCCAAACTTGATAAAGGTATAAATAAATTATTAAAAAATCAACTAAAAAGCTAAAATTGATGTGTTAAATTGACATTGCAAGTATGTAAGTACCCGTACATTCTTTTATTGGCGTGACGGGGAAATCTGTGTTTCATATAGGTACTTCAGAGACCTATACATGTCTTTCTTGATATGGTGGGATGACGCATTCGATCGTGGTGTTTACACCACCCATATATGCCTTTCTTGGCATGGTGGGCAAACCCAGCCCCCGTTGTAACCCTCTATGTGGGGACGACGTCGGGAGGCTGTTGAAATGCTGTCAAAATTTTATATAAAAATTTATACTTGCAATGAAGTTCAGTCAAAATAAGCAATATTATGTAAATTCCTTATACTTAAATTAATGCTGAATCAAATACACACGCATGAGCCCCGACATTACGCTGAATGGTTAAACTTAGTATTTGATGATGCTGCGCGGGTTTATTCCTGATTGGGTCCTAGGACCGGATCCGAGTTAATGAAATCTAAAAAATCTAATGATATTATTATAATATCTTCAATAAACTAAAAATTGATACGTATTATATGGCCATCTCGATCATTTATTATTAAATTAATAGAGTCAGGATGCAAACAAATAATAAATCACGATGAGGCGTGTTGAATGAATATTTCAACCTGAGGGGATACTTCTATCAAAATATGATTATAATTTCAAAGTAAATTAACTTAGATTGAATATTAATCTAAATGTAGAATTTAAAATATCATTGAGCTATAAATGTCTAAGTGAAATTTAATATTAAAAACTTAAAGTTAAAAATTCAACTTATTTTTTGATTGTTTTGTCGTGACAAATTAAGAAAACTCAGTTAAAGGAAAGCAAAAATCAATCTGTATGTTCTTTCTCAATCTCATGAAGGGCGTGACCGTGTCCTCCCGTGGTTTGAATAGTAGGCTCCACGTGATCGATTAATGAGTCCATCTTTTGAGTTGTGAATCATAAGATATATCTTGGTAGGACAAAAAATCTTACATGGCTAGGTAGATTTAAAACTTTTAAGCTGTCAAGGTGATTTTAGGCAGCCCATAAGCTTCGACAAGGATCCTTTGTCAAATTGGGTTGACTACCTCCTCTGACTAAGTAGATTAGGGGATGACTAGAGATGGCATATGAGATCTAGATCGGGCGTATCATCGTTCCCCCAACCATCCGCTTTAAGCTAATAATGATGAATTTCATAAATTCTTAAATATAAATTCCAAAACTTCACATGCTGCTACTATACGCTACACATTAAGCGATCTAACGACTAGCCAAAGTTCTCTCTCAGTATTGAGATATGTAATTATAGGTCTTTGCCTTTATTGAAATCTGACCAGATCTAAAGTCTCACAAAATAAGAGCGAAATCTCCGGGTAGTGTCCATCTACTATTCCATTCTAACTCGAAAATTTCACCAACATTTTAAATCACTCTTCATCAGAGAATTGTGAGATAATATAAAAGATGTATTGTCACTTACCATATTATTACTCTAAGAAAAGTATTGTAGATTTATTGATAAAATGCTTGCACATGCTTCTATATTGAGGTCATTAGAGGGGATGAGGTTAAAATAATCTTCATAGCGAAAACTTAACCTTTAGATTGAAAAACTCATGATAGAAGGTTTAATGTGATAAAAACAAACTTGATTTAATGACCGATAAAAATATAATTATAAATATTTTAAATGATATCCTTATATATATAATTGTGTTAATCTGGAATGAATAAGTGTGAGTTATAGCTGTTAATGATATTGAAGATAGATTTTTATGAGATATTATAATTATTGTGTATTTTGAAAATCTCACTTATATAAGTATTGAAGTAATAGACTTCTGCAATAAAATTTTTTCAAGATTTTAAAATACTTATGAATTGAAATAAAGGTGCGTGGCATTTAAAGCACATCTTTGAATAGAAATTACAGAGTGCCTCATATTATATATGTATAAAATGATATAATAATTTACACACCTTTTTCAAAATTTTATTTACCATGATATTTATTATTGTTAGATATTAATTATACTAAGTAAAAGTTCAAATCTTAAAGATATTTTCACTGAATGTATAATAAAAATTGTTAAATAATGAGAAATTTGATTATTGGTCTTTTATTTTATTCACATTTAATTATTTTATTTATATATGTTATTATTATTTTAATTAAAGAGGAAATTGTTACAATTAAAATAATAATAATAATAATAATAATAATAATAATAATATTATAACATTATAATATTATAATGTTATAATACTATAACATTATTAACATTTATAAATGTTAATATTATAACATATAACATAAATTAAATAAATAAAAATAAAGTTAATAAATTTGTAACTTAAAAATAATAGTCATTAATGATTATAGATTATAAATAAAATTTTAATATTTTATTATCATCCTTAAATTATAAATACATGAGAGTATGATCAAGAAAGGGATGAACATATTATGAATACTTTTTTATTTTTTTCATTAATTTTCTTTCTTGTTATTCTTTCATTTTAATTTTGTGAATAACTAGAGACATACGAGTAGTTCGAAGTTTTATTGATGAGTTATGGTGCACATATAATCAAGATAAGGAATATATCATATCTCACGAATAAAAGAGAGATATAAATTGATATACTCAAGATTTGAGTTATTCTAAAAGATGGTATCATCTGCACGCTCTTGAAGGCTATTTTAATTTCATTAGTTTTATTTTTTATTTAATTACTTATATTAAATTTATTTCCTAATTTTACATTATCAATTTATTCTATAATTCTAACAAGGAAGCAAAGCGAAGATAACTCCCGTCTTTCCTCTCACACTCTCAGGCGCGCGCTTCAGTTTGTCTAAATCTCGTAAATCCGCCTCTCAACAGAGTAAATCAAGATTTATCATGCGAAAGCGGCTTTAACGAGATTACACACAGCAGAGGATTTAACTTGTCCAAAAATATCGTTTGGTGGATTTTAAGTTAAATCCGGCTTAAATCCTGCTCAAATCCTGCAACCAAATATCCCCGTAGTACTAAATCGCGTTTAGGTTAGAATCATGCTTTGAGATATGGGGCATACTCAAATGTATTAGTTACGATAGAGCCAATAGTTAGATTGCTTCAAGCTCAGCCCTATAAAATCTTCCTCAGACGATGCGCTTTTCAGTAAATTTGGGCTATTCTTAACCTATGTGGGACGACGTGCCACTTCCTGTGGCCTGGATGAGTAACCCTGTCCGCCCATCCATACCGGATAAAAGAACAACGTAGAAAGCTACAAGGAAGCACAGAATAATTTGTTTCAACCCTTAAAAGCTCCATCCCATCTACTCGAGCAGACAACTGTAAAGAAAATAGGAACAAATGGAGAAAGACCACTTGATATAAATGTGGGTTTCACGTGGAAACTGAAACTTGAAATCAACGACAACTTATGGCTTGCTGCTTAACACGATAAAATCAGATGTTTAACGTTCAAACCACAGTTGGCATCCGTAGAAATTCAAAACTAAAATAAAGAAGAGTAACAGCGGAATAACAAACATGAGATAAGCATCAAGCAGCTGCCGTATTCCATTAACCAGGATTAGTGGTGTCGTAGGTGAATGTATTGTTCATTTCTTAGCGAAGAGGCCCCCAAAGACGCCGCCACTGCCATTGGATTTCTTGTTGCTGGGGACAGAGATGGAGTTGGGGGACTTGCGGCGAGTGGTACCAGTACCGCCGCCGTTGTTTGTCTCCTCAACCTTCTTGAGGATTGGATCCGTCTCGACGAGCTGATCCTCCTTTTGGAGACCGCCCAGTATCCAATCGAACAGCCCCTTCTCCTCCGCACTGCCGCCAGTGCTTTTGGTTGTCGCTGTCGCCTGAAACACCTTTCCGCTCGCAGCTGCTGATGCAGCAAAAGCCATGCTCAGAGATGCCATTGAACTTATTGCTGCGTTCTACCTGCACGCGCTCCTCAGGCAAGAGGGACGTCGAGTTTTCTAAACCTCTCTTCCCTCCATTGGCTTTTATGGAATCTTAGCGATCAAGTTGAGTGCTTGAATGATGCCCCTTTTGTGGGTGATCAGACGGTTATGAGGATGCTGACGTTGGACCTTTCGTGGGGGCGAAGAGTATCGACAGCACGAGCCGTCCACAAGTGCCTTATCTGAATAATCCCTGAATTCTGGTTGTAAAAGTTTGAGGTGGCAGTTAAGGTTCTAACTGAGTCAAATTAACATATGAGCTGAACTATGATTAATTGATTAGTAAATCGTAGGTTAATTTGATGAGCCAATAAATTTTTATTTTTTTTACATGAATAGTTCTGATTGAAGAAAAATTACAGGATAATGATCTAGTTCAACTACGTTGCTATAACTTAAAAAGTACAACATTTCACCCTTATTAGTAGAGGGCAAAATTTTTTAAATAGGTACATTTAACCCTGATTAGATTTAGATCAATTTTTTTTTTTTATGAAAATAGCATATCATGATGACGACGACCATCACCTTTATCGCAAAACCCGCTACTGATTTACTTTCCTTTCCTTTCCTATTCCGCTTTCTCTGGTTCCGCCTTCCTTATTCAAAGAATCAAGCACCACCGACCAAGGGAGGTCGTGCCATGAGAGGTCGCCGCCTATTTCGGCAAACAAATCGGATTTTGTTTTCCTCTTGTCTTACCCGCTCCTCCACGATTTCAAAACCACGCCAAGGCTGGAGGTCGCCGCCAAGGGAGAGCTCCCGCCATCCGTCGAGTGCGCCACTGTCGGAAACGGGTTATTTCTTTATTCGTGCGCCGATTAAGGTAATTTTTTCCGTAAATGGGTAACTTGTGATAGATCTTGCTTTGTGGTGTCTGATTTTGCTTATTTCGGTTATTTATTTACATTTGTATTTTTTCCCCGAATGCAACACTTTTCTTCACATTAGAGGTACTTGATCTTTTTGAGATATTCATAGGCCATGTGTTTATTCCTTTCATAATAGTTTCTAATTCACCATCTTGTCATTTTAAGAATAGTATAATTGCTTGGATCAATTATAATTGTTAATGTAGTGTCACTGAATGGTTGCATGATGAAGTAACGCGTGTCATTTTGAAGCATCATGTATATTACTTGACTCTATTATAACTATATTTGTTATGTTTTGATTGTGGCAATCAAATATAATTATAGCTTGAGTTATTCAAACATTATGCAAATATTGGAAAAGAATTTTCAAAACATCTTTAAGTCATATTCAAACACTGTTCAAATCTATTTTCAAATAAGAGTTTGAACCTATTTTTGAATGAGAGTTTGAATGAAGTTCAAACATGTTTCTAACATATTTCAGTTTTTTTAGAATAAGATCTCCATTTCATTATTTTGCATCAAAAGTGGAGATATTTTGATTTTTATAATTTTTTTTAATAATTTAATGATGATAGATATAAATACATAAATATGATAATTAAAAAAATAAAAAATAAATATAAATGCATCTAAATTGACTAACTGATTTATAAAATTCCAAAATATATTTACCTATTACAAAATAATCTCTACATTCTTGTTTTCATATTACTATCACACTTATTATATTAATGAGTTTGTCTCCTTCACATATTTAATGAGGTTGATAATTAAAAAAACAGAACAATTGTTAGAAAATTGAATATATTTCCATTAACTTAATGATAATTTATTTGATAATTTATCATTACTAAACTTTGAGATGCAATTTCTCTTAGCGATTTTGCAATGGTTTGGTGATTTGAGAGTGTTAGTAGCCATATGTCTTCTGCCAATATGATTTTGGTGCAGAATGCGACAATATTCATCTTTATGAAAGCTATGATTAGAATCTACTCTCCTTTGTCCTTTATGAGTTTGAAAATATCGCCAACTACAATGCGCAATTGTATTATATCTTGAAATGTTTTTCTCCGCGGGGAGAGGAAGAATTCTTCTTTGAGTTGTTGTTAGTTGAATAATGAGTTCAAAACTGCAGATAGCTTTTATTATGATGGCGAATCAATATGTTGATAATTTTTTCGACCTATATTGGTGGAAAAATCAACCAATTCGATCCCACGGGCGACTAACTTGGGGTTACAAAAGCGAATCATGAGATCATTGAAGTTAGACCATGCAAAATCATGTGTTAATCTTATAGTCGGTTTTCTATTGGGCCGTATTTATCGCTACACATATTATTGACGATGAAGTATGTGAATGACTCAACGCAATGGCGGCAACCATAGTAATTTATGTTGAAGTTCGGAGTTAAATTGTGAGGAAAGAGATGTTGCCATTAATGAGGAGCATCACAAGAGCTTCAATTGATGAATTCATCACACTTGATTTGCATGAACTCACGGAAGCATACTGACAGGAGTAAAGTGAAATGTACAAGTTCTGCAATTAGCTTGAGGCAGGTGGACGTAGTGATGGGTATGAAACTATGCCTTATGCAACAAGTAATGATGATGAGGGGCGATAGGATATGGATCTTCTTTAAGGGACAAATATCCATCTGTCGAGAGCTTATTAGGGGACTACCCAATTAGAACAAGCCAAACAGAGTACTTTACAACAATGAGATAATGCGTCATGCTCAAACGAGAATGGATGAAGAGCTAACATTTGATGGGCCTTGATAAGTCAACTTTGTAGTTGAAAGTTGCATTCCGGATGAATCATGAAGGTATGTGCTTTCTTGATAAGAAGCACCGGTTTGCTCGTGGTTGGTATCATAAACAACGCCGACTATGTGATCTACCAAATAAATCCAAGTTCACCATATTATGAACTCACCTTGCATGTGGCACATGCAAGTTCGCCAGAGATTAGGAGTGTATGGAGAATTGACAAAGACACGACATACATATGGTCATTCGCCTCGGACATGCAATGTACAACCGCTTATCGCGATTTCATTCAACCGCAATTAGGCCATCCTGGATTTAAAGCCCGAGAGATTATTGGCCGTAGTCAAAATTTAATATCGAAAGTGTCGCATACGAAAAGCTTGGATGCACGCCGCAGGCAATCAAGGTTATTTTAGAAGTTGGGAGGAATCTTATTGATTATTGGAGAAATTCATGTCTGTTATATGCTCGAATGTCGGATCGGTCTACGAGTACCGTCGAAATACCGATTTCAACGCATTATCGTCCGTCGAGCCTTCAATTATTGGTTGGCATCGCCCGCTTTATGTCTGATGAGACTTTCCTCCTAGTGGACTCACTCCATCGAATTGATGCCATAACGGATTATTTCCACTTTTGCGTAGAGAATCGAAAAGTATTGAGTCGTGGTTGGTTTGAGAGTTAGTTCCATTGATCTGCAAGAGGTGATTTGTGCATCATTTCGACCGACGCGAGGTTGGTGGGTGCAGGGAGATATTACCGGGTTGCACATCGCTTCTAAGACATTTTGCGAAAACTTCAAAAGCAAGCAAACTTGGAATCGGAGATGTTGAATTCATATGCCAAAAAATGTATGTGGTTATGATGAATGATTTTTTATTGTATGACCGATATCAAGAACATCGACAGAGGCCTACATGTCGTAGGATGTACATCACCTCATGATGATGGGTACATGTATGACACAATGACTACAAATGCACTCGAATGCTTCAACGGTGTACTTAAGAGAGACGTGGGTTTTGCCAATCTGCATTGGGTCTAATATATTATAACATATACGCGTTCATGAAACGCCCTGGACTCAACATCGATAATCGCGACGACTCCATGTTCTCTCCTGACTAAGGCAACTTTGTAGTAAGAACAGGCAAGGAGATGAGCAATAATTAATAAGGTTTTGCTTCCAGAACAGAACATGGTGGAGTGTATGAGAATCATATGTCTCACGATATCTACGACCACAAGCTTATCATCCATGTCCTCATCATTTCTGTTGGCGGATATATAAGCCTGCATCGACTACTACACCTTGGACTCCATCGAAACATCTGAAGAAAGCTTTCATCATCCCCGATCGTGATGAGTGGCAGAACACATCATCGGAACTTGCAGTACACCCTCCGAGATATTAAGAGGAAGTCGTCGACCACGTCATTGCGATTGAAATACTATGGATGAAAATACCACAAGTAAATCAAATTTGTAGTTTATGTAAAAATATAATAGAAGAACGCGTGCGCAAAGACCGGCGAAGTGAGCTAATCATTATGGATAAATTGTTACACTATATCTATGTAATCCTAAGTTTCGACATTATAATTAATGCAATATATCTTAGCCAAGGGTTTCTAATGCTAATATATAGTTTAATGGATAAAATTAGGTCCCCAGCATTAGTTTTACTTGCATTCAATGTTATGGGGATTGATGGGATCTTAATCGCAATCAATCAACTACCTCAATCACAGGAAAATCAAGCTCATAGGAAAACTTTTCTCCTCCATTGGTGCAAAGATTTGAAAAGCCTAAATTCTTGAGATCTGACTTTCTTGATTGCCAAAATGTGATTGTAAAACTCTATCATCTCACCTTTTACAACATCTGATTCAAAAAGAAAATGTGCCGAGGCCAAAGATGCATGCCCACACAGCTCGATCTGAAAAGTGTAATGCCAGTGATTTAGCATAAAGGCAAACCAGAATTCAATAGAAATTTTTTGTTTTGGTTGACACCTTATGCAACAACTGAATTTTTCCATATCCATGGCATAAGCCTACACTTTCTCCATACTGATTCTCATTTTATACAAAGCTAAATGGTAAGAGAAATTATTATAAGTGAAATGAAGAAATGAAGGGTACAAGAATGAGAACTATTTGTCTATTTGGCGTTCTTCGAGAATTTCAAATCAATTTATCTAGAGGGCAAAAAAAAGTTTAGGCTTAGCTTAACCCCTCATTAAACTGGAGTACGGGAAGCTAGATTAACCATCCTTATCCTAGGTTAACATTAACATGTATGCCTTCAATTTCATACGGTTAAACTAAGGTTTTCAAACTTCAATTGAATTGGTCTTGAAATAGTATTTTAGTTTCAATGATTTTCTCTTGCTATATTTCCAAACAAAACTAATATGATTTCAATTGAATAAATTTTAATAATGCAATATCAACATTTTCATAATAAATTTCTATATTATGGAATATATATATATATATATATAATAAACATATACATACATATACATATCTATATACATACATGTATGCATCTATATATATACATATGTATGTGTGTGTACAATAAAAGTTCACTTTTCAACTTTGAGTAAATTTTGCAAACTCGCACACATGTAAATATAATCAAACTTCAAACCCATAATCCATGCTAATATATATTCAAATCTTATGTTGATACATGAGATTACTTACCATAAAATAGGTTTTCTCACTTTTATTGCACTCAAATAGTTCAACATCTATAAAAGTATAGAACATAAATTGTCAAGGAAAAACTAATTATTATGTCTCATATAATTTTATATAAATCTGATTTTCTATGTCTGAATCTTTTATTTTGAATTGTTCTAATCGCTGACCTGCTTTTCCTATAGGACAAGGATAGAATTTGAAAACTAGCTATAATATGTAATTCACATTCTCGAATCCAAGTCATTCTTGAAAAACAGATGACTTCATAATTCTTCAAACGGTGTCAAACGCGGTGTTATCTAACGGATAGTGTTATCTAAAAGCTTCATTGCTCAGGTTGCTATACGGAATATTAACTAACTTGTTGATATAGCTTCTTTTATGTACATACACTATTTTCTTTATGTTGTGGTTTGTGAGTTAGCTTTGATTTCAGCGAGGTCCCATGTTTTCAGGCCGGTTCCATGCGAACGCTAAATCTGCTGCGCCGGGCCCCGGCACGTCGACCAGAGAGTCGTAGAGAAATCCCGCCGACGATATGAATTTCGCTTCCATTCGCAACGACACCACGCGAATTTACGCTGCATCACATTTCCTGCACGTAGATAATCGAGAGGCGAGCGGCGGTTAGCGGAAGCGCGATGAATGACTCGCGATTCACCGTTGACCGCGCGGAATTTATGCCGGCTGCGTCACATTTTCTGCACATTAATTCCGCGTACCGGTGCCAAACGGTGTCGGAATGGAGCGAAATTTATATCGTCGGAACCGGAACGGATTTATCTACGACTCTCCTGTTGATCGAACGTCGGCCGCCCGACGCCGCAGATTTCGCGCGTCGCATACCGACTGCTCGTGAAATGTGACACAGCCGGCGAAATTCAGCTGCACGGTGTCAAACGGTGTCGGAATGGATAAATTCATATCGTCGAACCGAACGGATTTCTACGACTCTCTTGGTCGAACGCCATCATCGACGCGACGCAGATTTCGCTGCACATGGAATCAACAATTTCATTGCTGTTTTTGATCTGTAGTCTTTGAAGAATTATGAAGTCATCTGTTTATATGTTTATGTAAAGGATAGTGTTATCTAGAAGCAGAAAATGTGATGGGTTGCTTTGCTGAATATTAACTAACTTGTTGATATGGCTTCTTTTATGTACATATACTCTTTTCTTTATGTTGTAGTTTGTGAGTTCGCTTTGATTTTCAGTCAGATCTCGTGTTTTCAGGCCCGTTTCATGCACGAATGCGTGCAATCTGTTTCATTGTAGCAAGGAACGAAAAATTGGGTTGCTTTTACTGTAATTTGCCTAAAGAGTTTTGAGTCTGAAGGATGCAAAAAGGCAAAATTTAATAGCATGTCTTTATTCATCTCTTCTGATGTTTCTCAAACATGTTGATGATTCTACATGATGACGCGTATGTTGATGAGAATCTGTGGCTCAAAATTTTAGAGCATTAGGAAAAATTAAGTTCGGGTGGTTGTGTAATTAGCTATATGTAATTGCAAAAGTAAAGTAAGAAAGAATTAGTAGATTGAGGTTAGTTGTTGTAGAAAATTGGAAGTAAAACATCATTAACGATTTGGGTGTGAATATTTAGGATGAGGATTACATTTCACCTAATCTATTTTTGTTCTCTCTAAATCTTGTAAGTATACATATTTGGTATGGCATATGCAAGGGGTGATGCTTGTTTCTAACAATTTTAGATACGAAATATTGCTCTAAAAAATCTTTGTATAAATATTTGATGGGGTGAGTTAATTATTTTTTTGAGTAAAAGTTATTTAAAAATTGAAGATCTATTTATAAAATCGAGCTTTAATAATTTTGAGTAAATCATGCTTTTTGTATTCAGCAAAGCAACCGTGTTTACATAATTTGTTCTCCGTGTTTAGGGATGTGGAGACCGATCACGTTGGGATGATTATTTCAAAGCCAGAATCTATCTTTATATTAGTAAAGCTTTCATGTCAATTAGTTTGAATTTAATTGATTTGTGTGTTGTAGGTAGGATGTCCGCCGAAGAAGGTGCTCACTCAGGAGGCTAAGACGCGTGAGGAGACCAGTGGACTACGGGCCTACGCCGCCCAAGTCCACCCGCGATAGCACTATTCGGCTGAGCAGCACATCGACGGTAAGATTTTGTAAGTCCGTGTGTATTGATTTTTCTTATATTTTTTTGTTGAAATATAATTTCATATTGTGTAGGTTTCTCGCATCACGTGCTTATGTTCAAAGAGTGGTGAACCGCCCTAGATTCATGACCGCCTTATGAACATTTGGATTGGATTGTGTCCTGATGCGTACATTCACATAGATCACCACCTTCTCACAACATTGGGTGGTCTACTGCACACCCATTCCATTTTCCCATTGGCGAGATGACGATCACACTGTAGGATGTTGCTATGATCCTCGTGATTATAGATGACCTATTCATTATTTGTTGTTGGAGGCGGCGGTGGGCATCATGGCTAGATTGCTTTGATGAGTTGATAGGAGCACATCCTGAGCCGCACTGTCTACCACGATCCGATCCACCATATCACATCGAGTTGAGAATGGGGCAAGCGACGCACATACGCTTTGCCCCTACGGTACGTGGATGGATGTGGATTCTTACTTAGATCTGCCAGAGCTTTAGTTTAACATGCATGTCAGAGCTTACATTCTTTTTACAATTGACTGCTTCCTTATGCCAGACACTTCGTGTTCGGAGATTCACCTACAGTATCTGCCCCTACTGGAGGATCTTGACATGTTCAGAGAGTTCTCATTAGGAGCAGCGGTGCTTGCTCATTTATAGGAGATGAACGGGCAAGCACACGAATATTTGCTGCTTACGACAAGGAGTGTCAGCATGTTCGGCAGATCGACGTTACATATTCCATACCCGACAGACATAGATGGGCTCAGTGTGGGTTGTCACTGGAATGAAGGGTTTATCCAAGAGGTGACACTAGCCCATATTAGAGTAGACGAGATAGATACCGCAGAGTCGTATGTTTTTTGTAAGTGTATTTTTTGGGACAACTTTTGTATGATAGATAGAACCCCAATATTCATCTCAAACAACATAAGTGATCCGGGAGCCATCACGGAGTTCGATCCGTGCAACGGTCGCAGATATATGCTTACATGGGGATGACAAATGGTAGAGTACCCCGATTAGTTGGAAACGAGTTGAGTGGCACTGATCGTGTGCTCGAGCCTTCCACTTACGACCGAGGTACAGATTCTTCTTCGTGCAGTGGATGGTCGAGGGAAAGCCGACATGATCGAGCACCACCGTATATATATCATGGGGAGAGCAAAGCGGAGTTAGGTGGTGGTAGACTCTTCCCGAGGTTGGGGACATGGATACATGAGATGGTATCGCCTCGGGCTTCACTATATATATCACCCACAATACCCCGCATTATTACCCTCGAGCTCACGAGATCGACTCATGATAAGCCGATTTCTTAACCGTGATAATAATTTTTTTCTAATTACATCATACACGCTCCAATGTGGCGAGCACATATGAATACCGGGATATATTCCGACGCTATTTTAGAGGCGGATGACAGTAGATTCGAATCAATCAACAGTATGAGGGGTTGTGGACTTCTAAACATGTATATTTCGATAGCGCATGAGAGACTTTAGAGGTACTTCCGCTGGATGCGATGGATATTGGTCCATCATACCAAGTATGGGACCATCTACATATACATTTACACGCCACCATAGTATTCGCATCTGTGGATCTATGTGGTCACAGATGCACCCTTGGCAGTAACCAGTTCCTCCTACGTATGGGCCTCCCTCATTCCATATGACACCCCCGTATGGTCTGTATCATGGTTACTCGCAACAACCATCCGAGCAAGCTGAATCGGAGGACCAAAGAATCGGAGCATCGCCGAGACCGCCACGCCACCACCATTATACACTGGTAGTGATGCGATACCGCATCGTAGGCATCGTCGGAGATAGTCGTATGTACTATTATCTTCTGTCCATACGGGATTATATTTTGTTGTATGTGTACTTACTTCTGAGTGGTTGTTTTTATAAGATGTCTGTGATACATGCGATCATTAGGATTTCACTGCAACTTGTTGATGGGACTGCACAATATTGTTATATATATTTCAATTGAAGAGCATTAAAGGCTTGTTGTGCCAATGCAAAATTTGTTAATTTGTATGTTGTTTAACTTAAAATGTTTCTCGTGACAAAAGGAATTGAATAATGTAGAAATAGATGATATTAAATATTATAATTCTTGGTTTTAGAGGAAATGAATCTCTTAAGAATTTTTTTGGTGAATCCACATATCAAAACTTCTATATGTCATTTGTAAAAATATTTGTGAGATTGTTGCTTATCATATAATACATTCAAATCTTCTAAATCAATAACATTGCTCCTCCAAACCTTCAAATCCGCCATTTTCAGGCATTTGCAAAATCGCTACGATCGAGCCTCAATCACAAATTTCAACCAACAAAAGTCCTAAACAGCGTATTTGATTCCAACGATGCAAATTTTGCTCAATTCTCACATCAGATGACTTATACAAAAATATTCATTTGTTTTGAATTTTCACCTGCGCTTTCGCAAGATTTGCACAATGCACGTATGAAGCTAATCATAAATTTCAACCAACATAAAAATTTTTATGATTCCAATGATACAAAGTTCGCCAATTCGAATGTGACTCGATAAAATATGATAATCGCACATTTTTTTTAAAAATTTAAGTCCGCTTGACTGACGATGCCTATTTTTTCATAAATTTTTTTTTTGATGCCTAAATTGCTAATCGATTAACAATGTGCTTATTTTAAAATAATCCCATTAGTAGAGGTATGATTTCATTGAAGAAGAGAAAGATCAAACAAAGGATGATAAATATGGGTTCATTCAATAGTGGGTGATGACAAGTAATGGACATCATTATTGATTAATAGTAGAGGTCGATGATGGTGTCAACATGTAATGATGACAATCATTGGTGGCTGACTACAATAGGCTTCAATGGGATGTCAATGGGCATCATCAGAGGGCTTCAACAATGGCTGTTGATGGGCGTCTATAGAGGATGATAGTGAGCATCGGTCATGGCTAATGATGGGTGTTGGCAATAGTTGATAACCTTCAAATCATGGATGTCAAGGAAGAATGATGGCAAAAGTCAGGCCTCAATTGCATACAATAATGAACATTTAATGCTGATTGGAAGAACTCTCAAACTCTTGAGTCTTAAAGTCTTCTATACTAGAATCCTCCTCTATAATGTGCATAAATAGTGCTTATTTATAAATTTTCAAAGAGACATTCTAATTATCTTGATAAAATATTTGAATATTCATGATGATTAACTTAATCATTTGAGATTTTTCTAGACATTCTTTGTGCTTAGTTAGTTTTAACATATGCACACAAAAAAATTAGAGGTTATTTGGGCCTTCAAATATTTAGTTTTTTTATTATGCCTTATGGGTGTTTGATCATGAGTTAGTAAAGTGCATGCATGCATAAGTTTTATTACTTGAGGCATTTGGACTATTGCAAAACAAATAGATCGGTGTAAAGTGAAGACCAAGTGAAGATCGTCATCATCGGAGGCCATCATTGGCCATCGCCGACCACCTTTATTGGCCATTGCCAGCTGTGGGCTCCGAAAATTTGCTACCTACCTCTTCGATGAAAAGAGTAGTTTTAAATGTCGTGAAATTTTCGGGCGAGATGAGATAGATAAGATACTACCCAGATTTCATCCTCATTTGGTGAGAACTTTAGATCTGGTTCCGGGTTTCTATAAAGCAAGCCTATAGTTAATTATCCTCCCACAAGTAAGAGAGAACTTTCGATTAAGAATGCTAAATCGAATACATAGATATAGTAAGAGATGTAAAATTTCATAATTTAAGATATGAAATTCATCATTTGAGCTTAAACTAGATGGTTGGGGATGGCGTGCGATCTAGATCCCATGGTTCCGCCATCTCAAATGTGGTCCCTAGTCTACTTAGTTAGAGGAGGTATGACCCAACCTAATAGAAGGATCCTCATCAAGAATATATGCCGTCCAAAAATCCTTGTAGACTTGGGGTGATGTTTGTCAAGGAGACATGATTAAGTCTACCTTACACGTGAGGGTTATTCCCTATCAGTATTCTATGATTCACAACTCTCAAAGGCGAGCCATTGGAGCATACGTCATATAGTGATCATAATATAATGGGTCGGGACCAAACCACCGTCGAGAGATTCTCGTAATTGCTATTTAATTTGATTTGAAAATTTGATTAATTTGAGTATGTTTAAACTTTAAATCATCGACTCTGTTTAGGCTATAAAAGGATTAAATCTACTGTCACTTGACAGAATCAGTTTCTCATATATTTTATTGATTTGAATCTTTTATTATATGTTTTTAAGTTTTGTTAACCCGGACCCAGTCCTAAGATTAAATCGGGAAGTAACCCGTGCAACATCCTCAGACACTTGAATTTAGGCATTCAGCATAGTGTCGGGGCCCATGCGGGTGTTTATAGCTTAGTTATTTATCTAAGGAGATAATCTTAAGTCTACCTTAGCTGACAGATGGCTATTTGTCCTATCAAGTATACCCTATGATTTACAACTCAAAGGGCAGAGCCATTGGGGAGCATATGAGATATAGTGATTGATAATATAATGGAGTGTGGCCAAACCACCGTCGGAGGACTACGTAATCGCCTTCATCTGGAGCTCTTGGCCAAGCCACACAATCGAGGACACGCCGCGTCCTGACAAAAGCTTGATTGAGAGTGAACATAGTAGAACACTTGATTTGACATTGGCTCCTTTGTGAGCTTGAGTTTTCTTAATTTGTCACCCCCGACAAACTATTGCGGAAGGTGGATAGATTGAGTTTTGCTTTAAGCTTTTAATGATAGAGTTTCATTTAAATAATTTTTTAGATTAACACTCAATTTGAGTTAGTTTGATTTGAAAATAGAATCACATTTTGATGGAAATATCCTCTCTGGTTGAAATTATCATTTAACACAGCCATCATTAGAGTAGTTAATTGATTGATTAAATCAAAATATATTTTTAGACCTTGTCCACTCTGTTTAGCTCCTAACAGAGGATCAGATCTACTCACTAAGTTGAAATTCTCATAATTGATTTTTAGGTTTTGTTAACGGATCCGATCCACAAAGCAAAAAATCCGTATGACATCCTCGCTTGAATTTAGGCATTCATAGTGGGGCACATGCAGTGTATTTAAAATTGCCTTAATTGCTTGTCAAGTGATGCGAATCCGGTGACGAAGAAGACGTTGTAAATGGAGCTAATATCTTATTAGATTTTTCAGATTAATATTTAATATATTCCAATTTAGCTTGCGAAGCCTTTTTAGATATTAAAATTTGCACTTGAAATCTCATGTCCGACACGTCAGGTATTTATAGGTTAGCTAATTTCATCTAATTAATGAAATCATTGATTTTAAAATCATAATTAGAATGAAATTCCTTAATTTTTGATTAAAAGCTATGATATTTGTAGAACCTGATTTAGTATCGTCTTGTTTTTAAAAGAGTTGCATTCTGATGGCGAAGAAGGCATTATGAAGCTATATGTTTAAATGATAATTTAATTTGTTATTTTAAGAAAAGATTTACTCTCAGTGACTTTCATTTTTCCCTCTTCTTTTTTTTTACTTGTATTTGTTGTATGTTATTTTCCCTCCCTTTTTTGTTGTTTGAAGTTTTTAATTTGAGTTTTAGCTTTAGATTTTCTTGTTTAACATTCTTAAGTCAATTCATTTTATGCTCTCATTTTTTTAAGTCAAAAGATTTGACGTAATTTTAGCGACCTCCCGTCATCTCAGCGTAGTGATCGAGTGTTTTGGCCTACCCGCACGATGAACCGACGGTTGGTGTTTTGGGCCGACCTTCAATCTTGTTAGCACGATGAAGCATAACCTTTCACCATAAAAGAAAATATATATGTAAATATTCTAAAATGTGCGTTATCTCCAGCGTGATCAGCTGCTCACACCTTGATGAGCGGACGGTTGGTGTTTTGAAAAGCAGGCACCTTCAATCCGTTGCACGATGAACATAACGAGGCTTTCAATCACTCGGTATGTCCTGATGAGCGTAGCAAGTGGTGTCCTGGAACACCACGGTCGAATTTCATCTCGTCATACCCTGATGAGAATGACGAGGCTTTCAGACTTATTTTTCGCAATTGTTTGTCGGATGTGACAAATTAAGAAAGCTCTAGTTCACAAAGGAGCTAAAGACAAATCAAGTACACAACTATGTTTACTCTCAAACAATCTCATACCGAAGGGCGTGACCGTGTCCTCTAACTGTGAGCTCCACATGATCGCGATTACGAGTCCAAGCTCTTTTGAGTTGTGAATCATAAGATATACTTGGTAGGACAAAAAGTCTTCTGTTAGCTAAGGTAGATTTAAGCTTGTTTTCTTAGACAAATATCACCCTCTGTATGAGGATTTTTTAGGCAGCATAACCACGACGGATCCTGTCAAATTGGGTTGACTACCTCCTAAGTAGATTAGGGGACGGATGACGAATATGAGATCAGATCGTGTCGTCGTTCCCAACCATCCGCTTTAAGCTAATAATGATGAATTTCATAAATTCTTAAATATAAATTCCAAAACTTCACATCTTCTTCGCTACATACGCATTAAGCGACTAGCCAAAGCTCTCGGTATTGAGATATGTAATTATAATGCTTTGCTTTATTGGAAATCTGGAACCAGATCTAAAGTCCTCACAAAATAAGAGCGAAATCTCTGGGTAGTGTCCTATCTACTATTCCATCTGCTTTCTGAAAATTTCACCAACATTTTAAATCACTCTCTTCATCGAGAGGTCGGTGGCGAATTTTCGGAGCCCATAATTATATAAAAGATGTATTGTCACTTACCATATTATTACTCTAAGAAAAGTATTGTAGATTTATTGATAAAATGCTTGCACATGCTTCTATATTGAGGTCATTAGAGGGGATGAGGTTAAAATAATCTTCATAGCGAAAACTTAACCTTTAGATTGAAAAACTCATGATAGAAGGTTTAATGTGATAAAAACAAACTTGATTTAATGACCGATAAAAATATAATTATAAATATTTTAAATGATATCCTTATATATATAATTGTGTTAATCTGGAATGAATAAGTGTGAGTTATAGCTGTTAATGATATTGAAGATAGATTTTTATGAGATATTATAATTATTGTGTATTTTGAAAATCTCACTTATATAAGTATTGAAGTAATAGACTTCTGCAATAAAATTTTTCAAGATTTTAAAATACTTATGAATTGAAATAAAGGTGCGTGGCATTTAAAGCACATCTTTGAATAGAAATTACAGAGTGCCTCATATTATATATGTATAAAATGATATAATAATTTACACACCTTTTTCAAAATTTTATTTACCATGATATTTATTATTGTTAGATATTAATTATACTAAGTAAAAGTTCAAATCTTAAAGATATTTTCACTGAATGTATAATAAAAATTGTTAAATAATGAGAAATTTGATTATTGGTCTTTTATTTTATTCACATTTAATTATTTTATTTATATATGTTATTATTATTTTTAATTAAAGAGGAAATTGTTACAATTAAAATAATAATAATAATAATAATAATAATAATAATAATATTATTATTATAACATTATAATATTATAATGTTATAATACTATAACATTATTAACATTTATAAATGTTAATATTATAACATATAACATAAATTAAATAAATAAAAATAAAGTTAATAAATTTGTAACTTAAAAATAATAGTCATTAATGATTATAGATTATAAATAAAATTTTAATATTTTATTATCATCCTTAAATTATAAATACATGAGAGTATGATCAAGAAAGGGATGAACATATTATGAATACTTTTTATTTTTTTTCATTAATTTTTCTTTCTTGTTATTCTTTCATTTTAATTTTGTGAATAACTAGAGACATACGAGTAGTTCGAAGTTTTATTGATGAGTTATGGTGCACATATAATCAAGGAATATATATCATATCTCACGAATAAAAGAGAGATATAAATTGATATACTCAAGATTTGAGTTATTCTAAAAGATGGTATCATCTGCACGCTCTTGAAGGCTATTTTAATTTCATTAGTTTTATTTTTTATTTAATTACTTATATTAAATTTATTTCCTAATTTTACATTATCAATTTATTCTATAATTCTAACAAGGAAGCAAAGCGAAGATAACTCCCGTCTTTCCTCTCACACTCTAGGCGCGCTTCAGTTTGTCTAAATCTCGTAAATCCGCCTCTCAACAGAGTAAATCAAGATTTATCATGCGAAAGCGGCTTTAACGAGATTACACACAGCAGAGGATTTAACTTGTCCAAAAATATCGTTTGGTGGATTTTAAGTTAAATCCGGCTTAAATCCTGCTCAAATCCTGCAACCAAATATCCCCGTAGTACTAAATCGCGTTTAGGTTAGAATCATGCTTTGAGATATGGGGCATACTCAAATGTATTAGTTACGATAGAGCCAATAGTTAGATTGCTTCAAGCTCAGCCCTATAAAATCTTCCTCAGACGATGCGCTTTTCAGTAAATTTGGGCTATTCTTAACCTATGTGGGACGACGTGCCACTTCCTGTGGCCTGGATGAGTAACCCTGTCCGCCCATCCATACCGGATAAAAGAACAACGTAAAGCTACAAGGAAGCACAGAATAATTTGTTTCAACCCTTAAAAGCTCCATCCCATCGAGCAGACAACTGTAAAGAAAATAGGAACAAATGGAGAAAGACCACTTGATATAAATGTGGGTTTCACGTGGAAACTGAAACTTGAAATCAACGACAACTTATGGCTTGCTGCTTAACACGATAAAATCAGATGTTTAACGTTCAAACCACAGTTGGCATCCGTAGAAATTCAAAAACTAAAATAAAGAAGAGTAACAGCGGAATAACAAACATGAGATAAGCATCAAGCAGCTGCCGTATTCCATTAACCAGGATTAGTGGTGTCGTAGGTGAATGTATTGTTCATTTCTTAGCGAAGAGGCCCCAAAGACGCCGCCACTGCCATTGGATTTCTTGTTGCTGGGGACAGAGATGGAGTTGGGGACTTGCGGCGAGTGGTACCAGTACCGCCGCCGTTGTTTGTCTCCTCAACCTTCTTGAGGATTGGATCCGTCTCGACGAGCTGATCCTCCTTTGGAGACCGCCCAGTATCCAATCGAACAGCCCCTTCTCCTCCGCACTGCCGCCAGTGCTTTTGGTTGTCGCTGTCGCCTGAAACACCTTTCCGCTCGCAGCTGCTGATGCAGCAAAAGCCATGCTCAGAGATGCCATTGAACTTATTGCTGCGTTCTACCTGCACGCGCTCCTCAGGCAAGAGGGACGTCGAGTTTTCTAAACCTCTCTTCCCCTCCATTGGCTTTTATGGAATCTTAGCGATCAAGTTGAGTGCTTGAATGATGCCCCTTTTGTGGGTGATCAGACGGTTATGAGGATGCTGACGTTGGACCTTTCGTGGGGGCGAAGAGTATCGACAGCACGAGCCGTCCACAAGTGCCTTATCTGAATAATCCCTGAATTCTGGTTGTAAAAGTTTGAGGTGGCAGTTAAGGTTCTAACTGAGTCAAATTAACATATGAGCTGAACTATGATTAATTGATTAGTAAATCGTAGGTTAATTTGATGAGCCAATAAATTTTTATTTTTTTTACATGAATAGTTCTGATTGAAGAAAAATTACAGGATAATGATCTAGTTCAACTACGTTGCTATAACTTAAAAAGTACAACATTTCACCCTTATTAGTAGAGGGCAAAATTTTTTAAATAGGTACATTGTTAACCCTGATTAGCAATTTAGGCATCAAATTTTTTTTTTTTTATGAAAATAGGCCTAGTCATCCGTATGAGACGGCATTATCACCTTTATCGAAAACCCGCGTTCGATTTACTTTCCTTTCCTATTCGCTGCCTTCCGCTTCCGCCACTTCCTTCGTTTGGCCGCTGGATTTCAAGAATGGCACCACCGACCAAGAGGTCGACAAGGAGAGGTCGCCGCCTATTTCGGCAAACAAATCGTAAGCGCGATTTTCTTTGTCTTTTCCTCCCGTACGGCTACTCCTCCACGGATTTCAAGAATCACGCCACGGCCATGGGAGGTCGCCGCCATGGAGAGCTCGCCATCCGTCGAGTGCGCCACTGTCGGAAACGGGTTATTTCTTTATTCGTGCGCCGATTAAGGTAATTTTTTCCGTAAATGGGTAACTTGTGATAGATCTTGCTTTGTGGTGTCTGATTTTGCTTATTTCCTTGAGTTATTTAGCTACATTTGTATTTTTTCCCTGAATGCAACACTTTTCTTCACATTGGAGGTACTTGATCTTTTGAGATATTCATAGGCCATGTGTTTATTCCTTTCATAATAGTTTCTAATTCACCATCTTGTCATTTTAAGAATAGTATAATTGCTTGATCAATTATAATTGTTAATGTAGTGTCGAATGGTTGCATGATGAAGTAACGCTGTCATTTTGAAGCATCATGTA
Organism: Cymbidium sinense; assembly: GCA_021442155.1. Classification (NCBI taxonomy): domain Eukaryota; kingdom Viridiplantae; phylum Streptophyta; class Magnoliopsida; order Asparagales; family Orchidaceae; genus Cymbidium; species Cymbidium sinense. The sequence continues at coordinate 121,884,555 of CM038225.1, forward strand.
TATTACTTGACTCTATTATAACTATATTTGTTATGTTTTGATTGTGGCAATCAAATATAATTATATTTGAGTTATTCAAACATTATGCAAATATTGGAAAAGAATTTTCAAAACATATTTAAGTCATATTCAAACACTGTTCAAATCTATTTTCAAATAAGAGTTTGAACCTATTTTTGAATGAAGTTCAAACATGTTTCTAACATATTTCAGTTTTTTAGAATAAGATCTCCATTTCATTATTTTGCATCAAAAGTGGAGATATTTTGATTTTTATAATTTTTTTAATAATTTAATGATGATAGATATAAATACATAAATATGATAATTAAAAAAATAAAAAATAAATATAAATGCATCTAAATTGACTAACTGATTTATAAAATTCCAAAAATATATTTACCTATTACAAAATAATCTCAGTCACATTCTTGTTTTCATATTACTATTGGTCACTTATTATGATGACACGAGTTTCATGGGTCTCCTTCACATGGCTAATGAGGTTGATAATTAAATTTGAAACAGAACAATTGTTAGAAAATTGAATATATTTCCATTAACTTAATGATAATTTATTTGATAATTTATCATTACTAAACTTTGAGATGCAATTTCTCTTAGCGATTTTGGTGCAATGCCGTTTGGTGATTTGTTAGTATATGTCTTCGCCAATATGATTTTGGTGCAATTGCGACAATATTCATCTTTATGAAAGCTATGATTAGAATCTACTCTCCTTTGTCCTTTATGAGTTTGCAAAATATCGCCAACTACAATGCTAATTGTATTATATCTTGAAATGTTTTTCTCCGCAACAGGGAGAGGAAGAATTCTTGGGTTGGAGTTGTTGTTGAATATGAGTTCAAAACTGCTCAGATAGTTCTTATTATGATGGCTGAATATTGTTGATAATTTTTTTCTGACCTATATTGGTGGAAAAAATCAACCAATTCAGATCCCACGAAGGACTAACCTGCTGGGGTTACAAAAGCGAATCATGAGATCATTGAAGTTAGACCATGCAAAATCATGTGTTAATCTTATAGGTCGGTTTTCTATTGGTGCTGTATTTATCGCTACACATATTATTGACGATGAAGTATGTGAATCTGTACTCAACGCAGCGTCGGTGCAACCTATAGTAATTTATGTTGAAGTTCAGGAGTTAAATCAGGAAAGAGATGTTTAATGAGAGCATCAGGCTTCAATTAGTGATGAATTCATCACACTTGATTTGCATGAAACTGCTCAGCAGGAAGCGTACGGGGTTGTGCCTACAGAAGTTGGTAATGTAATGCATACAAGTCGAATTTTGCCGAGGGTGGCGTGGTGATGGGTATGAAACTATGCCTTATGCAACAAGTACAGATGATGAGGGCGATAGTGATGCAGATGGATCTTCTTTAAGGGACAAATATCCATCTAACGGTCGAGAGCTTATTAGGGACTACTACAAGCCAAACGAGAGTACTGCTATCTAACAATGAGTATACGGCGTCATGCTCAAATGAGAATGGGATGAAGAGCTAACATTTGATGTGATAAGTCAACTTTGTAGTTGAAAGTTGCATTCGATGAACCGATATGTGCTTTCTTGATAAGAAGTTGTTTTGCTCGGTTGGTCTATCATAAACAACGCCATGTGATCTACGCCTCAAATAAATCCAAGTTCACCATATTGTGCACTCAATATGCGAACCAGGCTACACCTTGCATGTGGCGCTTACATGCAAGTTCAAGTAAGAGATTAGGAGGTGCATGGAGAATTGACAGTATAAGCACACGACATACATATAGTCATTCAGTCCTCAGTGCCGGACATAGGCAATGTACAACACAGTTTATCAGTTATTTCATTCAACCTGCAATTAGGCGTCATCTGGATTTAAAGCCCAGAGAGATTATTGGCCGTATTGAGTCAAAATTTAATATACGAGTGTCGTACATGAAAGCTTGGGATGCACGTCGCAAGGCACTGAAGGTTATTTTTAGAAGTTGGGAGGAATCTTATTGATTATTGGAGAAATTCATATATGCTCAGAATGTCGATCGGTCTACGAGTACGCCGCCGAGTACCGATTTCAATGCGTTATTACGGTCCTTGAGCCTTCAATTATTGGTTGGCATTCACGTGCGGTTTATGTGGATGAGACTTTCCTCCTAGGTAAGTCTGGGGACTCTACTCACTGCAGTCGGAATTGATGCCAATAACGGATTATTTCCACTTGCCTTTGCAGTAGTAGAATCAGAAAGTATTGAGTCGTGGTGTTGGTTTATACGGACACTACAGGAGTTAGTTCCATTGATCTGTACAAGAGGTGATTTGTGCATCATTTCTGACCGGCACGCGAGGTTGGTGCGGGGCTGCAGGGAGATATTACCGTGGGTTGCACATCGCTTTTGCCTAAGACATTTGCGAGAAAACTTCAAAAAAGCAGTTAGACAACTTGGAATCGGAGATGTTGAATTCATATGCCAAAAAATGTATGTGGCGGGTAATACTGATGATATACGTATTTTTAAAAGGTGTATGACTGATATCAAGAACATCAGACAGGAGGCCTACGATTGGCTCGTAGTAAGGGATGTACATCAGTGGTCTCTAACCCATGATGATGGGTACATGTATGACACAATGACTACAAATGCACCTGAATGCTTCAACAGTGTACTTAAGAGAGCACGTGGCTTGCCAATTCAGGCATTGGTCTCTGTAATATATTATAACATAGTCGCTACGTTCATGAAACGTCTGGACTCAGCAACATCAGTAGCGAATCAGCACGACTCCATGTTCTCTCCCCGGACTAAGGCAACTTTGTAGAGTAGTGAACACGAGGCAAGGAGATTTCCTGAGCCGGTACGAATTAACAATAATGAGTACTAAGGTTTTGCTTCCAGCAACAGAACATACAAGGTGGAGCTGTATGAGAATCATATGTCTCGATGTACATGCAGACGACCACAAGCTTATCACATGCCATGTCCTCACGTCATTTTACGTGTTAGGGCGTGATATATAAGCCCGTTCCGTGCATTATCGACTACTACACCTTGGACTACTGCAAAACATCTGAGAAAGCGTTTCATGTCATCCCCGATCGTGATGAGTGGCCAGAACACATCACTGCTGGGAACTTCCCAGAGTACACCCCTCCAGATATTAAGAGGAAGTCAGGTCGACCACGTTCATTGCGATTCAGAAATACTATGGATGAAAATACCACAAGAAGTAATCAAATTTGTAGTTTATGTAAAAATAGTGGTCATAATAGAGCAACGTGCCCGCAAGGCGTGGTATTGAGCTAATTGTGCATTATGGATAAATTGTTACGTCCTATATCTATGTAATCCTAAGTTTCGACATTATAATTAATGCAATATATCTTGTAAGGGTTTCTAATGCTAATATATAGTTTAATGGATAAAATTAGGTCCCCAGCATTAGTTTTACTTGCATTCAATGTTATGGGGATTGATGGGATCTCAGACACTGTACAATCAACTACCTCAATCACAGGAAAATCAAGCTCATAGGAAAACTTTTCTCCTCCATTGGTGCAAAGATTTGAAAAGCCTAAATTCTTGAGATCCTGCACTTTCTTGATTGCCAAAATCCCAGATTTCGTGTAAAACTCTATCATCTCACCTTTTACAACATCTGATTCAAAAAGAAAATGTGCCGAGGCCAAAGATGCATGCCCACACAGCTCGATCTGAAAAGTGTAATGCCAGTGATTTAGCATAAAGGCAAACCAGAATTCAATAGAAATTTTTTGTTTTGGTTGACACCTTATGCAACAACTGAATTTTTCCATATCCATGGCATAAGCCTACACTTTCTCCATACAGATTCTCATTTTTATACAAAGCTAAATGGTACTGAGAAATTATTATAAGTGAAATGAAGAAATGAAGGGTACAAGAATGAGAACTATTTGTCTATTTGGCAGTTCTTCGAGAATTTCAAATCAATTTATCTAGAGGGCAAAAAAAGTTTAGGCTTAGCTTAACCCCTCATTAAAGCAGATGCGGGAAGCTAGATTAACCATCCTTATCCTAGGTTAACATTAACATGTATGCCTTCAATTTCATACGGTTAAACTAAGGTTTTCAAACTTCAATTGAATTGGTCTTGAAATAGTATTTTAGTTTCAATGATTTTCTTGTTTGCTATATTTCCAAACAAAACTAATATGATTTCAATTGAATAAATTTTAATAATACAATATCAACATTTTCATAATAAATTTCTATATTATGGAATATATATATATATATATATATATATAATAAACATATACATACATATACATATCTATATACATACATGTATGCATCTATATATATACATACATATGTATGTGTGTGTACAATAAAAAGTTCACTTTTCAACTTTGAGTAAATTTTGCAAACTCGCACACATGTAAATATAATCAAACTTCAAACCCATAATCCATGCTAATATATATTCAAATCTTATGTTGATACATGAGATTACTTACCATAAAATAGGTTTTCTCACTTTTATTGCACTCAAATAGTTCAACATCTATGAAGCAAAGTATAGAACATAAATTGTCAAGGAAAAACTAATTATTATGTCTCATATAATTTTATATAAATCTGATTTTCTATGTCTGAATCTTTTATTTTGAATTGTTCTAATCGCTGACCTGCTTTTCCTATAGGACAAGGATAGAATTTGAAAACTAGCTATAATATGTAATTCACATTCTCAGAATCCGAAGTCATTCTTGAAAAAAACAGATGACTTCATAATTCTTCAAACGGTGTCAAACGGTGTTATCTAACGGATAGTGTTATCTAAAAGCTTCATTGCTCAGGTTGCTATACGGAATATTAACTAACTTGTTGATATAGCTTCTTTTATGTACATACACTATTTTCTTTATGTTGTGGTTTGTGAGTTAGCTTTGATTTTCAGCGAGGTCCCATGTTTTCAGGCCGGTTCCATGCACGAACGCGCGAAATCTGCTGCGCGTCGGGCCGCAGTCGGCACGTTCGACCAACAGGAGAGTCGTAGAGAAATCCGTTCCGGTTCCGACGATATGAATTTCGCTCCATTCCGACACCGTTTGACACCGGTACGCGGAATTTACTCCGGCTGCATCACATTTCCTGCACAGTGCAACAGATAATGCACGAACGTGCGAAATCTGCTGCGTGTCGGGCTGCAGTCGGCGCGTTCGACCAACAGGAGAGTCGTAGAGAAATCCGTTCCAGTTTCGACGATATGAATTTCGCTCCATTCCGACACCGTTTGACACCGGTACGCGGAATTTATGCCGGCTGCGTCACATTTTCTGCACATTAATTCCGCGTACCGGTGCCAAACGGTGTGAATGGGCATTATATCGACCGGAACAACTATCTCGACTCTCTGGTAACGTGCATCGGCCCGGCGCGATTCGCGTTGCATTATCTCTGCTTTGGAAATGTGACACCGGCGTAATTCAGCGTACGTCAAATGTCGGAATGAATTCATCGTCGAACGGCGAACTCTCTCTCTGTTTAGCGCCGACATCAGACATAGCAGATTTCGCTGGACATGGAATCAAACGAATTTCATTGCTGTTTTGATCTGTAGTCTTTGAAGAATTGAAGTCATCTGTTTATATGTTTATGTAAAGGATAGTGTTATCTAGAAGCAGAAAATGTGATGGGTTGCTTTGCTGAATATTAACTAACTTGTTGATATGGCTTCTTTTATGTACATATACTCTTTTCTTTATGTTGTAGTTTGTGAGTTCGCTTTGATTTTCAGTCAGATCTCGTGTTTTCAGGCCGTTTCGCGAATGCGTGCAATCTGTTTCATTGTAGCAAGGAACGAAAAAATTGGGTTGCTTTTACCAATTTGCCTAAAGAGTTTTGAGTCTGAAGGATGCAAAAGGCAAAATTTAATAGCATGTCTTTATTCATCTCTTCCGATGTTTCTCAAACATGTTGATGATTCTACATGATGGCAGTATGTTGCTGATCACGAGAATCGTGGCTCAAAATTTTTTGAGCATTAGGAAAAATTAAGTTCGGGTGGTTGTGTAATTAGCTATATGTAATTGCAAAAGTAAAGTAAGAAAGAATTAGTAGATTGAGGTTAGTTCTTTGTAGAAAATTGGAAGTAAAACATCATTAACGTATTTGGGTGTGAATATTTAGGATGAGGATTACATTTCACGAATCTATTTTTGTTCTCTCTTAAATCTTGTAAGTATACATATTTGGTATGGCATATGCAAGGGGGTGATGCTTGTTTCTAACAATTTTTAGATACAGAAATATTGCTCTAAAAAATCTTTGTATAAATATTTGATGGGGTGAGTTAATTATTTTTTTTGAGTAAAAGTTATTTAAAAATTGAAGATCTATTTATAAAATCGAGCTTTAATAATTTTGAGTAAATCATGCTTTTTGTATTCAGCAAAGCAACCGTGTTTACATAATTTGTTCTCCGTGTTTAGGGATGTGGAGCACTGATCATACGTTGGGATGATTATTTCAAAGCCACTGAATCTATCTTTATATTAGTAAAGCTTTCATGTCAATTAGTTTGAATTTAATTGATTTGTGTGTGTTGTAGGTAGGATGTCTGCCGAAGAAGGTGCTCGCCCATACGAGGCGAGCGTCGAGAGGAGGCTGAGTGGACTACGCCTCGCCGTCAAGTCCACCCGATATAGCGACCATTGGGTCGACGAAGCATCGACTGGTAAGATTTTGTAAGTCAAGCTGTGTGTATTGATTTTTCTTATATTTTTTGTTTACTGAAATATAATTTCATATTGTGTAGGTTTCTGTTCTGGATATGTCATCACACGTGCTTATGTTCAAAGAGTGGTCGGTGAACTGTCCTAGATTCATGACCGCCTTATGAACATTTGGATTGGATTGTGTGTCCCAGATGCAGTACATTCACATAGATCACCACCTTCTCACAACATTCGTGGAACGGTGGTCTACTCAGACCAATTCATTCCATTTTCCCATTGGCGAGATGACGATCACACTGTAGGATGTTGCTATGATCCTCAGTATTCAGATAGATGACCCGCCTATTATTGGGCCTAATGTTGTTGGAGGGGGCAGACGGTGGGCATCATGGCTAGATTGCTTTGATGAGTTGATAGGAGCACATCCTGAGCCGCTGCATCACCCGCGATCCGATCCAACCTCATATCACATCAGAGTTCAGAATGGGGCAAGCGCACGCACATACCTGTTTGCCCTTACGGTGGTTGCGCTGGACGTATTACAGGGATTCTTACTTAGATCTGCCAGAGCTTCAGTTTAGCATGCATGTCAGAGCTTACATTCTTTTACAATTAGCTTCCTTATGCGGACACCGTGTTGAGATTCACCTACAGGATCTGCCCCTACTGGAGGATCTTGACATGTTCAGAGAGTTCTCATTAGGAGCAGCGGTGCTTGCTCATTTATACAGGGAGCTCCATGAGGCCGGCAAGCACACGAATATATGGTTGCTTACGCTACGGTATGGGTGTGGGAGCATGTTCATGTCGGCAGATCGACGTTACATATTCCATACCCGACAGACATAGATGGGCTCAGTGTGGGTTGTCACTGGAATGAAGGGTTTATCCAAGAGGTGACACTAGCCCATATTAGAGTTTACCGAGACGAGCTAGATAGCCTACTGCAGAGTCAGGTATGTTTTTTTGTAAGTGTATTTTTTGGGACAACTTTTGTATGTAGATAGCAACCCTAATATTCATCTCAAACAACATAAGTGATCTGGGAGCCATACGGAGTTCAGATCCGTGCACGTGTCGCAGATATATGCTTACATGGGGATGACAAATGGCTGGCTAGAGTACCCCTGATTAGTTGGAAACGAGTTGAGTGGCACCTACCCGATCGTGTGCTCGAGGCGTTCGCCTTCCACTACGAGGTTGCACCCGGTAGATTCTTCTTTAGATGCGGTGGATGGTCGAGGAAAGCCGACATGGGCGAGTCGTTTACCACCGCATATATTGGCGGTGGGAGAGCAAGCGGAGTTAGTTGTGGTGGTAGACTCTTCCCAGCAGGTTGGGGGTGCAGCCATTAATCGATACATGAGATGGTATCGGCCTTGGGCTTCACTATATATGCTGAAGGCACCCACAATACCCCCAGACACGTATTACCCTCGAGCTCCTGGAGATCGACTCATGATAAGCCAGCATTTCTTAACTGTGATAATAATTTTTTTTTCTAATTACATCATAATACGTTCTGTCAATGTAGCGTGAGCACATATTGAATACCGAGGATATATTCTGACGCTATTTTAGGAGGGCGGATGACCGCAGATTCATAATCAATCACGAGTATGAGGGTTGTGCAGGGGACTAAACATGTATATTTCTGATAGCCGGTACGGAGACACTAGCTTTAGAGGTACTTCATCGTCAGTGCAGTCGGATGGGCCGGCGATGGATATTGGTCCATCATCTCCACCAGTGGTCGGACCATCTACATATACATTTACACAGCCACCACAGTATTCGTACCAGGGATCTATGTGGTCACAGATGCACCCTTGGCAGCAACTAGTTCCTCCTACGTATGGGCCTCCCTCATTCCATATGACACCCCGTATGTGGTCGTATCATGGTTACTTCAACCATCCGAAGCAAGCGGTCGGAGGACCAGCAACTGGAGCATCAGCTTCGAGACCGGCCACGGCGACCACCTGCCCATTATACACCTGGTAGTGATGCGATACCGCATCGTAGGCATCGTCGGAGATAGTCAGATGTACTATTATATTCTGTCCATACGGGATTATATTTTGTTGTATGTGTACTTACTTCTGAGTGGTTGTTTTTATAAGATGTCTGTGATACATGCGATCATTAGGATTTCACTGCAACTTGTTGATGGGACCTGTACACAATATTGTTAGCATATATTTCAATTAGATTGAAGAGCATTAAAGGCTTGTTGTGCCACGCAAAATTTGTTAATTTGTATGTTGTTTAACTTAAAATGTTTCTCGTGACAAAAGGAATTGAATAATGTAGAAATAGTGAGATGATATTAAATATTATAATTCTTGGTTTTAGAGGAAATGAATCTCTTAAGAATTTTTTTGGTGAATCCACATATCAAAACTTCTATATGTCATTTGTAAAAATATTTGTGAGATTGTTGCTTATCATATAATACATTCAAATCTTCTAAATCAATAACATTGCTCCTCCAAACCTTCAGCTTCGCGCCGCCATTTTCGCGTGCATTTGCAAAATCTGCTACGCATCGAGCCTCAATCACAAATTTCAACCAACAAAAAAGTCCTAAACAGTTTCGTTACGATTCCAACGATGCAAATTTTGCTCAATTCTCACACCGTATGACTCGACACTTTATCGATTCTTTGTTTTGAATTTTCACCTCCGCACACTTCCGCAGATTTGCACAATCGCCCGCGTGAAGTCAATCATAAATTTCAACCAACATAAAAATTGTAGACAATTTTGTTATGATTCCAATGATACAAAGTTCGCTCAATTCCGACACCGTGTGACTCTGATACGCATAAAATATGATAACTGCTACACATTTTTTTTTTAAAAAAATTTAAACCATAGCCAGTCGTCCGTTTGACGGACGATTAGGCCTATTTTCATAAATTTTTTTTTTTGATGCCTAAATTGCTAATTACAGTTAACAATGTGCTTATTTTAAAAATAATCCCATTAGTAGAGGTATGATTTCATTGAAGATGAAGAGTGCTAGCATCAAACAAAGGATGATAAATATTGGGTTCATTCAATAGTGGGTGATGACAAGTAATGGACATCATTATTGATTAATAGTAGAGGTCGATGATGGTGTCAACATGTAATGATGACAATCATTGGTGGCGACTACAATAGCTTCAATGGATGTCAATGGGCATCATCGAGAGGCTTCAACAATGGTGTTGATGCGCCTAGAGGATGATAGTGAGCATCGGTCATGTAATGATGGGTGTTGGCAATAGTTGATAACCTTCAAATCATGGATGTCAAGGAAGAATGATGGCAAAAGTCGCCTCAATTGCATACAATAATGAACATTTATCGATTGGAAGAACTCTCAAACTCTTGAGTCTTAAAGTCTCTATACTAGAATCCTCCTCTATAATGTGCATAAATGCTTATTTATAAATTTTCAAAGAGACATTCTAATTATCTTGATAAAATATTTGAATATTCATGATGATTAACTTAATCATTTGAGATTTTTCTAGACATTCTTTGTGCTTAGTTAGTTTTAACATATGCACACAAAAAATTAGAGGTTATTTGGGCCTTCAAATATTTAGTTTTTTTATTATGCCTTATGGGTGTTTGATTGGGCGAGTTAGTAAAGTGCATGCATGCATAAGTTTTATTACTTCGAGGCATTTGGACTATTGCAAAACAAATAGATCAGTCGGTGTAAAGTGAAGACCAAGTGAAGATCGTCATCATCGGAGGCCATCATTGGCCATCGCCGACCACCTTTATTGGCCATTGCCAGCTGTGGGCTCCGAAAATTTGCTACCTACCTCTTCGATGAAAAGAGTAGTTTTAAATGTCGGTGAAATTTTCAGAAGGCAGATGAGATAGTAGATAAGATACTACCCAGAGATTTCATCCTCATTTGGTGAGAACTTTAGATCTGGTTCCAGGTTTCTATAAAGCAAGCCTATGTTAATTATCCCTCCCATAAGTAAGAGAACTTTCGATTAAAATTTGTCGTTAAATCGGCCACATAGCATATAGTAGCAGCATGTAAAATTTCATAATTTAAGATATGAAATTCATCATTTGAGCTTAAACTAGATGGTTGGGGGACTGATGACGTGCCCGATCTAGATCCCATGGTTCCGTCATCTCGGGCAGTCGTGGTCCCTAGTCTACTTAGTTAGAGGAGGTAGTCGACCCAACCTAATAGAAGGATCCTCATCAGTAACATATGGGTTACGTCGTCCAAGAAATCCTTGTAGACTTGGGGTGATGTTTGTCTAAGGAGACATGATTAAGTCTACCTTAGCTGACAGAGGGTTATTTGCCCTATCAAGTATACCCTATGATTCACAACTCAAAGGCGAGCCATTAGAGCATCGTCATATCATTGATCATAATATAATGGAGCCGGGCACCAAACCACCGTCGGAGGATTCTAGTTAATTGCTTATTTTGTGGAGCCTGCCCATGATCGAGGACACCACGCGTTCTTATTGGTAAGAGATTGATTGAGAGTGAACATAACAAAATATTTGATTTGACATTGGCTCCTTTGTGAGCTAAAGTTTTCTTAATTTGTCACTCCCGATAAACAGTTGCGGAAGGTGGATAGATTGAGTTTGGTTTAAGTTTATAGTGATAGAATTTCAGATTGCTATTTAATTTGATTTGAAAATTTGATTAATTTGAGTATGTTTAAGAGCTTTAAATCCTGTCAACTCTGTTTAGCTGCTAACAAAGGATTAAATCTACTGTCACTTGACAGAATCAGTTTCTCATATATTTTATTGATTTGAATCTTTTATTATATGTTTTTAAGTTTTGTTAACGACCCATCTAAGATTAAATCGGAAGTAACCCGGTACATCCTCGACAGAATTTAGGCATTGACATAGTGTGGGGCCCATGCGGTGTTTATAGCTTAGTTATTTATCTAAGGAGATAATCTTAAGTCTACCTTAGCTGACAGATGGCTATTTGTCCTATCAAGTATACCCTATGATTTACAACTCAAAGGGCAGAACCATTGGGGAGCATATGAGATATAGTCGTGATCGTAATATAATGGAGTGGTTGGCCAAACCACCGTCAGAGGACTCGGTGTGCGCTTCATCTGTGGAGCCTACTGGCCAAGCCACACAATCAGAGGACACGGGCCACGTCCTTACTGACAAAAGCTTGATTGAGAGTGAACATAGTAGAACACTTGATTTGACATTGGCTCCTTTGTGAGCTTGAGTTTTCTTAATTTGTCACAAAAACTATTGCGGAAGGTGGATAGATTGAGTTTTGCTTTAAGCTTTTAATGATAGAGTTTCATTTAAATAATTTTTTAGATTAACACTCAATTTGAGTTAGTTTGATTTGAAAATAGAATCACATTTTGATGGAAATATCCCCTCCGGTTGAAATTATCATTTAACACAGCCATCATTAGAGTAGTTAATTGATTGATTAAATCAAAATATATTTTTAGACCTTGTCCACTCTGTTTAGCTCTAACGAGGATCGATCTACTCTAAGTTGAAATTCTCATAATTGATTTTAGGTTTTGTTAACTTGATCGGTCAAAATAAGCGAAAACAATCCGCGCAACATCCTCAGACACTTGAATTTAGGCATTCAGCATAGTGTCGGGGCACATGCGAGTGTATTTAAAAATTGCCTTAATTAACACCTTCTGTTCGCTTGTACGAAGTGATGCGAATCCGGTGACGAAGAAGACGTTGTAAATGGAGCTAATATCTTATTAGATTTTTCAGATTAATATTTAATATATTCCAATTTAGCTTGCGAAGCCTTTTTAGATATTAAAATTTGCACTTGAAATCTCTATGTCCGAGCACATGCAGGTATTTATAGGTTAGCTAATTTCATCTAATTAATGAAATCATTGATTTTAAAAATCATAATTAGAATGAAATTCCTTAATTTTTGATTAAAGGAAGCCCTATGATATTTGTAGAACTGGATTTAGTATCGTCTTCTGTTTGCTTGTACAAAGAGTTGCAGATTCGATGGCGAAGAAGGCATTATGAAGCTATATGTTTAAATGATAATTTAATTTGTTATTTTAAGAAAAAGATTTACTCCTCAGAGTGACTTTCATTTTTTCCCTCTTCTTTTGTTTTACTTTTGTATTTGTTGTATGTTATTTTCCCTCCCTTTTTTGTTGTTTGAAGTTTTTAATTTGAGTTTTAGCTTTAGATTTTCTTGTTTAACATTCTTAAGTCAATTCATTTTATGCTCTCATTTTTTTAAGTCAAAAGATTTGACGTAATTTTAGCGACCTCCGTCATCTCAGCGTGAAATGCATCGAGTGTTTTGGCCTACCCGTCACGATGAGCCACGGCGGTTGTGTTTGAAGGACCTAAATCTTGTTAGGCCCTGATGAGCATAACGAGGCCTTCAATCACCTGCATAAAAGAAAATATATATGTAAATATTCTAAATTTTGGCAGTATTCCGGCGTTATCTCCGTAGGGGCTACATCAGCTGTTTTGGCCCCACACGCTTGATGCGTGACGGTTGGTGTTTGAAAGCGGCACACCTTCAATCCGTTACGCGATGACATAACGAGGCTTTCAATCACTGTATGTCCGATGCGTGTAAAATTGTCCGAACACCACGAATTTCATCTCGTCACCTGATGAGAATCGACTTCAGTATAAAATAGCGTATCGTATCTGATTTTATCTTTCAAGCATTTCATCAAACACCTTTCTTGCCTCTTCCACAACACCGTTTTTAGCATGCATCTTTATCAAATGGTAGATTTATTCGGTATACCCTGATGAGTATAACGAGTGGTGTCTTGCGGGAAAGATTGCACAGAACGGGCCAGTTCAGCGGGCTAGTGGGCTGTAGGAAGGCTGGATGCAGGTTGGTGGGCTGACGGGCCAATGAATGCAGGCGGGTCAACAATTTGCAGGCCAGAGGCGCAACGGGTGTGCAGATTATGGGCTGGAGGGTCGGAACGGGTCTGGTCGGCTGGACGGAGCGCGGGCTGGAGGGCTTAGGCTGTGGGTCACGCGGGATGGCGCGCGATTTGAAGGCAACAGCGGATCGGAACGGTTGCGCCGGGATCGCAGGACGCCCGGGATAGTGGGATTCAGCGAGTGGAAGCGGTGCGGGTTGGGTCACGCGGGACGCGCGGGTCGGAGGCGGGACATGGAGCGGGCCGTGGGTGCGGAAGACGGGCCCGTGGAGTGGAACACGGGACCGACGGGCTGAGTGCGGGACTGCTTGCGTCGGCGGGCTGTGGACCGAAGGCGGGCCGGCGCGGCGGGTCCGTGCAACGGTTTGGTCGCGCGAGCAGTAGCGGGGTGGCGAGACCAGCGGTGGGACGGCGAGACCGACGGCGGGGAGGCGCAGAATGGAGGAATTGAGAGGAGAATTACTTTTTTTTTTCTTATTTTTGTTTCCGACGGGATAGAGCGGGTTGCAAGAGAGCGAGTAGAGTGGGAGAGAATGAGAGGGAAAATAGGGAAACTGCTAGAAATGAAAAAAAATGGGCGGAGTGATTTTTTCAATTTTTTTTTTGAATTAGATAAATTGAAAATATGAGGGAATGATTATTGAGTGGGGGTAATTTAGAGATTTTTAAAATTAATTTTAAATTGACTAAATGACTTTAACGTGGATTTCGCGCCAATAAATGCACATAGTTAATATATATATCAATTTAGGTAATTGATGTTTGAACCGGCGCAAGCTTCAGATCGAGGTTTGGTACAAGCCGACGCCAAATTGGGTCCACTTCAGCTCAAAATGCGTGTCGCCACTTTCAATCGCTCAATTTTTGCGCAAACTCATCCGAATCGAGTGCGAATGATCTCATTTGATAGATTTTGGCATTTCGAAGCCAATGACAATCAATTTCATGAACGGAGGTCGTTTGATTCTCGGTGTCTCGACCGATATGCGTGGCGCGCGTGTCGACGACTCGGCTTGACGCTCATCAAGTCGTGCAATATTTATATCCTGACCAATTTCGATGTTCTGAACACAATGGAGAAGTCTGTTCGTCGTCGGAGGTCATTTGAGTTGATTTCGACGATGCCAAGTGCGTTTTAGCCTCGATTTGCATGCTGTCACTTCAAATCACTCGACATTTGCGCAGACTCGTTCGGATTGAGCGTAGACGATCTTATTTGATAGTTTTTGATATTTAGAAGCTAACAATGTGATCAATTTTATGAACGGGAGTAGTTTGGCTTGCGTCGGCGCCTCCTGACTTCGATATGCGTGTAAGTATATTGACGACTCGAGTACTTGATTAGTTGCTCATTAAGTTGTGCAATATTTATATTTTGACCAATTTCGACGTTCTGAATGCGACGATGAAGTCCGTTCATCGATCGGAGGTCATTTCGACCATTTTTAGAGACGTTCAGTGCATTTCAACCTCGATTTACGCGCTGCCACTGCTGATTATTCGACATTGGCACTGACTCGGCTGAATTAAGCATGAACAGTCTCATTTGATAGCTTTCAATATTTTGAAGTTAACAACATGATCAGTTTCACAAACGGAGGTCGTCCGGACATCGTCGCAGCTTTCCGACTCCGATATGCACGTCGACACATTGATAGATCGAGCGCTTAATCAATTGCTTTTTAGATTTTGCAATATTTATATTTTGATCAATTTTGATGTTCTGAACGCGATGACGAAGTCCGTTCATTGATCGGAGGTCGTTTCGATTATTTTCAGTGACATCCAGTGCTTTTTGAGCCTCAGTTTGCACACTGTCACTTCTAAAGTCCATCGAATTTGACTTATGGGCTTGTCTTGACTTATGAAACATATGTGGAGGTCAACACCAGCCGACTACCACCTTCTCATACGACCGCAACCACCTCCGGGCCACGGTACCATGCCACCCACCACCACTATCGGTAGGTCGCCGTACCGACCACCATGAATTGTTGCCCACCACTACCTCTGACAAACATTGCCATCATCATCAATCTATCATCACCATCTCCGTCATCGTCTGCCGCTACCACAGTCGACTATTTGTCACAATCCAACATAATGTAAACTAGGGGTGTGCATTTTTTGGTTAAAATTGAAAATTGGAGCAGATCGAAATCGAATTTTTGAATTTGGATCAATTTTATAAATTTTTTGGATCAGTAATATTCGGTTTTCGATTTTCGGTTTGATTTTATGTCATCTTAATCCGATTAAATCAATTAAACTGAAAATAGCTAAAAATTTGATTGTTTTTATTTTTTTTAGAAAATTCCTCTCAAAAAAGCAATTTCAATGATAAATTTATATATTATTTGTTTCATTTGTTAAATAGTTATTTGATTTTGTATTAAATGATTTGATAAAGTATTGTAATTCTTTGATAAATAATTTTATAATTATTTATATTTTCAATTTTTTATTTTTTCTAAACCAAATCTAAAATCCAAAAAAAAATTATAGATTTGGATTGGTTTGGTTTATATTATTAATTAAACAGATCGATTTTTTCAGATTCTGGATTTAAAATCAAACAAAACGACCGATTGCATGCACCCCTAATGTAAACCGTCATATTAAGGTCGATCACATCATGTCTAGATGTAATATTTAATTAAATACCAAGATCTATTTTTAAGAATTTTTCTTCTTATTTAATTTCACAAAATAGAGCTACTGCTATCATCAAAATATCATAAAATAAAAATAATTACATCAATTCATATCACAATTATATATCAAAATAACAATCATAGTATGATTCTTCCACCAACAAAATATGTATACTATTATGACTGTCAAAATAGTATATACAAAGTAGAAATATATTTAAGGTCAGACACTTAATAGTAATCAAAAGTCTCTACTCAACGTGAGTTTTATCCTTTTCTGAAATAATACATGTGAGTACAACAAATGTAAGCAACCACAACTCAACATGTTATAGGAAATTTACTACCGTTTTTAATATACAGAATAAAAATAAATAAATATTTATCAAAAATGTTATTTTATAAATAATAAAATGTGTTTAAAATTGATTAAAATAACATTTCAATAAGTCACACGTTGTATCTATCAAGTACAGTGTCAGTATAAAAATTAATATCTATCATAAGCATATATCAGGTAGCAGTGTAATCAACAAAATGTCATAAATAAAATAAGATAATATGAACTAATAATTTATTTTTTTATTTATACTATTTAATAGTTTTCCTTTGGCCTCTTACACCTTTACTTTCATTTATAACACGACTTGTTCATATTTTTTGTTTGCACTTTATATTTCTACCTTTATTTATAACTTGTTCACAATTGATCATGCCTATAAATGCACATATAGATAATTTTATAAGTGCATAGATCAGTATAATTTCACTTAAATGCACATAACATTCAATCATCTAGCCACGGGCATTTCACCACCTTTTTTCCTTTTTTGCACATATACTTTAATACTTAAACATTATATATATTATCATTTTCAATATATATCAAACATATTGTAGAAATATATAAATATTAGTTGGTACAATTGAAAGTAGGAAATACAGGTAAATTTTAATGAGTATATCGACAATCACAATTTACAAAATCATTAATATGTGATGTCCATATTAATATTTTGAAGTTTTTCTTATTTTATTTTCATTTTTTGTTATGCTCATTATACTCACAAAAATATACAAAGTGCTATACAATATAAAATATTTGTTGAAAATTTTATTTATTTTTATGTTAATATGCCCAACATAGTTTATTCTATAACATATTAAAAGTTACATGATGAACAATTTGTAAATCTTGTTAAATCTGAGTTTATATTGAATTCAACCAAATAAAATGTCAAAAACATACACATATATAAGCGGCTAAATTAAAATCTGAAGTAGATAAATAGTAGCATATCTAGAGCTCGATAATTTTCTCAACTGACTCAACAGACGAAATCCGCTTTATGATCCTCACACCGTACTTTCTCTCTCCTATCTTTTCTCTCCCTTTCTCTCTCTAAAATGTGAGAATGGGAGTAGATTTGGATATTTTATAAAGAAGTTTTTTTAATATATAAAGGGTATAATTACAATTAATATTTTTTGTTTTTGTTATAATTTTACATAAATGTTTTTATACATTGAAATATAAGAATATAAAAATTGTAGAAAATGATTTGTGAAACGGACACCAAATAGTAGCAAAAAATTAGATTTTATGATTATATACAAATTACTTAAGGAATACATTTAAAATAACAAAATTTTTATTTTCTTACTTATGATGCTCGGAATAATAGATAAAAATATATTTAAAATAAATTCAAAAGTGCTCTAGAATATGGTAAAAATAGTTTGTGAATTGGGCATAAAACACATTCAAAAAAATTAATTAAATATTAGTAAGGTAAATTTGGATGTGTCGAATTATGTCCAACTAAAACTATGAAAAATCTAAGAATAAATTAATTATAAAATTAACTCAAACTTAAAATTTATGAACACAAACAAATATGCAAGTCATATCAAGTCTAATTTCTGTAGAACTAGTTGTTACACCATTGCTATTATTAACTATCACTCATCATCCTCTCCGGTTGCCGTTAAATATAACGTACACTTTACATGATAAGAAAAAAATAAATTGCTGCATTTATAAAATTTTCAACCAAATAATTTTTAACATAATATAAAAATATTATATTTATTTTTGTATTATATTTTTTTTTTCAGTCAACCAAACAATCACTTATACTGCTTGATTTATGTCAGTTTGGATTTGGATTAAATCATTCTTTGTATCATTGAGTTTACTTCGTTTACATGCTTATTTCAGTTATAAGTTTGTTTAAAATGAAATTTATATGATCCCAAAGTCTTTTCTAAAAGTTTCTTATTTGATATTTTGATGCTTCCACATTTTAAAATTATTTCAAAATCTATATTTGATTGAATGAACTTTTTGGTGACACATCAATCATAAATATTTATAAATGATAATTTTTGAAAGATTTAAAGGCTGTTTTAATTGATTAAAAAAATGTAATATCCTTAGGTTTTTTTTTTCTCTCTCTCTCTGTATGTTTCTTTTAGTTTACATAAATTTACTTTGTTTGCGTTATTTTTTATAACAAATTAATCTTATGATGGATGGTTATCACCGTTATCCGGATTGGCATGAAAAATACTTCTTTTTGATTAGAAATTTCATTTGATTTTAGAGGTCTTTTATAGTAAAAATATTTGTGCGAATTTAGTTAATTATTAGATAATGGGCCAAGTGGAAGATTGCAACTAATACGTTTATTTCAAACGGTTAATTAGTTATTGACGTGAACATAGGGTCTATTTTGTTATGAATCAGCCCGGTTCATGTTAGCTACACTTCATTAAGATTAAGATAGATTAAGGGTGTCAATTCGGGTCGATGGATTGGATTCGGATCTAACTCAAATTTGGTCAGACTTGAGTAGGGTTGACCCGAACTCGACTTGTTTATTAAATCGATCATATCCTAACTTGAACTTGATCAGCCTTTAACTCAATTGATCCGAACATGACCCAAATAATCTATTTATATATGTATTCTATGTCAAAATTGGGTCAACTTTGAATTTATGGGTAAAAAATCTGGTCAATTTTGAGTTGACGGGTTAAAATTAGATTAATTTTCGGTTGAAGGGTCACTCCAAACTGGATCTGATATGAACCTTTATTCCCTGGTAATATCAGAAGCAAAAGAGAAAGAAAAAGGCCAAATATCATAACTTTCACTTACAATTGTTCCTTTACAATAGAGTAAAGGAAGAACAAACGAAGAGAACTTAAACAATAAGATTACAACCATCCATAGAAAACAACGGGAAGTTTAATAAAACCAAAGACCGAAAACAAGAATTAAGAATACAATGATACGCGATGAAGACTAACGAATGTAGTTAACCAACAGATTCAAGCGAGCTTGAACTAAAGTAAGAACATTTCCACTGAAAAGTAAATTCCCTCATGAAATAATCCAAAGAGATGTCGATAACAAGAAAACAAGAAGATTGGTCACAAGATAACTATCTGCTCATACCTCAACTACCAAAGAAGACTGAAGCAAGTTTGATAACAGAAAATAACAGCTTGTAACAGAAAGTAGTTAGGATGGCATAGATAGCTTAGATCCAAACCTAAGAAAGAAAAACAGAAAGTATAAATAGAGATCAAAAGCCAAACAGAGGGAGTAATCAAGATTTTAAGAAAGGAACTTATCTTCTTCAGGCTTCTTCTTCCTCTCTTCCTCTTATGATCTTTTCTAGGTTTACCTCAGAAACCACCATCCAGGAGAACAGATTTCTCCTGTAACCCTATTTCTTCTCGAGCGACGATGGTTAAGGCAAAACCAAATGAAACACCAGCAAAAGAATTAAGGTAAGTTACATCAAGAAATATCATCCACGGTCAAGAAACAGCCACTTAAGATAATACCAACGGATCAGATCAATTCCAAAGATCAAGCTGCGCAGAAAACAACAGGTGTAATCCACTAACTTCACGGGAACTCAGAACCTCTTGATCAAAGATCAAATCAAAGGGCATATAAGAAACCAACTCAATCCGAAGGTACAAGATTCAATCCAAAAGAACTCAATGAAAAGAGCATCCAACGGTGAAGTTGGCGCTAATCTACGGATCTCAACCGATAGATCAAGAACTCAACCTAGGGTTCATACCACTGAAGAGTGACTCAGAGTCGGGCTAACTCATTTGAACCAATGATCATCTGCCCAAGTAAAGAACAAGAACCGTATCATTGATGCTCTTATTGATTACTACAACACTCAGAAAATGGCAGAAGGAACAAGAAATACATCAAAAATATTAGAAGAATGTGTTACTAGATTAAACAAAATAGAAGAGAAATGACCAACCACTATGGTATAATCAAATATCGAAGATTGAGCCATAGAAAGTGATAGAAAACAACCAAATCCGGTATGTGATGCATCCCATTGAATCCTATTCTCCAAAGACACATACAAACACAACCATGTCAATACCTCTTAAAATAGATATGCCCATTTAATGGAGACAACCCTAAAGGGGTCAAAAAGCACCAAGATTTCAATATCACAATTTATCAAGAACAGTTCATAATTTTCTCGCCATATGGATGGACGACTTAGGGTATCAATATATGCATCTTAATAAACAGTACACTCATGGAGAATTTAAAGAACAAGTTATTGGAGATTTGGCCCATCCTTGAGAGATTTAAGGGTGAACTTGCTAAATTACAAGAAATCTACAGACAACAATTTTATAATGAGTTTGAGAATTGACAAATCGATATGTATTCCACAATTCTTACAGATATTTTGAATGGGTTTGGTGATATAAAAAGGAAGTAAGAGCTTTTAGTTCCCTACAAAGAAGCCTTGTTAGCTAAACCGATGGAGACAAGCTAGCGATGATGAACAATGCCAAGAAACTACAAGATCACCAAACCTGACTAAAACAACCTCAATTACGAGAATACATACCGCCTCCCACAAACACCAATCAACAAAGTAACAATCCAAATAAATAGCCAATAACAATTCAGAGGCTAACACCTACACAAATGGAAGAAAGAAGAAAGAAAGGATTGTGTTTTAATTGTGAGGAAAAATATCACAAAGGGCATATATGTCAAGCCAAATTATTTGCCTTCATGATGGTCAATGAGGGACCAAGAGTATCAACTACAAGAAGATACTCAACCAAAATGCGGGATAAAGAAGATGCATTAAAATAAGCTTCAAATACCATGCAACTGTGTTAAGAGTGAGGACATATAATTGTCTAATTATAAAATAGTCTAAATAAGTTCTCAATAATTATGACGTTGCTGACATTGCCCTAAAGATAGGATGCCTATTTGGGAAAAGGGGCCTTTGGGGGCTTCAATTCCTAATCCAAAAGCAAATATTTTATTTGTTTTATTTTGTTTGTTAGTTTATTTATTGTGAACATTGTTAGTTTGCGAGGGATCAAACTAAGAAGGAGCTTACATCATCCTAGACCTATCTTAGATTTACTGAACCAAGGGAGAATTTGCGCATCCGTTGAACAAATTTTCTAACCACAGGAGTGGCTACCAGGAAAGGGGAACTGTCCAATCCAAAAATAACCCAGGTAGTGTCTAAATGGGGTCGCAAAGGATGTGATCCAAATAGAGTGCCCACAGGGGATGGGGTCGTTAAGGGCTTAATCCAACACCCTAGAGAAGATGATATGGCTAGTCATATATTCAATAAGTATTCGATGTTCAACTTAAGGAGAAAGCGCGGGGACTCATATCTGCCAAGAGTGGTATATCCATCGGGTGAGTCGTTGTCAGTATAGCGAACATCAACCAACCTAAAGTGCCCATCAATTTGTAACAATCAGCCTAGGAAGAAAGCTCAGGGACTCACATCCTCCTATAGTGAAACTGATTGCTGTGATAGTCTATCTTCAGCTCGATAGGTGCCATTCGACCTAGGGTGACTACTGAGTGAATGTCATTGGGGGACTTATATCAGCTCAAATGTAGTCAAGAAGAAAGGAGCCTCTGGGGGGACTCATCCTAAACTTCAAATATACTCAATCTGGTTAGTACATGATGGCTAGTTCAAGAAGAAAGTATGGGGACTAACATCATCTTAAGCAAAGTCAACATGAGTTAGCTTACTGGCTGGGCAGTGAAGACTACCATACTAACAAGGAGCTCATTGGTTTGCAATGGTCAAGTTAGGAAGAAAGTGAAGGGACTCACATCCTCCAATAAATGACCACTGGGTGGCATACTAATGAGGTAGTATGTAGACCCAACCTAGAGGAGCTAATGAGTGAGTGTCATAGGAGACTTGCTCCCACATCAAAATAGCTCAAGATAAAAGATTTATGTTTATTTTGTGCACGTGTTAAAAGGAATAAGATGCCTACGGGGACTCTTACATAAACACCCATGCTTAGGGGTTTTGATGAAATGGTGCTATGGATGGCAAACAGGATTCTCACTAAGAAAGGATGTCGCTTGAGTTCACTCACTCATATCTTAGTTATTTTAATCAAAATAGGGTGCCTCATGGGTTCTCTTACACCTATTCTAATAGCGTTGGAAGATTGTGTTTGTGTTGTGAAAGAGGGATAGGATGCCACTGGGGGACTCTTACTCCTACCCTAAATACGTCACGACAGATTCACAAGACAAGCAAGCAACGCTTCAAAAGAAGAGAAGATTTGATGAATGGAATCACATTTTTGTTCTTTTTATTAATGATTATTTTAATATATGATTTGTTTCATGGGTAATATTTCTTTAGGTAGAGCCCATTAATTGGAAACATCGGGTGTTCCCCTTTATAATCAATAAGTTGATAAGATCCTCCTTGGTAGGCCTTCTCTATGACATATGGGGCTTCCCAAGTGGGTTCAAACTTGCCTCCCATCTTTTGAGCAAAATTGGTCTCCTTAGGACTAACATAAGTTCTCCTACTCAGAAAGACCTAGGGTGGACCAGCTTGTTGTGAGCTTGAATCATTTTGGCCTTGTACAACTCGAGGCTCTGACACGCCCGTAATTGACTCTCCTCCAAACCTTCGAGCTCTTCTACCCACAACTTTGCATTCTGGTCTGTAGTGATCTTGCTACCCAATGTTATTCTTAGTGACTGGAGTTGAACTTCTAAAGGTAAAAATAACTTGACCCATACACTAAGAAAATGGGGTTGAAAGTTGAAGCGGTATGTGGTAGCCATAAGGCTTCAACTACTTGTTCCACTTGTCATTTTATTTGTCATCAAGAGTCTTCAGTATCATATGAGTTTTTTATTGAATGCTTCTACTAAGCCATTTGCTGGGTAGTAAATTGTTGGGTATCTCCAATCTATACCGTGTCTTCTGGCAAAGCTGTTGATCTTAGTGCTTTTGAATGCAGTACCATTATCAGATATAATTTGTCAAGGCACCCTGAACCTATATATTGTATAGTTCTTAAAAATTTGAAGCACATGCTGAGTTGTGACTTCTCTGAGTGGGATGGCTTCCACCCACTTGGAAAAGTAGTCGATGGAAGCTAAGATGAACCGATGCCCCTTGGAAGAAGGAGGATCAATTTGACCCATAATGTTGGTACTCCAACACTCAAATGGCCATGAGGCCAATGTAGGGTGTAGAATGTTGGGTGGCTGGTAGAGGACCACACCATGTACGCGATGGCATCTCTAGCTTCATCCATGCATGATAATCATTGAAGGCGGTAGTATCCAAGTCTGATCTTCATCTTCATCTTGGAATAGATTGATGTGCTCTGACGATGTACCTTGGTTACAATGTCACGGGCTTCATATTTTTCTAAATAGCATAACCATATTTGGTCAAAGGACCGGCGGTGCAGGGTGCCATCAATAAGAGCATAGGAGAGAGCACTCTGTTTCACCTGATGGGCTTGTGACTTTTCTTGAGGTAGTTTGCCAGTGTTCAAGTAATCTATGAACAGTTGCCTCCAATCAAATTTCATGTCCATTTTGCCAATGGCAACCTCCCCTTCAAGAGAAAGTCTCTCGATGAGTTCAACACCAATAAGAGATATGACTTGTCTATTTTGGACCCTTATTGAAATGAACTCACCTTCCAGACATGCCAATTCTTTGGCAAGTTTGGCCAAGATCTACTCTTGTGTTCTACTTGGGGAACCTTAGATGGTGACTTGAGAATTTGGGCCAATAGCTTCATGGTATACTCATAGTAATGATGAAGCTTGGGTTTGAGAACGTAGGACCCGAAATGTTGATGACCAGCGAGAATCTCCAAAGATGTTGATGCTCTTGACACTGATAGTGATGGCTAACTCCAGACCCACAATCAAAGCCTCATACTTTACTTCATTTTTTGTGCAGGGGTTGGGATAGATAGTATGAGAATCTCATCACATTGCGATATCGAGTTAGAAGAACTATTCCTACCCCTGCCTTTCCTGTGAGAATAGATTGTGGTGCTTCCCCTTTGAGAAAAGAAGCTGCACCATCAAAATACATCTCCCATCGGCAGTTGTCGGCCTCCCCTAAGTTCATGATTTGTACATCAGGGAGATCTTCACTAAGTGGAGAATCAACAGGAAGTGGTGTGTTGCTAAGAAATTCGTTAGTGCCTGTCCTGTTACCACACAGAGGGATATGAATATGATGTCAAACTATGAAACTATCATGGACCAGTTTGCTAAATGTTCGAATAGCATTGGCCATGTCATGAGGTACTATAATGGATTTATTCTGGAGATCAAGTTCACCTTATGAGAAAGCATATAGTGTAGTAGCTTTTGGGAAGCAAAGATTAAAGCTAGGCAATATTTCTCAATAGGTGGGTAGTTCACTTCAGCAGGAATCAGACGATGGCTGAAGTAGTAGGGAGCGTTCTCCTTCCCATCGTCGTTGGCTTGGACAAACAGAGCACCGAGAGAGTCATCCAATACAGTAGTGTAGAGGATGAGTGGCATACCTGAGAGAGGGGCTGCTAGATCTGGCAGCTTCACCAAATACTGCTTGATGTCTTCGAAGGCATGTTAACACTTGCATCCCACTTGAACTTAACATCATTTTTGAAAAGTGCTGAGAGTGGTTCGCATTTCCCTGATAGGTTGGAGATAAAGCATCTCAGATATGCCAACCATCCTTGAAAGGGTCTTAGTTCTTAGGAGGTGGCATTTCTAAGATAGCTTTAATTTTTTTTGGATATATTTCTATTCCCTGGTGTCAAACAACAAACCCAAGAAATTTTCCTGAAGCTACTATGAATGTACACTTCAGGGGATTCATTTTGAGGTTATACTGTCTTAATCATTTGAAAACCACTCTCAAGCCAAAGAGGTGGTCTTCTTTTTCTGTTGACTACTTGATTACGTGCACTCAACTTGATGGATGAGTGAGTTGAAGATCGAGTCATGGCGTTGGTATGTACGATTTTAAGGCCGAAAGGCATGACCCTATGACAGAATATTCTGATCGGGGTTCGAAAAGCTATATTTATTTCATCTTTAAGAGACATCTTGATTTGGTTATAGCCAGATGACCCATCCATTAAAGAGAAGACTACAAGAGATGAGGCGATATACACCATTAATTCTAATATAAGAAGAGGAAACTCATCCTTAGGACATGCCTTGTTTAAGTCCCTAAAATAGAGCCATATGCAAATTTAGCATTTCTTCTTCTTAACTGGGACGACACTCGCTAACCAGGTAGGATATTTTTCTTCCTTGATGAAATCAGCATCGATCAGTGTCTTGACTTCAGAAATGACCTGCTGTTCAATTTCTAATCCCATGCGTCTAGGAGCTTGCTTAATAGGGGTAGCATTAGGGTCTATTGCTAGCTTATGGACTGCTACGTCAAGAGATAATATGGGCATTTCTTCATAACTCCATGCGAAGCAGTCTTTAAACTCAATTAATAGCCTAACTGAGTCATTAGTTTCTTCTTCATTCATCAACGAACAGATGTATGTCGAGCATGGATTTTCTTCTGTCCCGAGGTTGATTTCTTTAAGCTTGTCAATTATTGAATGAATCGCCTCTTCAAATTCTGGCGGTGCCTCTTTGACTTGGAGATCATTTGGATCATCTGAGATTTCTAAATACACATTCTCATAAGAGTTGGGGGTGTGTGAGAAGAACTTATCAGATTCCAAATGATTGATAACAACTAAGTAGTAATCATCATCATTTGGACCCTTGTAGAATCTAGTCACTCTTGATTGTGCTTCCCTACCTGTATTGTTCCATAGCTTTTCAAAATACTCTGATTTGTTCTTAGACCATGTATGAGGAACTAAACCTTTCGGTATAAGATTATGAACACAAGGTGAGTAAAAGTCAAATGGTAATTCCATTAATTCTTTAAATGAATCCTTCTCAAGTTCTACATCAACTTTAAGACTCGAGGATGATGATCCCAAAAAGATTCTCTTCTTCTTCATGTCATTGGAAGACTTAGGGACTTCCTTAACTATCAAACCTTCAACTTTCTGAGATGTAAGTGAGATAAGAGCTAAAGTTCCCAACTGTTGCCTAATAGTTTCACAAAAACTAGATTCAAATACTTTGCCTTGTTTGGAGGCCTAGTCTTCGTCTCTGTCTGGATTGAAAGTCACCTCCAATGGAACCCATTGAAAGGGGTTGGCTGGTATACTAATCACATTAGACTCATCCTCTGAGCTAGATTCTAAGTCTATGTGAATAGTAGGGGTACTCCTATGAACTGGAACACAACCTCTATTGATGGCCAACTAAGGGTCTCCCACCTGAACTCTATTTACGCCTCTGCCTCTACGGTGAGGTTGAGCCATCCTACCCACATGTCCATATGATGGAATGAACTATGGGTGGAATGTGATATGTGAATCTATTTCGCTTCAATTCCCCTTTCTTGTTCACTTGGACTTCCATTTTTCTTTTCATTTTCTTTTATTTTTTTCTTTTGCTTTATTTTCTTCTTCTTTTGATTTTGCATTTGAATTTTATCCAAGTTCACGAGAAAGGGTGTTTTGAGGAAGATAGTAGGTCACATCCTCATAAATCTCAACCTCTCTAACTGAAAATGGCTTTTCATCTCCGTTGACATGGTATTCAATCCCATCTTTTCTGAACTTGATGCACTGATGGAGGGAGAATGGAATGATCTTGTTCTGATGAATCCAAGGCCTACCAAAAAGCGTGAATGAAGTATTTGAATCAATGATGTAAACTTGGCTTGATCTTCCGATCACCGATCTCCAAAGGTAACACTATAGAACCTAAAGCCCACTCACCTTGGTCATTGAATCCTATTAACATTATCTAATCTCCTCGGAGTATGGAGATGTCAATCCTCAAATAGGTGAGGGTCTTTAGACTCATAATGTTCACCGATGCACCTGAATCCAAGAGAACTATGGCAAGTCTGAACCTATCCATATCAACTATGATGTGGAGGGGACAGTTGTGTTCTAAGTCCCCCAGAAGAAGGTCTTCATCTATGAAGGTGATCCCTTGAGCTTCTTTTGTATAATGCGCTTCCTCACCTATAGTGGTCAACTGACCGAAGTATATTTTAGGATCAAGGAGAGCCTTGATTAGTGATTCCCTCATCTCTTTAGATAAGACAAGGGCATCGTATATGCTTAGCTTAGATGGCAACTTTCTTAGATGTGAAAGGACATTATAGTTTACCTTTGGATGGTCCTCCACAAGCATATCCAAGGGTGGAGTATCCTGTGGGAGGGTTTCTCAATCTTCAGTACCAATGGCTTATTTTCCTCTATCTTGAGGTGCTACCCTAGGAGGTAGAACCTTGCCACTACAGAGGTTGACTTCGATGTTCTCTTGTGGCAGGGTAATGGAAGGTTCTACACACGCTCATCCTATAGCTTCTCCTATGGGACCCTCAAAATCATGATTCCAAGTTTATCTTAAGAGGTGAACCCATAGTATTTGAGTGGAAAGTCCAACTCAAATCAGAAGAGGAAGATCAGAATTGTTATAGTTATTTTGACTTGAAGAGTTATCATTAGTAATAGAAGAAGACAACTCATCAGAAGTGACACAGATGTAATTCAAATTAGCTTTATTCTTCAATTTCTTGGAATTATTTGGAGGTACAAAGTAAAAATCAAGTAAAGTGAGTGGGGTAAGGGATTTGATGCCCTTATCCACAGAGTTCTAGTAGAGAAGAAGTAGAAGGCTAAGTGGAAGAACTCACTTGGGTGTGAAAGCTGAAATTTGGAGGCTAGACTTGGTGGTGGGTGCTAATGGGCTATCACGGTGACACATAT
Source organism: Cymbidium sinense (assembly GCA_021442155.1). Classification (NCBI taxonomy): domain Eukaryota; kingdom Viridiplantae; phylum Streptophyta; class Magnoliopsida; order Asparagales; family Orchidaceae; genus Cymbidium; species Cymbidium sinense. The sequence goes on from CM038225.1 coordinate 121,913,083, forward strand.
TTATTGAGCTCCCCCTTTCCTAGAGTTGGCACTGGAAACTTGCAAACCTTCCTTGATGTTGGAGGTTTGAGCTCAACTCCTGAAAGCTTCTTGATCTTCTGGATGATCTTCTTAGAGGTTTTGGATAAAGAAATATCCTAACCTTCTTTAGTTTTGGTAGAATAATATGTATCCCCAAGGATTATCCTGATGGAATTGGATTGTTGTTCCATAAGGTATTCCTTGGGATAACTAAAATACCGGTCTTGAAACTATGTTTAAGCTAGTCCTTGAATGTGAAGCAATCCTCCAAAACATGGCCTAGCATACGGTGGTAAGGACAAAAGTTTGGATCATGACTTTTGCCTACTTCCCTCAGGTCTCCTGCTCGGTAAAAATCGTTTCTTTAAGAGATTCTTAAAAATCTTCCTGATTACCTCCCTCTTAAAAGAATAAATTTTATTTAGCTTATCTAAAAGAGTAGGTGGACCATAGCTACCTAGCAATAGGTATGCATGCCATTGCTGGTGGTGGTATGGCTGAGGCAATGGCTGTGCTGGTCGTGGAGGCTGTTGTGGAGGCCGGTAGGGCTACCTCGGTGGTTGCAAAGGAGGTGGAGCCTGTTGAGGTCGTGATCTTTGGTGATCTCTGGATGCTTCCTCTTATCTATTTGTCTACTCACGGCTTCTTGTAGACCTTTTTTGTGGCTACTTGGCAAGCGATCTTGAAAAGGCAACTGTTTGGCCTCTCCTTGTAGACTAACCACCTTGTTGATTAGCTTCTCAAATGTCTTGATAGTGAAGCCCGTAAGCATGAAGGAGACCTGGCCATGGATATTCTTCAAAAGAATCTTAATGGCATGTTGTTCAGATAGCCGAAGTTCGCACTTCATGCTCAGGTTACACCATTGGAGAATATAATCAATAAGGGACTCACCTGGGTGCTATTATGCTATAATGAGATCACTACTGATAACTTTCTTTGAGCTCGACAAACCTCTAGATGAAGAATTGCCCTAACTTAGCAAATGTCTTTACTGAACTGTTGGGTAGTTCAACATACCAATCGAAAGTAATACCCGCTAGGCTACTAACAAAAAGGCAAAAAGTAAAGCATCACTATCACCTGCGTTGCAATAACTGGCCCTGAAGTGTGCTATGTGCTCCATTGGGTTTCCACTGCCATCAAAGCTTTTGAAGGAAGGTGGCACAAAACCCTTAGGATATTGGATAGCATCAAATTCCTCTGGGTAGGGTCTACCCTTTGGAACCGATGATCCTCCCGGGCTTGAGCCAATGCTTCCTTCACTTGCTGCTCAACCATGGATTTTATGTCCTTTTCTTGTATGGAGGTACTTTCCACTACCTTCCTATACATGCTAGTGCTACTGCGGGAGGTAAGGCCTTGGTTGGGTCCAAGACATGCACTAACTTCACGATGTCATTGTAGTAGGTTGAACTAATGAGGCTTATTTCTGAAGCACTAAAATTGCTACTAATAATCCCTCTAATCGTCATGCCATCCTATCTATCACATCTCATACGCCTCAAGCGATGTTGGAGGTGTTGGGTCTTTGCGGTGTCTTCGATCAACCTCATCACCTTCCATGGCTTATTATTCCCAAGAGATCCTCAGTATCAACCATGCACTCATTGAGTCTCCCAATAAGTCATCTTTGTTGGGATCGAAGCTGACTTTCTCTTCATCTGATCAATCATACCCCAAAATCTCCTTCTTTTTCATGAAATAATGTGCCACTATCTCATCCAAAGAATGATCAATCTGAGCAGATACAATTAATCTAGGCTGATTGGTGTGATCACTATCATGCACTGAGAGGCACCGGACCTCACATGCCACTGGAGAGTCAATCCTATGTGGATTGTACTCATTAGATGAGTGACACTCCTGACTGCCAGTAGCTATGAGAGGGGTGACAATCCTAGGATGTTCCACTTTCCTAGGTGCAGCTGGACTATCATTTGCCACCTCTGAAATAACCATCACCATCTCCACATCCTGCTGTACTGGTGGAGTTGGTGAAGGGACGATTACGATACTTTGGGGTTGCCACTCCTTCCGCACTACCACTGGGGCATAAGGTAGAGCAGGAGAGCTCGGCCTTGCCACAATAGGTGGTGTAGAAGGGGTAGGATCCCTAGATCGTAGCCGGATCACCAATAGGATGCGCTTCTCCCTGGACATGGCCTTCATGGCCTTTGATGGAACTAGAGATGTGACCTTGGGTGATGGCGACGAGTAGAAGCGTGGGGTGGAGACACCACGACTCTCTATGCATAGAGTTATCTTCTATGGTGGCCCGGTCCCGTAAGTAGGATCTTTGTCGGTATGGTTTGTGCGGGTAAGCACTGAAATCATAAGTATGGAAGTTACCGACTGGCGATTGAACCTCCATCTCTCCCTACTAGTGATGTGAGTTGTATGGGCCTCTCTGGTCCTCTTCTAGTATATTTGTTTCCTCACACTATGGGGGATAATGGATTTGAGATCAAACTGAGCTCCGAACTTTGAAAGTATGTAAGTTATGCCTACCTGGCACAAGATAGATCGGAGGTCGACATACCACCTCCTGCTCCAAGTAACTGCTGGATGATGTTGCACCACTGGTGGAGGTGATGTGCGAATCCTCCAAACATCATCTCTGTCTAACCTAGAGAGCAGATGGAACTGGTTTATTGTAACCAGTGGTGAAGTAAGAACAAGGAACTCCTCCATGAAGGCGGTGCCTCTATCTCCCTGGCAATCCTGGTGTGATACTGCTTGATCATGCGGTTCTTATTCCTATGTCGTGTCCTGGTAAGATGGGAGGAGTGAGAGCTAGACCCATATGAAAAAGTAGGGGAGGCGATTTCTGAGATCAGGGGAGCCTTAATCTTAGAGGGTACAAATGAGAGGGTCTTGCTGAGCCAGGCGACATGAGAAACCATGGGGCACTGGCTGGGGTAGCTGGCTACTCTTCTTGACAGAGGGTGTGACTTCTTTCCTCTTCAGTGAGGAGATGTTAGAATCGAAGGGTAGATCAATCCTGATGATCGACTTCTGCCGGTCACCGTGGTCCTACTAACTGTCGTGAGGGGAGTGCCCTCACATGTAATCCTCGCTCCCTCAAATCCCCTACCAAAGTGGATAAGAAGTATATGATCCAGTCGGGGGAAGTTGGCTTGGTCCAAAACCAAATCCATACCATGAGGGAAGGTGAAAATGAACTTCAGGGAGCCGACCATTTCAGAGCAACTGTAAAAGATTGAAAAACGGAGTTATTGCTGTACTATAACTGACTGTGAGAATCTGCAATAGGAAATGAATTTGTATTAGATTTCTATCTTCGATGATTTTTTGAATTTGAATTAAAAATTTGAACCCACATCCAACAACTTGGAAGTGTTAAGTGGGGTTCAAATAGATTTGAGAGGATTTAGAATTTGATTGAAGAGGAATTTTGAACATGAATCTAACTTCAACAAATTTGGGTATGTTGAAAGATGGATTCAAATATTTTGAGAAGGATGCTTCTATAGGTTCATGTTTGTTTGAATTTAGATTTTTTTTTTTGATTTGAGGACCCTTTTCTTTAACAAATTTGAGTACGTTAAAGTAAGGGTTAATTGATTTTATTTTTGTTTGATAATTTTGGAATTTTACTTAGCAAATTTAGGTATGTTAAGAAAAGTGTTTTTGAAAGTGTTTGTTTCTTTTTGTGAATTATTATTTTGATTATTGAAAATTTGGAATCCCCTCTTAGCAAATTTAGATATGCTAAGTGAAGAACCCAAGTGTGTTTTGTTTTATTTTTGAAAATAGGATTCTTAGCAAATTTGGGTATGCTAAGAAAATCCTAAGTGCTTCACTTGTTCTTGGATGTTTTGATTTTTGAAAGAATAGGATCCTTAGCAAATTTGGTATGCTAAGGAAATCCTAAGTGTTTCATTTTTGTTTTGATTTGATTGAAAGTGGAGACTTTACTTTAGCAAATATGGTATGCTAAAGATGAAGTCCCACTTAGTTTTGTGAAATGAAAATTTCACTTAGCAAATTTGGGTATGCTAAATGAAATTCCAAAAGATGTGTTCAAATTTTTTTTGATTTAGTTTGGTTTTGAAAATGGAAACTTCTCTTTTAGAAAATTTGGTATGCTGAAGAAAGAAGTTCCAAAGGTACTTGAAATTTTTTGATTTTGGATTTTGGATTTAGAGACTTCACTTAGCAAATTTGAGTATGCTAAATGAAGTTCCAAAATGTGTTTGAAATTTTTTTTGATTTTGGATTTAAAGACTTCACTTAGAAAATTTGAGTATGCTAAATGAAGTTCCAAAAGGTGTTTGAAAATTTTGATTTTGGATTCGGAGACTTCAGTTAGCAAATTTGAGTATGCTAAATGAAGTTCCAAAATGTGTTTGAAAATTTTGAATTTGGATTTGGAGACTCCACTTCTCAAATTTGAGTATACTAAATGAAGTTCCAAAAGGTGTTTGAAAATTTTTGATTTTGGATTTGGAGACTTCACTTAGCAAATTTGAGTATGCTAAATGAAGTACCAAAATGTGTTTGAAAAGTTTTGAAAATATGATTGTTAAGTTTTGGATTTTTGAAAAGAGGACTCCCATTCAACAAATTTGGGTATGTAGGAATGGAAATTAATCTTTTGAAATGTAAAATTTTTTGTTTTGTGTGATTATTGCTTTATGAAAGGGAATTCCAACTTAATTATATGTAGGATATGTTTAAGTGGGTTTTACAAATGATATTATTTTTAGTTGGAATTAAAATCTTCATTTAATAAATTTGAGTATATTAAATGAATATGTTCATATGTGATTTTGAAAATTTTAATTTTATTTGAAAATGACTTCCATTCAATATGTGTGAGTGTATTGATTGGAAAGATTCATGTGTGCTTTTTTTTTTTTTTGAAAACTTTACTTTTGATTTTGATTTTGATTTTTTGGAAAGATGATTGTTCATTTTATTTTGAAAATGAAATTTTCATCAAAGTGAATTGAAAGAAGATGTTCATTTATGCTTTTGGAAAACTTTATTTTTGATTTTGATTTTGATTTTTGGAAAGATGATTGTTCATTTTATTTTGAAAAATGAAATCTTCATCAAAGTGAATTGAAAAAAAGATGTTTATTTATGTTTTTTTTTGGAAAATTTAATTTATCTAAAAATGAAACTTTCATTCAATAGGTGTGGGTATATTGAATGGAAAGGTTCATGTGTGCTTTTTGAAAACTTTATGATTGTGATTTTTGGAAAGATGATTGTTCATTTTATTTTGAAAATGAAATCTTCATCAAAATGAATTGAAAGAAGATGTTCATTTGTGCTTTTGGAAAAGATTGTTAGTTTTATTTTTGAAAATTTCACATGTAATATGAGAATTGTTAAATAAGGGTGATAAAATTTTGTGAAAATATTTTATTAAGTTTATTTTAAAAGGTGCTTTTGAAAAGCAAAGTTTTTATGAAAATCTATTTTATCTTTATTATTTTAGAATGAACCTTTCCTTATCATAAAAATGATAAGGGGGAAGTCTTTAAATGTTTTCTATTTTATTTAGAATTTTTTTATTTTTACCCATTGGGGAACCCAACGGGGGTTTTGAGACCAACACTGAGTGATGTCCTAAAACCTAAAGATTTTGGCTTACTCATCTTAAGAATGAAATAAGCTAAGTGCCAATGAAAAGAAAGATAGTCCCGGATTCATACCAAATTACAAACCTATTATCAATACTTGAAGACAAAGATTATTTACCAAAGATAGAGAGGGGAACCATCTCCAGTGGAGTCTCCAGAAAAATCTGTGGAGAAAAATTCATCTGTGGGTGAAAGGGAAAGAATATAAAAATTCATCTTTTTGGGATGCCACGTAGATTCACAGATGTGCTTATTCAGGTGATCGAGTACGTCATCAAGGAATAGTATACTATCTCAAAATATAGAATTCACTACCCTTTAATGGACCTAATAACCTCAAAAAGGACTCCTAAGGATGATGGGTTTGCATATGTACCAGAGATTCTTCCCTTACTTTATATGGAAAAATAAACCAGGGTTTATTTTAAACTGGGTTCGTTAAGTTCCCTGTAGGGATATGCCCTCATAGTTAATTACATCATAAGGGACGGGATCCCTTAGAAATACTCTCGATTAAGGTAAACGATTGTTGTCTTTAAAGATTTCAATAGGAAAGAACTATCAATCGATTGGTTCATTTTTGAAGATTAAATGGGATTGATCAAAGAGAGGAAGTTATTATCGAAGCCAAAAAAAGGATAAGTAGGAGATGCCCATGATGCTAGGAAACCTAGTGAGCATATCAAACTATCCTATGGTTGGGCTTTACATTTTTGAAATTGATTTAGTTTGTTTGAGTTACATTTTTCATTAGAAATTTAGGACTTATGATTTCTTAACACAAGATTAAAGAAATGCCTAAGAGGTGAGGAATTATGCTTATGGCCCATAAAGAGGAGAAGCAACCTTAGAACCTAAATCTAGGGAGCTTTGGTGAGGGCCAAAAGCCCAACCTAAATCTAAGGTGAAAATGGGTATTTAGTTTTCTCCATAAGAGGACAAACCACGAACTACTTGGGACCTTTGGGGTGGCCGCCAACTAACTCCTCCTTTGATTTTAAATATATGTAAGAAAATCATATGCTTTATGCAAGATAGTTAGGCTATCATTTATTTTAGAAAGAGACTAAGTCCTTAAACTCACTCCCTAAAGAGACTAGATTATGTAAGGACATGCTTCAAATGACTTAAATCTAATGCAATTCAAATTTCATTTTACTTTCATTTTTTGAACAATTATTTTGACTTAGCCTAATAGGATTCATTTGCCTAATGCATAAAAAATAAAGTTATTGGCCAAAATCAGCGAGAAGGGAAGAGGTGTGTTTCCACCATGATTCTCAAAGGTCAAGCCAAATTTCTCTGGAAAAGGTGGAAGACCTCCAATCAAGAGTGAAATAAGATGCATTTGTGCATGATATTGTAAAAGAAATACTCATCCATCTAAGAGGTTGCTAATTCTTTTATCTTAATTTTAAACCTAAGCTTTAGGTGAGGTTATGAGTTCTTTATTTTTAGTTTTGAGTTGTTAGATTTGGTAAAAGATTTATTTTTCCTAAGAGCATAATCCACATCCAGGCCATACATAAAACAAGGAAGAAACTAGGAAAAGATGTCACTTAATGAACAAGCTAAATAAATCATCAATCAATTTATAAAGCTAATCACAAAAAGAATAAAAGGCCATTGTGGTCGGGCACCACCGTACAAACCCGAAAATAAATTAGGTAGCTGAGCTCTACTCTTATACAACCAGATTACAAATGAATTAAATTATAATTAAGCAAGAAATTCATTGTTATGGGAGTCTTCAAGCTTCATTTCTTCATTCTTCTTTTCTTCATTCTCCTTTTATTCTTTCTTCTTTGGTTCCTTCCTTTGGATGGTTAGAAGGTGGATGCTCCAAAGGCTTCACATGGTACATAAGATAGGATCTTATGACTAATGCTCATCCTAATCCCCATAACAATTATTCCAAAATCCTAATTGCATAATTTACATGAAAAGAAAATGTAAATCTAACTAACACCTGCAAAATAAAGGTTAGCTAAACAAACCACCAAATCCCAAGCATGTATATTGGACTTAACATCCCACACATGGGTGACTAAGTCCACCTAGCCTATTGGATTATTCTTAGGGGGTATAAGCACCTGCAAGCAAAAGTATTTATATTTTTATTTATTACAGTGCCCCTTAAGCACAATCCCCTGCAGAAAATAATGGTTAGACTAATATCACCATACCATTCATTCTACGAGCATACATCTTAACATCCAGTCTAAAATATATATCACAAAATAAATGCAAGCATCAAACCATGCACTGCCCTAACCTAAAGCTAGAAGTTGTGACTTAGCCTAATGTGTGTGCTTTGGAGGTTTGTGTGGTATGCTTAGCTATGGTTTTAAGTTAGAATTTTCTAAGTGTGAAGCATGTTCAACTTAGACGAGGGTTTCATATAAGTTATTTAATTATTTTGGATTGATTTTATTTGATTAAATTCAAGTGAGTCCTACAATTAATTACTAAGTTATGAAAGAGGGAAAGAGAAGAAACCTTTTCCTTTCTTCCCTAACTTAAGTAATTTCTAAAGTAGATTCACATTTTAGTTTTATTTAGTGAATGTTTTGATTAAGTTTTTTAATTAATCCTAAGTTTAGATGAACTCTAAACAAACCCATTCAAAAATATAGGCATTTTAAGATTAAATAAAATGAACCAAATTCACAAAACATGCATCAATTCATTTCTTTCCCAATATGTATAACATGCATGTGAATGAGTTCTAAGCATATCTATACATACGAATGAGAATATTTAACACACTTTATGATGCATGCTAAGTAATTCATTTAAGAAAATTTGGAAGTTTAATATGCATGATTTTCATTAAGTAGAAAAGATTTTCTTATCCAATTTCACATGCACACATGAAAGTAAGAACAACATAAGTGAGTACAGTGCCATTATTAACCAGAGGTGTAAGATACATGACCTACTTAAGGCTACTTAAAGACTCGCAACCTCGAGGTTGTCCTGACTAATATACCACATTTCTTAAATATAAACATGTGTATAAAAGAAATGAATGGAAAAAAAAAAGAATTCAAAAAAAATAAAAAAATTGTATTAATTGATTTATTTTATTTATGCAATTTATATATGCAAGCATAGGCATCCTTCTTAAGTGATAGTATAGGATAGGAATGAATAGGATATGAAATTATGAAAGTGTTAGGTTCTTTTCAAATGAACCACACATCTTACCGAAATCCTATTCAAAACTATACAAAAAGAGAAAGGAAGGAAAGCCTACACTAAGCACCTTTATATCTTACTCACATGCAAGCTTATAATTAAAATATAAGTAACACACTTTCAGTTTTAGGCATTTGATTCATATATTTTGAAAATAAATTTGAATTTAGTAGCGATAATACCCACTCATATTTCTACTTTAGACAACACATGCAAATTTGACATAAAGTAAACATTTTATTTTTTACATTTGAATTTGAAAAATATGGATGCATGAAACTACATGACATACAATTTAACATGTTGGGGAAAGAATCAAAGCAATGAAAACATGTAAACACATTCATTTCAATTAAATCCTAAAGACAATCTTATGAAATAAGAAAACTTAGAATAAATCAAAGTTTATTCATTGTGATTTTTGTTTGATTTGATTTTGAAAATGTGGATTTAGTTTGCTATTCCTAACCCATTCTCATAAGTGTTTGATATTTTTGTTTGATTTTTAGATTATTAGATTCATTTTAGATTTTGATTAGGTTAAGGTATGAATTAAGCAAGTTAATTAACCCTTACCTACACCACCTTAGCATAGTTAACCAAGTATTTATGAGCATATGAGATGACATAAAACCTCACAAGGAATTTAAATTTGTAATGCACCTAGGAAGGAAAGGGCATAGTGCAAATTGGCTCATAATTAATGGTTAATTAAGCTAAAGGGTTTAACTTAAGTAATTTCAAAAACACCCCTCACACATATGAGTTAGGTTTTGATTTTCTTAATTGAACTTTGGCTATTCAACACCTAAGCATCTACCAAAAGTAGATTAATTAAGTTTTGGAAGGTTTTATAATTTTTAGAAATTAATTAAGAGAATAATTAATGAATTAATCCTTAATTAAGAGAGGATTAAGGAAAGAAAAGGGGGTTTAGAGAGTAGTTTAGGGGAAATACCCCAAAATTATTCCCTAAGCCTCTTATTTACTTGATCTAACCTTAATAAACTTTAATAATGGATTAAAACACTAATCCAACCCTTAATTATCATTAATTATATTAAAGGAGTAATTAGGAAATGCATTTGTAATTCTCCCAATTAAGCCTTCAATAAATCCCAAGAAAATTAGGGGAGGCAGAAGTCATCCCCCAAAACATACTCAAGAAGTTTGGGATTAATCAGAGGATTAATTAAGTGGTAATTAGCAAAATAATATTTCCATTAAAACCCAAAATCAAAGAAAAGTATAATTTAAAATCCATTGAAATCATTTTTAAAATATTCTAGATTGAGTTATCTTTCCATAGAAATTAAACTCATATTTTTTTGATTTTTATTTAGGGAGATATGAATTTTTAAAGTTTATGGGATTAATTAAAATTAATTAAATCCCTAATTAATTGCCTTAGCTCATAGCACGACACGCGGTGGCGGAGGTCAGCGCGCTTTACACCCGTCGCACTATGAGCCATCCACTTAAATGTCACATTAGGATGGTAGCATGGCGGTGGATCTTTGATCCCGCCATTCGATCAAGATCGACGACCATCATCACTGTTTTAAAAGGATAAAAGATTTATAAAATGTGCGTTTAATCTCGGCCGTCCATTCAAAATGCACGGATGGATAGCCAGGATTCTCCCTATTCTTCCCTGATGATCAATGGAGATCGTCCATGATCTAAGGGGAGATCTAAGCTCGATTGAGCTCGGATTGGAGTAAAACTATACCGACACCATCTTAAGCTAATGACAAGCCTATCCAATGGTGGAATTCTCATGCCATGATAATTTCTTTCACAAAAGACCAACACCTCCTAAGCCTAGTGGTAAAAAAATTACATACCTCACCGGCGCTCAAGCTCGATGAGGCAGTTTCATCTGGTAGAGATGAAGTCCTATTGAAAGTTTTAAGCCATGGGGTTGAGTAGATCTCTCTATGGACCAATAGCTCTTCTCCTTGCTTGGGACTTTGATCCAATTCAACCTCTCCTTGCTTTGGGAACTTGAATGAGAGCTTGGGTGCACTCAACTTGATCCCCTGAGGGAGTGTGCAAAGGTAATTGAAGTGGATTTAAGTGAAGAGGAAGTTGAGGATTCAATGGAGCTCCTCTATTTTCAAAGAAAGAGAATCGAGAAATGCCCTTTCAAATCCCTCCTACAAAGCTTAGGAATGCTCTCTAATGGCTCCTAAAACTTTCTAGGACTCAATCGACAATAGGGGTGTTCAATTTAGATGGAATTAGGGGGAGTATATCTCCCCCTATGGAAATCGGACGACCGAACCTTGGGTTGCTATTTTGATCCAATTGACCATATGGGAATGGCTATTTGGGCTGTTTGAAGTTGGCACATGGTCAGTTTGAGCTCTTAAGTAGATTGATAACCTCCCATGTGCTTCAAATCAAGTGGAGGGAGGTTTTTGAATTAGCCAATTTGAGCTAAGGGGTCGATTTTGGCCTTGGGTCCATTTTGGCTGACCCAAACCCATTGGGCTGGGTGCACCACTCTCTATTGGGTCCACTTGACCTATTAGGAAGGTATCAAGTTGATATGAAGAGGGCTTGACCAAATTACCCATAGATTAGACCAAAATTTGTTCTATGGCCTAGGGCTAGAATGGTCATTTTATTGATTTTTGAATTTGGATATATTGGGTATGTGGAGAAAATAGGTTTGGCCAAGTTTCACTGGATTTGGAGTTCATTTGATAAGGTTTGGCTCATGTTGACCCATTTAGGTCAAAATGGGCCAGCTTGGGTCAAGTTGACCAATTGGTCAAATTGTGTCAAACCAAAGGTTGGGTCAAGTTCATATGACCATTTGAAATGTTTTTGTGGCTTTGGTTTGATTCAATTTAGTTTAGTTTTGAATTTGGCTCATATGACTTTATTTAGGTCAAATGGGTCATGTTGGCCAATTTGACCCATTTGACCTATTTGGGCTAGGTCAAGGATAGGTTTAGGTTTGGTTAGTCATATGGAGTAGATTGGTATCTTTGTTTCCAATCAATTTTGGTTAAGTTTGAATTTGGCTCAACATGACCCCTTTATGTCAAGTTGGGTCTAAGGTCAATTGGGCTAGGTTACGTCTAGTTGGCCAATTTAGGCTTTGGTCAAGTTCAATAAGTGATTTGGAATGAACTTGAGCTATTGGTTTGAATCAATTTGGCTTAGATCATGATTTGACACATGTTGACTTTTTAGGTCAAGTTGGGTCAACTTGGGTCAAGTGGCCAATTGGGCTAGGTTAGGCTCAAATTTTGACTTGGTCAAGTTCAAACATAGTTCATGAATGAACTTAGATCAATGGTTTCAATCAATTTGGCCTATGGTGGATTTTGGCTAAGTTAGGTTTCATTTTGGGCTAAGTGTTGACTTGGTCAACCCTTAGGTTTGACTTGGTTTGACCCAATTTGATTGGTTGATCATTCCATGATGATTGTTGATCATGATGAGTGGCATAGGTGAGTTTGATATAATCCAATTTGGTTAGGATTCAAATTTGGCTCATAAGAGTACTTTAGGTCACTTTGGGTCAAGTGAGCTTAAGTAGGTCAAATGGCTTGGTCAAAGCTTGATTTGAGTTTGATTGAACTTGTATATGGACTTATGATTGAAATATAAATCCATTTGCAAGTGGTTTGAAGTCAAATGGGTTTTGATTCATTTGAAAATTTCATATTCAAAGGAAGAATATGAAGGGATTTGGGGTTTAATTTTTGAATTGATTTTGATTTGATGATTGAAGTTTGTATTTACATTTGGGTTCATGTTTGTAGGGTTGATTGAATCATGATGAAAAATCAAGAATTTAGCTTGATTTGAAGTTGATTTGGCTAAGTTCAAGTTTTTGACTTGAAAGGCTTAGGTTGGATTTTGAGTGAATTTGAGTTTGATTTTTGGAATTGGTTTTGATTGTTTGAATTTATATTTCCTTTATATATGAGAATATAAATGAGAATATAAATGAATCATGAGAAAATTCCAAGGATTTGAAATTCTTTTATCATGATTTAGGCCAAGTCCTTTAAGAGGGAATTTATAAGACTTGGGAAATTTTTGAAGTTTGAAGCTTGAATTTTTGAATTTGGTTTGATTGATTTATATTTATATTTCATTTATATATGTGAATATAAATGAGAATATAAATGTATTGTGAGAAAATCTCATGATTTTGAATTGGTTTAGATCATGATTTAGGCTAAGTCCTTAAGAGGGAAATTAAGGGACTTAAAAAATGTTATGAATTGATTTGAACTTAGGAATTTCATTCATAGGTTTCAATCATAGATTTCGATCATGAATTTCAATCACATGGAGTTGATTTGAGTTTGGAGAAAATCAAATAAGACTGATTTGGAGTTTGGCCTGAAGGAAGGAAGGTGAGGAATGGTTCAAGCTAAGGGTAGGGAAATTTTTCTAACACCCCTAAGGCATGACCTATTCCTATGGCTAACTCTTCTAAGTCTCTAGGGCTAGGTTGAGTGTCTAGCTGATCACTAGATGTGTCTTAAGACTAAGAAACTCTTAAAGTCTAAGAGAAGTCCTATGCCTAAGATAGAAGGGTTGAGAGCTCATTCTAAAAATGAGGTCAACAAACCTCTAGTGTTGTTGGAGAGCTAACCCTATGAGGGCTACGCTCACTAGAAGAAAGATGCTCCTGGCTGTCACTGGATCTGGATGGAGTGGTACTCTTAAGAGGATCTATAGCCATGGGGATGACTGAACTGTCTTCTCCTCCCTCTGCTGATATTTCCATACAATGCTACAGTGGTGGTGGTGATGGAACGACTACTATACTCTGAGGTCGCCCTTCCTTCTTCACCATAATTGGGGCAGAAGGTCGAGTAGGAGAACTCAGCCTTGCCTCAGTCGGTGGTGTAAATAGAATGGGATCTCTTGGCCATAGCCGGATCACTAATGGGGCTCTCTTCTCCCCAGATGCGGCCTTTATGGACTTTACTAGAACAGTGGATGATGGAACATGTACTGGAGATGGTGGGCATAGAGTAGAGCGGTGGTGGAGGCACCATCGACTCTCTCTGTATAGGAGCTCCTCTCCTATGGTGGGTAGTACCCATCAGTAAAATGCTATCAGTATGATCGACATGGGTAAGACGATGGAAATCCAATGTGGCACTGTTGTACTCATAGCTTCGCCTAATAATTTTCCGATGTACGCTTCCCGACCTCTCTTGTCCGATCTATCTACACAGAGGGATGGGAATGCAAATGAAACTGAGCTCCGGACTTTGATCGTCTGTAGGTTCTGCCTACTCAGCGTAGAACTGATCTAAGGCTGACGTACAACCTCATCCTCTCACTAATAGGAGCCTGAAACTGTACTACTGGTGGAGATGAAATTGAAATCCTTCTAACATCCTCTCTATCAGATCCAAAGAGAGGGTGGAACTTGTTTTCTGTGATCAGTAGGAAAACCATCCTAGGCTAAAAAATGCCAGAGTTATAAGCAAAGTTGAGGCACAGCAAGCTTTCCAATTTCATATAAATGGTCACAAAGAATTCCACACACATCAATATCTACATTACAAGAGTAATAGAGTGGTGAAAATTACAATAAGGAGCAGAAACTACTTATATCAAGAACGAGAAAACCATTACCAATCTAGAGAAATTGGTGAATGAGCTATAAAGTGAGGATCTTAAGATATGAGTTCGAATCGAAAAGAGCAGACTTAATGGTGACCTTGAGGGCAAGGTCAGTGAGGAGGAGTAATGATATGAACCTTTATTCCTAGTAATATCAGAAGCAAAAGAGAAAGAAAAAGGCCAAATATCATAACTTTCACTTACAATTGTTCCTTTACAATAACAGAGAGTAAAGGAAGAACAAACAGTAAGAGAATGATATGAACCTTTATTCCCTGGTAATATCAGAAGCAAAAGAGAAAGAAAAAGGCCAAATATCATAACTTTCACTTACAATTGTTCCTTTACAATACAGAGTAAAGGAAGAACAAGTGAGAACTTTCTCGAAAACAATAAGATTACAACCATCCATATGAAACAACGAAGTTTAATAAAACCAAAAGGCGAAAATAAGAATTAAGAAAAACAGAATACACATCATAGAAGACTAACAGAATGTAGTTACAATATGATTCAAAGATTGAACTAAAAAATATAACTATTTCCACCCAAAAAGTAAATTCCCTCATGAAATAACCCAAAGAACATGATAGCAAGAAAACAAGAAGATTGGTCACAAGATAACTCTCTGCTCATACCTCAACTGCCAAAGAAGACTGAAGCAAGTTTGATAACAGAAAATAACAGCTTGTAACAGAAAGTAGTTAGGATGGCATAGATAGCTTAGATCCAAACCTAAGAAAGGAAAATAGAAAGTATAAATAGAGATCAAAAGCCAAACAAAGGGAGTAATCAAGATTTTAAAAAAGGAACTTATCTTCTTCAGGCTTCTTCTTCCTCTCTTCCTCCTGCGCATCTTCTTCTAGGTTTACCTCACCGGAAACCACCATCCTTCACCGGAGAACCCAGGTTTCTCCTCCGATCCTCGCCGCAACCCTATTTCTTCTCGGGAGGACGGCACTGACAGTGAAACCAAATGAAACACCAGCAAAAGAATTAAGGTAAGTTACATCAAGAAATATCATCCACAGTCAAGAAACAGCCACTTAAGATAATACCAACGGATCAGATCAATTCCAAAGATCAAGTGCTGAAAACAAGGTGTAATCCACTAACTTCAGAACTTCGAAGCTGATCAAAGATCAAATCAAAGGGCAGATAAGAAACCAACTCAATCCGACGGTACAAGATTCAATCCAAAAGAACTCAATCCGAGTGCTAGCATCCAACGGCTGTAGTTAAAAGGCGCTAATCTACGGTCCAGATCTCAACCGAGACCAGAGCAACTCAACCCTAGGGTTCATACCACTCGAAGGAGTGACTCAAGTCGCTAACTCATTTAACCCAATTGCATCGAGTGCCCAAGTAAAGAACAAGAGAAGATCGATCCAAATATTAAACAAGTCAATTTTTTCTACCTGAAATTGACCCAAAAATTATTTTGGTAGACTAGAACTCAAATTTTTAGAGTTGGATTCATGCGAAGTCAATTTTTGACACCCTTAGTGCCAATAAGTCGAGGCGATAAAAGCTTTAAAAGTTATTTAAAAAATCTTGATTGTAAATGTTGCTTATATTAGAATGAAGTTTCATCATGCTGACTTGGACTCGAAATCTCGGACTAGGAAGAAAAAGATGAGAGGATATATCTTGAAAATATGATGAATATAAAAGCACTCCAATACTAGGTTTTGGATGTTGATTAAATATTGAAGCTCAAATAGAGGCTCAAGATTTAATGATTTAATCAATATTGAATTAGATGATACAATAAATTTTAATATGGATAAAATGTTGTAATAATAATATTTTTTATCAATTTCATATATAATATTATATTTTAGGGCATTTTATTTTTTTAATTTTTTAAACTAATTTTAATTAATCTTTTAAATCAAAATATTTAATATATATTTATTCATACTTAAAAATTTTTATTTTGGATTCTGATAAAAATTAAAGTTAAAATTTTGATTACTAATTGATTTGATTCGTTCTTCACAAATCCGTTTGTTTTACTAGTTCACTGATTTTGAAGAACTTTTATCAAACAATTTCGAATTATCTCTTTTTATAAATATCATATTTTATTAGGACTAATTGTAAAGATCTTTTCGCTTTTTGCAACGATGAATGGACTTTTGTTATAAGAAGAGATAGTTTTAGGTGAAATTAGAACCTTTTGACTTGAGGAGATCAAAGAAATATCACTCCGTCGAATTGCCAATGTTATTTCAATCAAAGAAGCCGTGCGCATGTGTTTGTTGGCGGACTGAACTCAAGTCAAGATTCCTGAATAATTCCAACCCTTAAATTAAATTCACGATGAGATCATCGAACGTGGAACTTTGGGTAAAGCCCAAATCTGTAACCAAATATTAAACTGTTTTAAATTGTTGTGAGAAACATCTTAAAATTCTTTACTCTCGACATCCTCACCTCGCTCTCTTTCTCGCTCTCTTTCTCACTCTCTCTTGCACGAACACACGCTCGAACAAGCACAAAGGGGTGACTCTGGTCTAGCTCGCTTGTTGCTCTGGACGGATAATAGGCCGCCATAAGCTAGTAGTATGTGTATTAATGAAGTGAAATTAGAAGAAGCTCAAGGTAAGGTCCAATGGCGGTTCTGTTACAGCATCAAAGAAGTGCAACTCTCCTACCATGTTATTCCTCAGAGGAGAAATCCCGCTCGTCTTGTACTGCCCCGCTCCCATGACGTCATGGTCATAGTTAGAAGAAGTCAAGGGGAACAGCTCAAGCGTCTTCTTCTCTCCTCTCTTCATCTCCTCTTCTTCGTCCCAGATACCTGCAAGTTTGCGCAGCACGTTAACGTTCATAAACAGTTAATTAACTATTTATATATTCCCTTGCATGAAATTTTAAGTAGATTGAGTATGCGTCGGAGATATTTCACATATTTTGTATGATGCGATGATAGACCTGACAGCTTAGTTATTGGGAACTCCTTCTGGTCTGAGGGCTCTAAAACGAGAAGATCTGTATGTACTGATGACATCAGAGCTGGCGGAGGGCGGCGGCGCTTCTTATGATGGTGATGGTGCCGTTCACGGGCCTTGTGGTTCTGGAACCAATAGAAGACGTTCTTGTTCTCTATCTTACCAAAGGAACTGAGGTGGGAGGATATCTTCTGGATTTGCTCCGTGTTTGGTGTTCGCATGCCGGCGCTAAAGAGATCCATAAGCACCTTCACTTGTTCAGCCGTCGGATTCCACCTCCCGCACTTAGCCCCCACCCTGCTGCTGCACAGCCTGGCCTTCTCCATCTGATCCCTAGCTCCACTCCTCTGCTTAAATATACTTTATTTATCTAGCTCAGAATTTGCGAAACAGCCAACTGTAAACTTTTATATCTTCCTTATTACTTTCTCTTTCTGTTCTAGCCTCTCTTCTACTTCGTCTTCTCTTCAGAAATCCGTACTAAGTCTGTTCTAGCTGGCTGCTAGCAGATGAGCAGATGAGCTCCGATGAAGCTTTTTTGTTCCTGACAATTTATGCACTGTTACGCTAACAGATAGCTAGGGTCTTTTAAGTGGCTACTGATGAGTTAATACTGAGCATGAAGCGGAACATGGGTTTATATATACAGATCTACTAATGGCGTTTGAGTAAGATTAGAAGAAGGTATAGCACTTCATGATAATAGCTAGCTTGTAGCAGTGTGAGTGCAGACAAGCGCGAAAGCTGCCACTGTTGAAAACATTTGGCACTCCGAGGATAGACATCCTTGTTTTCTTTATTCCGGTCTTGCATATAAAATTGTCGTGTTTAAACGCGCCCTTGTCTTATTATGCGTCTCCTTGCAAATCAGTATAGTCAATTCCAAGCGATACTGATTTTCATTACAAGTTTCAATTCCTGTCGTTTCCTGCTTAATTTATTGGCTGTTTGAGCAACCGAGATTGGTGGTCGTGTTGACTATATATTTTGATTGTCCGAACGTCGTATATCACTAAAAAAAAATATCTATAGGAGCTTTTTTTTTTTCTCTTATCAGTGAGACTGATCAAAATCAGCGGAAATTTCTTGATGTTGTAAAAGCCTTCGGTCAATAGGAAATTTCCTAGCCGCCTTGAAATTATTGTAGAAGATTTTAAAACAGTAATGATTATAATTACTATTTAATAACTGCAGCTAGAATCACTTCACAATTCTAACAGGTTCATGATAGCAAATAAAGACTGAAATTAAAATTTGACTTCACTTGAAAATATTACCCTGGAAGATAACTTGTTAATTAAGATTTCAGCTTTATTATACTTAAAATATTTCATATCAACAATCATGCATAATATAAAAATGCATCTATAATTTTTAGGTCTTCATTATACAGAATGGAGTGAATAAGTTAGCATAAGCATAGTTATTTAGTTGACTACTTGACAGCACAAAAAGTGCATGTATAATGACATATTTATAAGTGTTACAAGTATTCAACTACAAATCTGAAAGTAACTAGTATTAGCCTCACGGTATTAGGATGGCCTGCCCTAATTATTAGGCTAGGGATAGCTTTTTGAATAAAATGTCTTCCTTGAAAGTTGAGTTATGCCATCCTTTTAGGGTAGCAATTTGCTTGTATCAGTGACCTCTTTTTTTGAGTGGCTCAATTAAAAATGTTGCAAGCAGAAAGCAAACAGAGAAGAAACTTCCACTTTTAAAAGTAAAAAAAATAGATGAGCCGCTCGGAAAAGGGATAGCAATCAGTCAGGAAACAGGTAGTCTTTTCTCATTGAAGCAGGTATCCATATTCCTTTTGCATGCACTGTTGGACTATGAAAAGGCAGTGTGTGAACGCTTGCCTACAAATCCCAACCCCGTGAAGTAAGTGCAAGCGGACCCACTAATCGATTAACCCAGACAATACTCTTTGAGTTCAGAGATGTGTTTCTTTATTAATACATATTTTAACCTTTCAAATATATATAATCATCAAATAGTCGTATATGCAATTGCTCCTTCCAACTGCTTTACGAATATTTAATTTTTTCCATGTCTTCCGAGACTTGCATGCACTGAAAATCCGTTTTTCGTGCGTTTCAGCTGCATGCAATTCCCAAGGCAGTCTCACCCACATACACATATGCTCTCTCTCTCTCTCTCTAGCCCTTGCCTTTCCACTCAAGGCCATCTCTCTCTAGGCTGTCTAGGTTTAGTCTCATTTTGCCGATCTCATCGTTTTGTTATGGAAATCATCAAAGTATATTATCATATGAGAATTCAAATCTTTGAAGATGAAAACTCGTATCTTAGCCCAGGCAAGAATCTCGCGCCCGTACCATCAAAATAAGCATGAACTTCGTAACATTTCATGTGCTGATGATTTAACAAACCAACAAATCATTACAAGCCGCCATAATTTGTTCTCTTATCTCCCTCCCTAGGTGGACAATGATGATGTGCTTGTGTGCAATTCATGGAGGTATTGATTCCTGGATCTGGAAGGCCGTTTGGCAACCTGGATTGTCCCCTTTGTTCATTATCCATTGGACGGCCACTTGGCAACCGCAGGAATCATATTGTGAAAACTGCTATCTATCAGATGATTTCATCCTTTGATGGAACCTCCAGCTAGTTCTTATTTCTGAGTCCACCTCTTCCCCCTTCCCTCTCCGCAGTTCTGGGCTGTGAGTTATTCTAGTTTCTTTCTGTTGGTGTAAGAGGTCTTTGAGTTTCAAATTGTCCTTGCTTTACGTTTTGGTTCTGGGTGTTTTAGTTTCTTCAACTTTTTGTTTTGTCTTAATTGTAACTGTAACAATTTACATTTGGAATTAAACTTGGGCTCTGCCCTCAAATTCTTCCAAAAAAAAAGTGCAAGCGGACCCACTAATCGATTAACCCAGACAACACTCTTTGAGTTCAGAGATGTGTTTCTTTATTAATACATATTTTTACCTTTCAAATATATATAATCATCAAATAGTCGTATATGCAATTGCTCCTTCCAACTACTTTACGAATATTTAATTTTTTCCATGCCTTCCGAGACTTGCATGCACTGAAAATCCGTTTTTCGTGCGTTTCAGCTGCATGCAATTCCCAAGGCAGTCTCACCCGCATACACATATGCCCTCTTTCTCTCTCTCTCTCTCTCTAGCCCTTCCCTTTCCACTCAAGGCCATCTCTCTCTAGGCTGTCTAGGTTTAGTCTCATTTTGCCGATCTCATCGTTTTGTTATCGAAATCATCAAACTATATTATCATAAGAACTCAAATCTTTGAAGATGAAAACTCGTATCTTCGCCCAGGCAAGAATCTCGCGCCCGTACCATCAAAATAAGCATGAACTTCGTAACATTTCATGCGCTGATGATTTAACAAACCAACAAATCATTACAAAAGTTCTTTTGTTCATTTAAATTTTTTTTTTCAAATTCTGTTGTACAATTCTTTTCCTATGGTTTTATTTGATTAGTCCTTTTTTATATGATTTGATATAATTTAGAATTCTTTATTTATTATTTACTATTTTTATTATATTTTTTATATGATAATTAGTATGAAGTATTCGTTTATTTGACATTTATTTCTTTAATTTTATATGCGCTTCAATTCTAAAAATCATGATTGAAGGCTTGTTTGAGAGTTTATTTTTACTTAATTAATTCTTATTAATACAAATACTTCAAGGCAAAATCACGTAATTTGTTGGAGAGTTTTAGTTTCATTCTGTATCGACTCTCTTTTCATCGATAACTTGAATGAAATAAGTAATCTGAAATCTTGACCTCGGTTTTTTACTGAGAAACGACAGTAGCTGAAGTTTCTCGTTTTTTTATTGTGCACTATCAAATAAAATATAAACTAACTTATACTTCATATAGTGAACCATCATTAGAACCTCAATGTTTAAAAGCAAGTTTGTGTAGCCTATCGTCCTGCACATGGGACATGCAAACCTTGTCTATCCGATCGAGGGCTAATTAAACTTCACTTACATGTATATATATTGCAACACTTAATTGAAATTATCGTTTAGATATCAACTAGTTTCTTTGGTAGTAACTCTTGAATACAAAATAATAATAATAAATAATAATAACGTAGAAGAACCTAGTTGAAAATTCTAGCATAGAGGCATATAATTGATTAGGGGAGGAGTATTGGCGTGTGTTCTTAATTTCTTATTATGGCTTCCTGACTATTTCTTATTGTTCCTCGTTGTCTTCATTTTGAATGCCATGCGCATGTTTGCTATTATTCTCTCTTCTTCTTTTACATTTTCTCTGATTTTCGTTGCTTCGCATCCCCATGCAGGATCTTTTATTTCATTCATCGATCTTAATATGAAGCCATGGCTACTGCTGCTCTTTGTTGTATTGCCATTGCTTCGGATTTTCTTTGATTGGATGATAACTAACTTCATGCTTTTTTTTTTAATCTTAAATTCAAAAGTGAACGCTTACGTACGAGATTATATTCCAACGGCCAATCAACCGCTCGTATTACTTAGGTACTAAAGTGGGATCAATTTTGTATAGTCTGTAGACAAAATTAAGAAGATTAATTTTGTATCAGAATTTCTACATGAGGTATTATTTTGAATCAATTTTATATAATCAAATGATTAAATTGAAGAAACATTATACACTTTAACTAAATTGGCTATATATGAGTAGACAAAAGATTATTTTAGGATTTATGTAAAATATGAGCAACTTTCTCTTTAACTAAATTGGCTCGCATTACTTATGTAAAAATATGAGCAAGCGAGGCGATGATGAAAAAGTTGTTTGATGTTCTTTTAGCATTGGCCTAACTCATATTTTTGAGGAATCAAGTTCTTCAATTATCAATTAAACAATACATTTATTCGTAGTTTAATGTGAGGAGGGTTGTTTTCGATGAATGAATTTTTTTTTACGACACCTGTTTATAACTAGTGTGTTATGTTGATGTGTATATGATTTATATCACAAAAAACTAGTCAAATATTCGCATGACACAACTGATTTATAAACAACGCAATTATCATTTTAATTATTTACTTATAAGGGAAAGAAATAGTTACCTAATATGACGTCGATCTACTAGCTCGGATGCTACACTTTCGAGTTTTGATTCAGAGCCATCAATAGATTAGATTATTTATTTTAGTAAGAAATTGACACTAAGATAATTAAAAATGGTATGAGATAGGGAATCAACTAAGAGAGATAGATTCAAATATTTATCAAAATAGGAGTTTCACAGCTCAAACATTGATGAATTTGTCGAGGTGGTTCCCTTCCTTTTTTTTTACATATGTAATAATCTATTTTTTTTTTTGTTATTATTTTAACATATGTGTTTAGTCATTCCCAAGATGTTTTCAACAAGATAAAAGGCTTATAATCTATTTATTGATTTCCTATACATCAACACCTCTAATGACCTTGCTTTAATCATGCACACCAACGCGACCAATACACATATCGATCTCATCATTTAATCGTTCTTGGTTCAATTATGTACATTTTATTGCGGGCCTCAAAAGATGTTTGTGGTGGTACAATAGAGGCTTGACGATTGCTAGTCAATGAATTCGATAAGCCCATGGGGGTTAATAGAATGTAGAATGGAAGTATCTTATCCTAAAGATTTTTCCTATAAGAAATGTGGCTTCAAACAAAGTTTATTTTAACTTTAGAGGTCAAGGTTTCTTAAAAAAGCAAACTTAATGGTTAATTACATCTTGAGCTTGAGCAAATCCAAGTATACTTTATTAATGAGCTGATTGCCATGCCCCTAAAGTGAGTCATGACATTTACCTAACCCTATTGGGCGTGGCATGACAAATATAGCCAAGAGATTCTATCATGACCATATCAAAGTGGAATTAGAAGGTACTGTAAGTTTTCTGAAAGATTATCACAAGTCTAGATTCATTTAGAAGATTCTAAAAGACCTTAAAAGATTTTGGATGTTTTGAAAATAGTCTAGAAGTCTCAAGAATTATCTAGAATGTTATAGATACTTTGAGGATAATCAAGAAGTTTCTAAAGTTATCTAGAATATTATGGAAACTTAAAGAATAATTAAGGAGTCTCTAAAACTCTCCAACATATACTAGATTGTTAGGAATGTCGTAATGTGTTTTGGAGACATCTACACACTTGAATATCATAATAAAATCTAAAATATTCTTAAGCGTGGGTGGAGATAAATAAGAGTTATCAATTGTATCCACCCAAGAATAACTCAAGCCTTGTAATACTCTTGTGTTGTAGTGAGAGTTTTCCCTTCCTTTAAAGTCTTCTTGTATCTTTTGTTTCTTTGTGTTCTAGTCTAATGTTGTGTGAAAGTTAGGCTAACTTAGCACTAGTGGAGTATATACTAATGTCACATGACTAGCTTCAAGAAAGTTTAATTCATGACATGATGCTTACGCTAAGGTTTGGGTACACTTATCATAAATATGGTTGGGTCAAAATCAAAATGCATCTTATTAAGGTTTTAGGGAGGATGAGAGTTTGGACATCTTAAAAATCAAAGAAGATAGGCTCATAAGAATTGAAATGGATGTGACATGAGGGCTTACAACTCCATATCAAACGAAAAGAGATGCCCAATTTGAACTTATTTGCCATATGGCAACACTTGCCTCGATGTAAGGATGAGTTGAGAGTGAAAGGTAAAATCAAATAGGATCTGATGGATCCATCTGTGGTGGAAATTAATATTCCGGTCTTCATCTATCCTCCTTCCGTGGGTTGAAAGAAGATTAATGATAACAGAAATATAATCGCCTTGGTCGGACACCACGCAGATCCGCAGATGTACTTATTAGAGTGATTGGATACGACATTGAGGAGAGGGGTAGATAGAAATCACCACCCTACAATGAACCTAATTATCAAAATAAGGGCTCCTTAAGACAATATGTCTGCATATGTACCAAAGATTCTTGCCTTACTTTACATGAAAAAAGTAAAGTAGGGTTTATTTTAAATCGGGTTCGTTAAGTTCCCTATAAAGGCAAGCCCCCATAATTAATTACATCTTAAGGAATGTGATCCCTTAGAAATACTCTCGATTAAAGTAAATGATCGTTGTCTCCAAAGATTTCAGTAAGTAGGACTATCAATCGATTAGTTTGCTTCGGAAGATCAAATGGGATTGATCAAAGAGAGAGTTATTATCGAGGCTAAATGAAGATAAGTAGGAGATGCTCACGATACTAGGAAATCTAGCGAGCATCTCAAATTATCTTATGGTTGGGCTTTACATTTTTGAAACTGATTTAATTTATTTGAATTGAATTTTTCATTAGAAATTTAAGGTTTATGGTTCCATACCACAAGATTAAGGAAATGCCTAAGAGGTAAGGATTTAAGTTTATAACCGACAAAAGGGTGAAACAACCTCAAAACTTGAATCTAGTGAGATTTAATGAGAGCCGAAAGCACAACCTAAATCTAAGGCAAAAATAGGTATTTGGTTTGCCTCCACAAGAGAGGACAAACCACCCGACTGTTTGGACTTACAACCGCTTAGGGGTGGTTGCCAACTAACTCCTCTTACAATTTTATATTCATGTAGGCAAGTCATATGCTTTATGCAACATAGCTAGGCTGTTACTTATTTAGAAAGAGATTTAAGTCCTTAAACTCACTCTTTAAAGAGACTAGATCATGTAAGGGTATACTTCAAATGACCTAAATCTAATGCAATTCAAATTTCATTTTATTTTTATTTTTGGACAATCATTTTTAACTTAGGCTAATAGAATTCATATGCCTAATGCATGAGAAATGAGATTATTGGCCAAAATCAGCGAGAAGGGATGAAGTGTGTTTCCATCACGCTCTCAAAGGTCAAGCCAAGTTTCTTTGGCAAAGGTGGAAACCCTCTAATCAAGAGTGAAAAAAATATGCATTTGTGCATGATGTTATAAAAGAAGTACTCATCCAGCTAAGGGGTTGCTAATTCTTTTATCTTGATTTTAGCCTAAGCTTTAGGTGAGGTTATAAGTTCTTTATTTTTAGTTTTGAATTATTAAATTTAGTAAAAGATTTTTTTTTTCCTAAGAGCCTAATCCACATCCAAGTCATACATAAAGCAAGAAAGAAACTAGGAAAAGGATGCCACTTAGTGCACAAGCTAAACAAATCATCAATCAATTTATAAAGCTAATCACAAAAGAATAAGAGGCCATTGTGGTCGGGTACCACCGCACAAACCCGAAAATAAATTGGGTAGCTGAGTTTTACCTTTATACAACCTGGATTACAAATAAATTACATACAATTAAGCAAGGAACTCATTGTTATGGGGGTCTTCAAGCTTCATTTCTTCATCTTATCCTCTTTCTTCTTCTTTTCTTCTATCTTCTTTGGTTCCTTCTTTTG
Organism: Cymbidium sinense; assembly: GCA_021442155.1. Classification (NCBI taxonomy): domain Eukaryota; kingdom Viridiplantae; phylum Streptophyta; class Magnoliopsida; order Asparagales; family Orchidaceae; genus Cymbidium; species Cymbidium sinense. The sequence continues at coordinate 121,938,882 of CM038225.1, forward strand.
GATGGTTAGAAGGTGGATTCTCCAAAGGCTTCACATGGTACATTAGATGAGATCTTTTGACACATTTTGACCTTTTAGGTCAAGTTGGGTCAAGTTGGGTCAACTTGGGTCTAATTGGGCTACGTTAGACTCAAATGTTGACTTGGTCAAGTTCAAACATAGTTCATGAATGAACTTAGACCATTAGTTTCAGTCAATTTAGCCTATGGTGGATTTTGGTTATGTTAGGTTTCATTTTGGCTAAGTGTTGACTTGGTCAACCCTTCAGTTTGACTTGATTTGACCCAATTTGGGTGATTGATCATCTCATGATGATTGTTGATCATGATGAGGAGCATATGTGAGGTTGATTCAATCCAATTTGATTAGGATTAGAATTTGGCTCATAAGGGTACTTTATGTCACTTTGGGTTAAGTGAGCCTAAGTGAGTCAAATGATTTGGTTAAAGCTTGATTTGAGTTTGATTGAACTTATATATGGACTTATGATTGAAATATAAATTCATTTGCAAGTGGTTTGGAGTCAAATGAGTTTTGATTCATTTGACAATTTCAAGTTTAAAGGGTGAACATGAATTTGATTTTGGCTTGATTTTTGAATTGAGTTTTAGTTTAGTGATTAAAGTTTGTATTTATATTTGGATTCATGATTGTAGGATTGATTGAATCATGAAGGACAATCAAGAGTTTAGCTTGATTTGAAGTTGATTTGGCTTAGGTTGGATTTTGAATGGATTTGTGTTTGATTTTTGGAAGTTGTTTTGATTGTTTGAATTTATATTTCATTTATATATGTGAATATAAATGAGAATATAAATGAGTTGTGATAAAATTTCATGAATTTGGATTGATTTGAGGATAATTTTGGCTAAGTCCTTAAGAGGAAATTAAGGGACTTAGAAAAGATTTGGAATTTTGAATTTGAATTTTTGAATTTGGTTTGATTGATTTGAATTTATATTTTATTTATATATGTGAATATAAATGAAAATATAAGTGAGTTATGAGAAAATTTCAAGAATTTGATTTGATTCGAATATGATTTAGGCTAAGTCCTTAAGAGGGAAATTAAGGGACTTAGAAAATATTTGGGATTTTAGAATTTCAATCATATATTTCAATCGTATGTTTCAATCATGTGACATTGATTTGAGTTTGGAGAAAATCAAATAATATTGATTTGGAGTTTGAGAAAATCAATTAGGATTGATTTGGAATTTGACTTGAAGGAAGGAAGATGATGATTAGTTCAAGCTAAGGGTAGGCTAGTTTGCCTAACACCCCTAAGGCATGACCTATTCTTATGGCTAACCCTTCTAAGTCTCTATGGCTAGGTTGAGTGTTCACATAATCAGTAGATGTGTCTTAATACTAAAGAACTCTTAGTGTCTAAAAGAAGTCCTATGTCTAAGATGGAGGGGTTGAGAGTTTATCCTGAAAATGAGGTCAACAAAGGGGTGTGGTGTGGGTGGTGTTGAAATGATCAACAAAGATCACAAGCACTAACAAAAATAATCTACCCCTAACCCAAGGTGTAGAAGGAATTCATAGCTTAGTGCAATATGACTCTACTTATGTCCAAGATATAAGAGAGAGGGAGGAATCCACTAGGGATCTTGAATGCAGGTTATCCAAAGGGATGAGAGATTTAATTTGAGTCTCACTAGGGAGAAAAAAGATTTGATTTATTTGAGTTCCGCTGGAGAAGAGGGTTGAATTTATTTTAATTTGTTGTTTATTATTTAGACTCTACTAGGGATAGAGAAGTGAACTCTCCACTAAAGAGGCAAGTCTCAGTCATCCACAAGGGAGGGGTTGTGAAATTCGCTGAGGGATTAGAATTCTAGATCCACTAGGGGACTTGAAAGATTTACATCTCACTGAGAAGAAGCAAAAGACTTGGTTTAGATCGATTGATTATTTTGTTTCTTTGTTTCATTAGATTTGTTTTGTTGCAGATTTTTAGATTTTGGATTTTTGAGATGGACCCTGTTGGTTTGCGATGGATCGTATTGAGTAGGAGCCAATGAGGTCTAGTCTTAACTCAGATTTACCAATCCAAAGGGGTAGTATACTAAACACATAGTAGGACTAGCCAACCAAAGGGATGCCTTTCGGTGTGCAGTAGCTATACCAGGAAGAAAATGTAGTAGACTTACATCATCCAAAGTAGGAACTAGTTGCTGGGGTAATCTATTGGCAAGGCAACAGATTGAACCCAACCTAAGGCTAACTATTGGATGAATGCCACTGAGGGTGTTAAATCAACTCAAGGATAGTCAAAGGTAGATTTTATTTTTTATATTTGTTTTGATTATGATGGATCCCATCAGTTTGCGATGGATCGTACTTAGTAGGAGCCATGGAGGTCTAAACCTAATTCAGATTTACCAATCCAAAGGGAGTAATCTACCAACCACAAGGTAGGACTATCCAACTAAAGGGGTGCCTTTTGATTTGCAATGATCAAGTTAGGAAGAAAGTGCGGGAAATCACATCTTCCAAAATAAGAAGCTACTGGGGTGATCGGTTGGCAAAGCAATAGATCAAACTCGGCATAGGGCTGACTATTGAGTGAATGCTGCTGAGGGACTTAAATCGGCTCAAAGATAGTCAAAGGTAGATTTCATTTTTTTTGTTCAATTTGTTTTGATGGATTCCGTTGGTTTGCGATGGATCAAACTGAGAAGGAGCTTATATCAGCCTAGACTTATCTCAGATTTACTGAACCAAAGAGAGTAGCTTCCAAGCCAATGGGAGAACTATTCGACCAAAGGAGTGCCTTTCGGTTTGCAATGATCAACTGAAGGGAAGAAAGCTCGGGGACTCACATCTTCTACTACAAAAGACCACTAGGGTGATCGGTTGCTTTGGGCAACAAATTAAACTCGACCTAGGGTTGCCTGTTAGTTTGCGACAATCATGCTAGAAAGAATGCGTCATAGTTTTACTTCTTCCAAAGCGGAATGACTGCCGGGGTAACTTGCTTGTAACAAAACAAATTGAACCCAACCTAAGGGCGATTACGGAGTGAGCACCGACCCAGGAATTTATCTCAACTCAGGTAGTCAGACAATTCCTATAGGGAGTTCTGCTGACACTGCCCTAAAGATAAGATGCCTGCTTGGGAAAAGAGGCTCTTTGGGGGCTTGAATTTCTAATCCACAAGTGAATTAATTTTGTTTGTTTGTTTAATTTGTTTATCATGGACCCTATTAGTTTGCGAGGGATCGTACTGTGAAGGAGCTCATATTAGCCTAGACATATCTCAGATTTACTGAACTAAGGGAGAATTTTTGTATTTGGTGAACAAATTCTCAAACCACAGGGGTGGCAACTCGAAAAAGGGGGATTGTCTAATCCAAAAGTAACTCGAGTGTTGTCTAAATGGAGTCTCAAAGGATGTGATCCAAATATAATGCTCACAGGGGCTGGGGCTGCTAAGGGTTTAATCCAAAACCTGGAGAAGATGACATGGCTAATCATATATCCAATAGGTATTCAGAGGCCAACTCAAGGAGAAAGCGTGGGGACTCACATCTGTCAAAAGTGGTGTATCCACCTAGTGAGTCGCTATCAGCATAGCGAATATCAACTAACCTAAGGTGCCCGTTGTTGGTAGAAAATTTCTATAAGGGGAGTCGCCTTTCAAATCTGTGGGGAGAAAAGAAAGAGGAACCCTAACAAAAATTTGTCTTGGTAAGATGTCACGTAGATCCGTAGATGTACTTATTTAGGTGATCGGATACGTCATCAATGTATAGTGTATTATCTCAAAAGATAGAAGTTACTACCCTTTAATGGAACCAATCACCTCAATAAGGACTCCTATGGATGATGGGTTTGCATATGTACCAGAGATTCTTCCCCTACTTTACATGAAAAAGTAAAGCAGGATTTATTTTAAATCAGGTTCATTAAGTTCCCTATAGGGGCAAGCCCCCATAATAAATTACATCCTAAGGGACATGATCCCTTAAGAAAACTTCGATTAAGGTAAAGGATCATTGTCTTTGAAGATTTCAATAGGGAAGTACTATCAATCGATTAGTTTGTGTTTGAAGATCAAACGAGATTGATCAAAAGATGGAGTTATTATTGAAGCCAAAATAGGAAACAAGTAGGAGATGCCCACGATGCTAGGAAACCTAGCGAGCATCTCAAACTATCTTATAGTTGGGCTTTATATTTTGGAAATTGATTTAGTTTATTTGAGTTATATTTTTATTAGAATTTTAGGACTTAAGATTTCTTAACACAAGATTAAGGAAATGCCTAAGAGGTGAGGAATTATGCTTATGACCCACAAAGGGAAAAAATAACCTTATAACCTAAATCTCGTGAGCTTCGGCGAAGGCCGAAAGTACAACCTAAATCTAAGGCAAAAAAATGGGTAATTGGTTTGCCTCCACAAGAGAGGACAAACCACCCGTTAGCTTGGACTTACAATCACTTGGGGGTGGTCGCCAAATAATTCCTCCTACGATTTTAAATATATGTAAACAAGTCTTTATGCTTATGCAAGATAGCTAGGCTATTATTATTTAGAAAGAGACTAAATCCTTAAACTCACTCCCTAAAGAGACTAGATCATGTAAAGGGATATGTTTCAAATGACTTCAATCTAATGCAATTCAAATTTCATTTTATTTTCATTTTGGATAATTATTTTAACAAAGGCTAATAGGATTTTTTTATGACTAAGGCATGAAAAATCAGATTATTGGCCAAAATCAGCGGGAAGGGAGGAGGTGAGTTTCCACCATGGCTCTCAAAGTTCAAGTCGGTTCTCTGGAAAAGGTGGAAGCCCTCAAATCAAGAGTGAAATAAGATGCATTTGTATATGATATTATAAAGAAATGCTCATTTAGCTAAGGGATTGCTAATTCTTTTATCTTGATTTTAAACCTAAGCCTTAGGTGAGGTTATGAGTTGTTTAATTTTAATTTGAGTCGTTAAGTTGGGTAGAAAATTTTTTTTTTATCTAAAAGGCCTAATCACATCTAGGACATACATAAAGGAAGGAATAAACTAGGAAAATCATGCCACTTAATGCAAAAGCTAAACAAACTATCAATCAATTTATAAAGCTAATCACAAAAAGAAAAAATGACCGTTTATGGTCGAACACCACCGCGCAAATCTGAAAATATCAAATTTGGGTAGCCGAGCTCTACCCTTATACAACCCGGATTACAAATGAATATTATAATTAAGCAAATAAATTCATTGTTATGTGGGTCTTCAAGCTTTATTCTTCTTTCTTCTTTCCTTTTTTTTCATTCTTCTTCTTCTTCTTTTGGTTCCTCTTTTGGAAGGTTGGATGGTAGATGCTCCAAGTGGTACATAAGATAGGATCTTATGACCAGTGCTCATCCTAATCCCCATAACAAATCATTCCAAAATCCTAATTATACAAATTTTTACATGAAAAGGAAAAGTAGAAATCTAACTAACACCTGCAAAATAAAGGTTAGTTAAATCACACCACACAAATTCCAAGCATGTATATTGGACTTATCACCCCACACATGGGCGACTAAGTCCACCTGACCTATGAATTATGCTTAGGGGTATAAAACACCTGTAAGCAAGAAGCATTCTTATTCTTTATTTATGATAGCGTCCCTTAAGCACAATCCCCTACAGAAAAAAATAGTTAGACTAAGCACGTCTTACCATTCATTCTACAAGCATACACCCTAATATCCAGTCTAAAACATATATCAAAAATAAAACATAACATCAAACCATGCACCGACCTAACCTAAGGCTAGAAGTGATGACTTAGACTAATGTGTGTGCTTTGAAGGTTTGTATGGTATGCTTAGCTTAAGACTTTAGGTTCAAATTTTCTAAGTGTGAAGAACATGTTCAACATAGAGGAGGGTTTTATTTAAGTTGTTTAAGTGTTTTGGGTTATTTTTATTTCATGTTTTAATTTGGTTTAAGTAAAATCTACAATTAATTACTAAGTTATGAAGAGAGGGAAAGAGAAGAGAACTTCTTTTTCTTTTCCTAACCTTAAGTAATTTTATAAAGTAGGTTCATGTTTTAGTTTGATTTAGGTGAATATTTTGATTAAATCTTTTAACTAATCCTAAGTTTAGACAAACTCTAAACAAATCTATTCAAAAAGAAGGACATTTTAAGATTAAACAAAATGAATCAAAATTCACTTAACACACATTACTTTATTTCTCTCCCAACATATATAACATTTATATGGATGGACCCTAAGCATATCTATACATGCAAATGAGAGTGGTTAACACACTTTATGATGCATGCTAAGCAATCCATTTAAGAAAATTTAGAAGTTGAATATACATGATTTTTCTTAAGTAGAAAATGTTTTCCTTATCCAAAATTTCACATACATGCATGAAAGTAAGAAAGGCATAAGTGAGTACAATGCCATTATTAACCAGAGGTGTAAGGTACAAGACCTACTTAGGGCTATTTAAAGCCTCGCAATCTCAGGGTTGTCCAGACTAATATACCACTTTTCTTAAGTACTGTTGACCTCATTTTTAGAATGAGCTCTCAACACCTCTATCTTAGGCTTAGGATTCCTCTTAGACTTTAAGAGTTTTTTAGTCTTAAGATACATCTAGTGATTAGGTGGATACTCTACGTAGCACTAGAAGACATAGAAGAGTTAGCCATAAGAATAGGTCATGCCTTAGGAGTATTAGAAAAATCTCTCACCTTTTTATCTTAAACTATTCCTCACTTTCCTTCTTTCAAGTCAAACTCCAAATCAATTCTATTTGATTTTCTCAAACTCTCAAATCAATTCCATGATTGAAACCCATGACCAAAATCCATCAAAAATTCCTCTATGATTGAAACCCATGACCAAAATTCATCAAAAATTCCTAAGTCCTTAACCCTTTCTTAAGGACTTAACCAAAATTGTGATATAAACTTATTCAAATCTTTGAGATTTTCTCATGATCTATTTATATTTTCATATATATTTCCATATATAAATGAAATATAAATTCAAACCCATCAAATCAAATTCAAAATTTTAAATCAATTCATGAAAAATTCCTTAAGTCCCTTTAATTTTCTATTAAAAGACTTAGCCAAAATCAACTTTAAAACTTGATCAAACCTATTCAAATACTTGTGATTTTCTCAAAACTCATTTATATCCTCATTTATATTCTCATTTATAAATGAAATATAAATATAAATCAATCCAATCAAAAGCAAAAATTAAATTCCAATCTTAAAATGCTTGAAATTCTCTTAAATCCCTTAATTTTTCATTAATGGATTTAACCTAAACTTTGATCAAACCACTTCAAATTCATGGAATTTTTTCAAAATCAATTTATATTCTCATTTATGTTCTCATATATAAATGAAATATAAATATAAACAAACCAAATCCAACTAAAAAAATAAATAAATTTCAAAATAAAAAGTTCTTTAAATCCTTTAAATTCCCTTTAATGGATTTAACCCAAATCATGATTAAACCACTTCAGATTCTTGAAATTTTCTCATGATCAATTTATATTCACATATATAATTGAAATATAAATAGAAATAATCAAAATCAACTCTAAAAATCAAACTCAAATCAAAATCAAAATCAAATCTAAGTCTTTCAAGTCAAAATCTTGAACTTAGTAAAAATCAATTCAAATCAAACTAAACTCTTGATTTTCTCTAATAGTTCAATCAATCCTACAATCATGAGCTCATATATAAATCCAAATCTCAATCAAACAATCAAAACTCAAATAAAAAATCAGACCCAAGACCCTTTCATATTCTTCCTTTGAATATGAAATTTTCAAATGGATCAAAATCCATTTGACTTCAAACCTCTTATAAATTGATTTATATTTCAATCATAAGTCCATATAAAAGATCAATCAACTTCAAATCAAGCTTTGATTAAGCCATTTGACCCACTTAGGTTCACTTGACCCAAAGTGACCTAAAGTATCATTATGAGCCAACTTTTGATCCTAACCAAATTGGATTGAACCAAACTCATATTTGCCCCTTATCATGATCAACAGTCATCATGGGATGATCAATCAATTAAATTGGATCAAACCAACTCAAACCTAAGGGTTGACCAAGTCAACACTTAGCCCAAAATGAAACCTAATATAACCAAATTCCACTATGGGCCAAATTGATTGAAACTATTGATCTAAGTTCACTCATGACCTATGTTTGAACTTGACCAAGCCAACATTTGAGCCTAAGCTAGCCAATTTGGCTCACTTGACCCAAGTTGACCCATTTTGACCTAAAGGGCCAAAATGTGTCAAAACTTGATCTAAGCCAAATTGATTGGAACCAATGGGTCAAGTCCATCCCAACTCACTTGTGGAACTTGACCAAAACTTTAATTGGGCAAGTAAACCCAACCTAGCCCAATTGACTTAGACCCAACATGACCTAAAGGGGTCCTGCTGAGCCAAAATTGAACCTAACTCAAGGAAACAAAAATACCAATCCACTCCATATGACTAACCAAACCTAAACCTACCCTTGACCTAACCCTAATAGGTCAAACGGGTCGAATAGGTCAACTTGACTCATTTAACCTAATTGAGTCATATGAGCTAAAACCTAATCTATACCAAATTAAACCAAACCAAAGGCACAAAAATATTTCAAATGGTCATATGAACTCGACCCAACTCTTAGTTTGACCCAATTTGACCTATTGATCAACTTGACCCAAGTTGACCCATTTTGACCTAAATGGGTCAACATGAGCCAAACCCTATCAAATGGATTCCAAATCCATTGAAACTTGACCCAATCTATTTTCTCCACATACCAAACATATCCAAATTGAAAAAAAAAACAAAATGACCATTATACCGCTAGACCATAGAATAAGTTTTAGTCTATCCCATGGGTATTTTGGTCATACACTCCTCACAATCACTTGAGGCTCTCGTAAAACCTCAAGGGGACCTAATGATGAGTGGTTCACCCAACCCAATGGGTTTGGGTCAACCCATTTGTCCCATGGACCAAACCTGACCACCCATGGTGAAATTGAAATTTTGAACTCCCCCCAAAGCTCAATTGGATGCACATGGGAGTTAGCCTTCCACTCCTCTAGCTAAACCAACCATGTGCACACCTCTAATAGCCAAAACAACCCATCATATGAGGTCAATTGGATCAAAATGGCAAGCCCATTACCGGCCGGCTGATTGCCACAGGGGGAGATATACTCCCCCTAATCCACTGAAATTTTCATTCACACTTGATTGATTGGAGTCTAGAGAGAGTTAGCAACCTTCATAAAGCTTTCTCAAGGCCCCTATAGAGGATTGAGATTTTCGATTCTTTGGTTTTGCACAGTGCAAAATAGGGGAACTCACCTTGATTCCCAATTTTCTCTACACTTGATCCCACTTAAATTCCTCTTGCACATTTGGTCTAGGAGCTCAGTCGAGCTTGCCCAAGCATCCAATTGAGTTCTAGAGGCAAGGGGGACATTAATTCAATCAAAGCCGCAAAGGGAGTGAAGTGGAGTTGGTCCATAGAGCTCTACACTCAACCTCAAGAGCTAGGAACTCCAACATGGCTTCATCTCCACTAGACGAAGCTACCTCATTGATCCGAGCATCGGTGATCACCTCGGGCGAGGTTAGTGATTTTTCGACCACATAGGCTAAGAGGTGTTGGTTCTTTGTGAAAGAAATTTTCATTTCATGTAAAATCCACCTTTGTATTGGCTACTTTGGTCCTTCAGATGGTGTGGGTTGAGTCTTGAATGAATCCATGGAGGATCGAGCTCGGATCTCCCCTTGGATTGTGAACGGTTCACATACATCCTCAGGAAAGAACTCAACCCATATAAGTCATCCATCCACGCATTTTTAGATGGACGGCTGAGATTATTTCCCACATTTTTATATCCTTTATTTGATTTAAAACCACAGGTATATCCTCTGCCGTCCGATCTTTTGATCGAATAGCTAAGGATAAAAGTGCGTACGCTGCCGCCGTTCCCTTGATGCGACAACTTAAGTAGGGGGCTCACGGTGCGACGCATGTAAAGCGTGCTGACCGCCGTCGCCACACATCGCGCCGTGAGCGGGTATTAACCTAGGATTAGTTAGTGATTATTTTTAATTTCTAATTAATTCAGAAACCTTTAAAAAATCATAACTCCCTCAAGAAAAATCAAAAAAATATAAGGAAAAAGGCCATGGATAGATAATTTCATCTAAAATATTTTAAAAATATTTTCAATGTATTTTGATTTCCTTTTTTCTCTGAATTTGAGTTTCTTTGGGAATGTTAATTAGCCAATTATTCCCTAATTAAGTCACTGTTGACTTCATTTTTGGATGAGATTAATTTGGCAATTAGGAGATCCTAATCTCAAATAGGATTTTCTTAATTCAATGTTTAGGACACCTCACCTAGTGTCCTAGAAAATCTTTATGAGTTTATTCTAACCTATTTGATATAGGTAGAATCAATTCAAAATTTTAATTTGGATTAACTCAAATAAATCAAATTAAAACCAAATTAAAATGAATGAAAGGATTCAAACCCATTCCATTTGAATCAAATTGATCATTTGAACTCATTTAGAATCATACCTATCCCATTTAAGCTAAATGGGTTAAGATGAAATGAAAATTAAAATCAACTCAAATTAAATGGTTTAATAAAATTGTAATGCAATTGACCATCAATTGCATTATGGTTTAAAGAATAAACTAAACAAATTCAAAGGGTAAAGTTAAATCCAAATACTTTGCATCAAAGCATTTGGTTGGATTCAAATTTCGTAAGCTAATTCAAATGGAATTAAACCTAATCTCAAATCCATTTGAGATTAATTTGGGCATATCATACTTTAATCAAAACTAAGATGATAATGTCAGATTGCATGGAAATAATAAAAGCAAAATAATAGAAAAGAGGAATTAGAAAATGGGAAATAAAAAAAAAGAGAAGAGAAAATGCCAATTTCCTTCTTCCACCTCTTCCCATGCAAACTCCCTTCTTCCCACCTCATCCACTCCCAGACAAAAGCGACCTCTTAAGAGGATGGCTACCTTCAATGATAGGGAAGGCAATTAAGGCAAATACAAACCTCCAAGAGTTTGCCTTATTCTTAGCTAACCAAGGGAAGAAGAAAAAGAAGAGAAGAGGAAGAGGAGAAAAAGCTTTCGACTAAGTGAGGAAATCAACCAAGGAAGCTTTCGACTATGAACATTCCAATGTATTCACAAGGTCAAGGGGAGTTGATCTCACACCTTGACCAGCTTTGCCACTGCCGGTGGCCGGAGTTCGGCCTTCAACATGCTTCCTTATAGATCTTTCAGTCAAGCATAGAAAATGGGGTAGGAAAGACTATCATCTCCCCATTTTCATTCCAAAAGCATCGCCAAGAAAAGTGATGAAGTTTTCAACCCTATCCCGACCCCCTCGCCGCTGGCACGCCGGTGAACGGACGAAGAACGAACATCCTCTAATGTTGAAATCCCAATGAGTGGATTTTATCCCCAATTGAAGGCACCAACATGTTCACAAGCTCAAAAGGAGCTCGAACGAAACTTCACCAGACCCCCTCACCGCCGGCAAGCCGGAAAATGACCAATGCCACCTCTAACTAAGCATGCATTGGTCTAGGGAACAATCCATGGGGAGCCAAGCTACCAAACTTCGTGCACACATTCGTTGGGTAAAGGCGAAGCTAATGGGATCAGTCTCACCACCGGCGATCACCGGAATCTGGGTATGCATTTTCTCCCTCCCTCTATGCCGTCAGTTTTGGAGCTTTGTGAGAGAAATTGATTCCCAATTCAATCCATCCATATAGATGGGTTCTAAATTAGTCCCTGATCATTTTGGGATCGAAATCAGGTCTTGATTCACTGACGATTGGCAAGAAATCACAGCCGTCTTCTTGCCGGCCTCGGATATATAATCCGAGATCCTTCTTAGGATCGGACGGCTCTGATCTAGGTGGACCATTGGATTAAACCCCTTAGGGACCCGCACGTGCCACACGGACCAATTTACACATGTCACACAGATAGACGTGCCACATGGGCGTGTGCCACGCAGTCTGCCGCGTTGCGTGAGAACCCCACTTAAAATCATTAGGATTAGTTATTTAACGGATTTAAATAATAAAAAAATGCTGAAAACTTCCAAAAATCATATAAAATCAAAGAAAAATTAAAAATTACAAATAAAAGATTCGTCTTGATGAGAGGAATCCATAGAAATTAAAATCCCTAATTTTTATTAGGTAATTTTCCCTTAATTTGAGTTTAATTAAAAAATATTAAACCCTAATTACTCTTAAATTAATAATCCAATTAATTTGAAACTTTGGGAAAATAAAATTAAGCGTAAAATATACCTTAGGTGAATTTTTGGGGATTTAACTCTCTGAATTCAAAGGAAATTAAAATTTCATATGCTTAATCTGTTAATTAATTAAATTAATTAATATTTAATGAAATAATTAACAAAAATTTTAGACTAACAATCTTAAATCAACATAATAAACATTAATGAATATTAAAATACTAATTAAACTTAATTAAACATATCTAAACTTTAGGTAATTAAAAGAATTAAATAATTCAATTAAATGACCTGAACTTAATTAAATCATAATAAATCATCTAGTTAACCAAAAATTATGAATAAACCATCATTGAAAAGGTATTTCAGTGAAGAATAAGTGAAAATTAAAATCTCTTAATGAATCTTAATAAATTAGGCTTAATTTAAGTTTTAATGAAATAATTAAAATTTTAATTACACCATAATTACATCTCTAATCAAGTTGAAACTTTAGGGATATAAATTTGGCATGTTTTCCTACTTGCCAGAAATATTTCAAGTCCAATATAATCTCTAGATTAAGAGTTTTCAAATTTCTAAAGCCCTAGGTCAATGTTAATCAAATATTTGGTTAAGGAAATTAATTAACCTATTAAATAAAGTGATAATTCAAACTAATCTCCATCAAATGCTAGAAAACTATTCAGAAACTTTTCTAAATATCCTAAGTCAATTAAAGTGATCAAATTCAATCTTAGGTTAATGAAATAAAACCTTAGGTTAATAAAATTATTAATTAAGTTAAACATTAACCTTTGAATCAATAAAATTTAATGAAATCACTCATCTCTAATAAATTTAAATAATGAATATAAAACCTAGGATAAATTAAATCAGATCAAGTAATTAACCTAAGTACTTTAGGTTAAGCATAATCCATCAACAAACCTAAGGTACTAAATGATCTTAAACCTTAAGCTTACAAATTTATAATTTAATAACTTAAGTTAAATTGAATAAAATTAAACTCTTTAAATTAACACAAGCCAAAATCAAATGAAACCCACATAGTTTAATTCAAAATGAAATAAATCAAACAAATTAAATCAAACAAAGCAATTCAAAATGAAATAACATAAATCAAATCCAAACATAAATAACATCAAAAGGATTAATTAAGATACTTAAGGATCTTAGTTAGACTTTTTAAAATATCATTAGGATTTAGGATGTGGAATAAAGTGAGTTTCACCTAAAAATGAAATTCATTCTATTTCCCATTCTTGAAAACTTAAATATTACTTTAACCTAATAAAATGGAATAAAAATGGAAATTAAATTATTAAACCATTTAAATTGAAACCAACCAATGGTAAAAATTAAATTAATTCAAACCTCAAATTTAAACTTGAACTCAAAAGAGCTTAGCATAGCCTTACCATACAAACCCCACTTTTACACATATTAGATTACTTAGGTCACAGACTCTAGATCTAGGTTAGATCATTCTGTGATTTTTTTAATCTCCTGTGATATGTTGTGATGTGCTTCACATGTCTGTGTGGTGTATTGCTTTAGATTGGATGCTTAGGCTTGTTTGTTTGTTAGATTGGATGTTAGGGCGTTCTTTCTAGATTTAACACTATTTTCTACAAGGGACTATGTTAAAGGGATCGCTGTGATAAATAAATCATAAAATTATTGTTTACTTGCAGGTGCTGAAAATCCCTTAACATAGTCCATATGACAGGTGGGCTTGGCAAGTAACTAATGTTAAGACTGTATGTTTGTGAAATATAAACTGCTTTGTGTGCTGTGTGTATTTCCTAACATCGATTTTGTAGGGTTTAGAATTTTTTTTTTAATTTTAAATGTAAATTTGAGCTTAGAATTAGGTTAGGATCTATGGGGTCTAGGATTAGCAGGAGCTAACCCAACCAAGAGATGGTGCGGTGGTCCTCTGTGGAGTCCGATGGATGTCCCTAAAGGAGACTTTCCTAGAAAGAAGACCTATAGATCTAAACTTATAATTCTAGGTTGGGTTGTATCAAGGCAGAACTCGGCTGCCCATTTTTCTTTCTTCCGGGGTGTACAGCAGTACCCGACTGCATTGGCCTTTTTCTTATATAATTTAATTTAGCATTGATTTATTTTGGGTGTACAATAGAAACATCATGCTTTTCTTAAGTTTCTTTCTGTGCTATGTTTATGCTGTGATGAATGTCTGGACGTAGGCTCATAGGATAAACTAAATTTTCTACCCAACTAAATAATTTGAAACATAAAAATAAATTCAACTCATAATCTTCATATAAAAGCCTAGGCCATTAAAACAAGATAAAATATGTAGCAACCCCTTAGTTGGATGTTTTACTATCATGCATAAATCATATTATTTCACTCTTGATTAAAGAAGGACTTCCATCCTTGCCAGAAAACTTGAGCTTGACTTTTGAGAGCCTATGATGGAAGTACACCTTCTTCTATTCTAATTTGGCCCATAATCTTTTTCTAATTGCATGCATTAGGTATAAATTGTATTCGTATGACCTAAATGAATCTTGAGTTAAAAATTATAAAAATGTAAAAAATATGCATTAGGTAGGTACATCTTCATACCCTACATGATCTTAGGGGTTAAAGAGTTGCCTAGATTCATAGATTTCTTTCCTAAAATTATAACAACCCAGCCATCTTGCATTCATATGACTTAGCCTCATGATTTTAAAATGCGCTTAGGCGGTGTTAGTTGACAGTCTTCTCCTGACAGGTTGTAAGTCCAGAAGGGTCAGGGATAGGTTAGTTTCCTCAAGTGAGAAGAATGGCCAATGATTCCTAAAGATAGAATTAGGTCGAGCATCTAACATGTGCCAGAAGCACCTGTAGACTAGGTTCTGAAACATCCTTTTAGGAATAAGTCTTCAACCCTAGGCATTTTTGCAGTATTGTGCTACTATAATCTAAGCCCTAGATTTCTAAGAAAATGATAACTTGAAATCTAAAATTAAATCCCAAATTTGAAGCCCAATCATAAGATAGATGAAATGTCTACTGATCATCCCAGTATCAATAGACATTTCCTATTCTTTTTCATTTGACTCTTAAAAATAACTCTCTCTAATTTAGACCTCTCCCAATTGAATTTCCAAAAATCATTCCTTTGAAAGATACCTTAGTAGTCTTTAGGAATAACCACTTATTTCTTTAATCGAGAATATTCTTAGGAAGAGACCCTTCCTAAGATGTAATTAACTATAGAGGCTTGCCTTTATAGGGAACCATGATCCTAGGATAAAATAAACCATGTTCTACGTTTCCATGTAGTTTAGGGGAAAATACTCTGGTATACGAAAGACTTATTAGGTTTAGGAGTCTTTTATTGAAATGATCGAATCCATTATAGGAGAGCATGTTTATCTTTCGAGATAATATGCTTATTCCTTAATGCCGTAGTGATCATCTAAATAAAATCTTCCTAAACTCTATGTGGTGTGATTTCTTTTCTCTATTATAGAGAAAACACCAATAGTCAACAATTAATCTCAAACTTCTAAGGTTTATTTTAGGGGATGACCTCTGCCTCCCCTAATTTTTTTGAGATTTATTAAGACTTTGATTAAGAAAATTGCTAGCTCATTCCCTAATGGGCCCTTCATGTAATTGAGGATAATTAAGATGTAATTAGTAGATTTTCCTTATGATTAAGTTGGATTAAGGTTATATCCAGTGAGTAGGAGTTTTATGGAATACTTTTGGGGTATTTCTCCTAAGCTATCCCCCCGCTTTTATTTCTTTAATCTCCTTCTTAATTAAGGGTTAATTTATTAATTACTACTTTAAACAATTTTCAAAAATTCTAAAAATCTCCATAACTGATTTGATCTACCTTAGGTAGATTCTTAGGTGTTCAATAGCCTGTCTAATTAAGAAAATTAAAACTCCTTTCTTAAGTGTGAAGAGGTATTTTAAAAGTACTTAAGCTAAACCCCTTAGCTTAATTAACTTTTAATTGTAAGCTAAAATACATTAGGCCTTTTCATTACTAGGTGGATTGCAAATTTACATACCTTGTTGGTTTTATGTCATCTCATTGGCTCATAATTATTTAGTTAATTTTTCTAAGGTGGTGTAGGTAAGGGTTAATTAAGTCACTTAATGCATATCTTAACCTAATCAATACTTAAAAATAGATTTAATTATCTGAAAATTAAACAAAAATATAAAACATATGTGGGAATGGATTAGGGACAACAAACTCATGTCACATTTTCAAAATTAAATCAAACTTCAAACAAACCAAAAATATTTTGAAATTCACTTTGATTTATTCTAAGTTTCTTTATTCTTTAAGAATGTCTTTAGAAATTAAGTAAAGTAAGTTTGTTTACATGATTACATTACTTTAGATCTTTCCCAACATGTTAAATTGTATCCGATGTGATTCATGTATTCATAGCTTCATGTTTCAAAATTTTAAAATGAAATTGTTTACTTTATGTCAAATGTGCACGTGGTGGCTAAAGTAACATATAAGTGGCTATTATCACTACTAAATCTAAAGTATTTTCAAAACCTATAAATGAAACATCAAATTTGAAAGTGTGCTATTCATATCTTAATTATTAGCTTGCATGTGATGAATTATAAAGTCATATTTAGTGTAGCATTTTCTTCATTTCTTATGCTAACATCGTTTTGAATAAGGCTTGATAAGATGTAGGGTTCATCTGAAAAGAATCCAACACTTAATTATATACCTTATTCATCCCTATGCCATCATCTAAGAAGGATTGCCTACATTGGCATGAATAAGTTGCAAAAACAAAAATGAAACCATTAAATAACTTTTGCATATTCTTTTTCCATTTCATTTCTTTTATATGCATATTAGTACTTAAGGAAAATGGTATATTAGTCTAGAAAACCCTGAGGTTATGAGACTTTCAGTAGTCCTAAGTAGGTCTTGTACCTTACACATCTAGTTAACAATGGCATTGTACTCACTTATGCCTTTCTTACTTCCATGCTGTGTGTGAAATTTTGGATAAGGAAAACCTTTTTTACTTAAGAAAAAAATCATGCATCCAAATCTTTTAAATTTTCTTAAATGAACTACTTATAATGCATCATAAAGTGTGTTAATTATCATCATTTTCATGTATAGATATGCTTAGGGTCCATCCATATGCATGTTATATATGTTGTGAAAGAATTGAAGTATTATATGTTATGTGAATTTTGATTCATTTTTCTTAATCTTAAAATGTCTTTCTTTTTGGATAGGTTTGTTTAGAATCAATCTAAACTTAGGATTAATTAAATGATTTAATCAAAATATTCATCTAAATAAAATTAAAATGTGAACTTATCTTAGAAATTATTTAAGGATTAGGGAAGGAAAGAGAAGTCCACTTCTCTTTCCCTCTCTTTATAACCTAGTAATTAATTGTAGGTTTCCCTTAAACTAAATCAAAATATGAAATAAAAATAACTCAAAATCACTAAATAACTTAAATAAACCCTCCTTTAAGTTGAACAAGCCTTTCACACTTAGAAAATTCAAACCTAAAGTCCAAAGATAAGCATGCCACACAGACTTTTAAAGCACACACATTATCCTAAGTCACCACTTCTAGTTTTAGGTTATGTCAGTGCATGGCTTGATGTTATGTTTTATTTTATGATGAATGTTTTAGATTGGATGTTATGGTGTATGCTCGTAGAATGAATGGTAGGACGTGCTTAGTCTAACTATTCTTTTTTGCAGGGGATTGTGCTAAAGGGGCATTATCATAAATAAAAATATAAATACTTCTTGCTTGCAGGTGCTTATACCCCTTAGCATAATCCATAGACCAGGTGGACTTAGTCACCCATATGTGAGGTGATAAGTCTAATATACATGCTTGGGACTTGTGTGATGTGATTTGACTAACCCTTATTTTGCAGGTGTTAGCTAGATTTCCCTTTTCCTTTTCATGTAAAAATTTTGTATATTTAGGATTTTGGAATGATTTTTTATGGGGGAGCATTGGTCATAAGATCCCATCTTATGCACCATGTGAAGCCTTGGAGTATCTACCTTTCAACCATCCAAAGGAAGATCTGAAGAAGAAAATAAAGAAGAAGAAGAAAGAAAGAAGAAAGAAGAAAGAAGAATAAAGCTTGAACACCCCCATAATAATGAATTCCTTTTGCTTAATTGTAATTTAATTCATTTGTAATCTGGGTTGCATAAGGGTAGAGCTCGGCTGCCCACATTTGATATTTTCGGGTTTGTACGATGGTGCCTGACCACAAATGGCCATTTATTCTTTTTGCACTAGTTTTATAAATTGATTGATGTTTGTTTAACTTGTGCATTAAGTGCCATGCTTTTCCTAGTTTCTTCCTTTCTTTATGTATGGCCTAGATGTGGATTAGGCTCTTTAGGGGAAAATAAATCTTTTACCCAACTTAAAAATTTAAATTAAAACTAAACAACTCATAACCTCACCCAAAACTTGGGATTAAAATCAGGATAAAATAATTAGAAATCCCTTAGCTGGATGAGTTCTTTTTTTATAATATCATGCACAATAGCATCTTATTTCACTCTTGATTGGAGAGCTTCTATCTTTTCTAGCGAACCTGGCTTGACCTTTAAGGGCCATGATGGAAACTCACCTCCTAAAATTCTAGCTGATTTTGGCCAATAATCTTCTTTCTCATACATTAGTCATAAAAATCTTATTATCCTGAGTCAAATTGATTGTCCAAAAATGAAATTTGAAATGCATTAGATTTAGGTCATTTGAAGCATACCCTTTTACATGATCTAGTCTCTTTAGGGATTGAGTTTAAGGACTTAGTTTCTTTCTAAATATAAACAGCCTAGTGGCCACCCCTAAGCGGTCATTTGAAGCCTACATGTATTTAAAATCATAGGAGGAGTTAGTTGGTGGCCAACCTTAGGCGGTTGTAAGTCCAAGCTGTCGGCTGGTTTGTCCTCTCTTATGGTGGTAAACTAATTACCCATTTTTGCCTTAGATATAGGCTATGCTTCCGACCCTCACAAAAGGTCCCTAGATTTAAGTTCTGAGGTTGCTTTCCCCTTTGTGGTCCATAAGCATAATTCATCACCTCTTAGGCATTTTCTTAATTTTGTGTTAAGAAATCTTAAGTCCTAAAATTCTAATGAAAAATGCAACTCAAAAAACTAAATTAATTTCTAAAACATAAAGCCCAATTTTAAGATAGTTTGGGATGTTTGCTTAGTTTCCTAACATCGTGAGCATCTCCTATTTATTCCCATTTTGGCTTTGATAATAACTCTCTCTTTTGATCAATCTTAATTGATCTTCAAACATAAAACCAATCGATTGATAGTCCTTCTTATTGAAATCTTCAGAGACAACAATCATTTACCTTAATCAAGAGTTTTTCCTAAAAGATCCTGTCCTTTAGGATGTAATTTAACTAAGGGGGCTTGCCCCTGTAGGGAACCTAATAAACCTGGTTTAAAATAAATCCTGCTTTACTTTTTCATGTAAAGTAGGGAAAGAATCTCTACGTATCTATCGTCCTTAGAGTCCTTGAGGTGATTGGTTCCATTAAAGGGTAGTTACTTTTGTCTTTCGAGATAGTACACTATACCTTGATGATGTCACCTGAATAAGTACATCTGTGGATCTACGTGACATCTTACTAAGACAAATTTTATAAGGTCTCTCCTTTCTTTTCTCCACAGATTTAAAAGATGACTCCCTAATAGAGATTTAATCACCATAGATTTTTCTGGCGACTCCGCTGGGGATGGTTCCTCTCTCCATCTTTGGTAAATGATTGTTGTCTTTGAGTATTGATAGTGGATTTGTACTTAGGTATGAACCCAAGACTATCATTCTTTTCGTAGGCACTTAGCTCATGTCATTCTTGAGTTGAGTTAGCCAACATCTTTAGGTTTTAGGACCGTATCCCCTATTAGTCTTAAAACCCCCGTTAGTTTCTCCAATGGGCAAAATGAAAAGATTTAAAATAAAAAGAAATATCTCTTAAAGTCTTCCTCATTATTTTCAAAATAAGGAAAGGTTCATCCTAAAAATAATAAATCTTCCATAAAGAACTTTGCCTTTTCAAAAGAACCCTTTTTCAAAAAAAAATGCACTTAATAAAATATTTTCCACAAAAATTCTTCCCCCACATTTAACAATTCATGTAATTTTTATATGTAGGGATTTTCCAAAATAAAACTAAAAACATTTTCCAAAAGCACAAATGAGTATCTTCTTTCAATTCACTTTGATGAAGATATCAATTTTTTTTATAAACAATCATCCTTTTCAAAAATCATAATCATAATCATAAAACTTTTCAAAAAGCACACATGAACTCTTCTATTCAATACATTCACACTTATTGAATGGAAAGTTCATTTGTAAACAAAATCAAAATTTTCAAAAAGCACACATGAATACCTTCATTTAATATGCTTAGGTTTAATAAATGAAGATTTAATCTCCAACTAAAAATAAAATATCATTTTAGGAAATCCCACTTAAGCATACCTCACATATGTCTTAAGTTGGAATTCCTCTCTTCCAAAAAACAACAATCACACACAAAAATTTTCACATTTCAAAAATAAAATGGATCTCCATTCTACATACTTAAATTTGTTGAATGGAGGTCCTCCTTTCAAAATACCAAAATCAACAATCACATTTCCAAAAAATTTCAAACATGCATTTGGAATTTCACTTTGCATAGTCAAATTTCCTAAGTAAAGTTTCACAATTCAAAAATTTTCAAACTTTTAAACACATTTTTGGAACTTCATTTAACATACACAAATTTGTTAAGTAAGGTTTCCAAAATCAAAAATCCAAAATTTTCAAAATTGTAAACACATTTTGGAACTTCATTTCACATACACAAATTTGTTATGTAAGGTTTCCAAAATCAAAATCCCAAAATTTTCAAAACACATTTTGGAACTTCATTTAACATACACAAATTTGTTAAGTAAGGTTTCCAAAATTAAAATAAAAAAATCTTCAAAATTCTGAATACATTATGGAACTTCATTTAACATACACAAATTTATTAAGTAAGGTTTCCAAAATCAAAATCCAAAAATTTCAAAATTTTCAAACACATTTGGAACTTCATTTAACATATCTAAATGTGTTAAGTAAAGTTTCCAAATCAAAAATTCAAAACTTTTCAAAAACATATTTTTGGGACCTCACTTAGCATACTCAAATTTGCTAAGTAAAGTTTTCAAACTCAAAACAAAAATTTCTCACACACCTTTGGAATTTCTTCCCTTAGCATGCCAAATTTGCTAAGGTGAAGTTTTCAAATATCAATATAAAAAATGGAAGAAAAATTTTAAACACGCCATTTGGAATTCAATTTAGCATACTCAAATTTGCTAAGTAAAATTTCTATTTCATAAGACCAAGTGAGACTTCATCTTTAGCATACCAAATTTGCTAAAGTTGAAACTCCACTTTCAATCATTTAAAAAAAAAACAAAACAAAACACTTAGGATCCCCTTAGCATACCAAATTTGCTAAAGGATCCTACCCTTTTCAAAAATAAAAAAATTTAAACAAATGAAACACTTAGGATTTTCTTAGCATACCTAAATTTGCTAAGAATCCTATTTTTCAAAATCAAACAAAAATACACTTGGATTCTTCACTTAGCATACCTAAATTTGCTAAGTAAGAATTTCAAAATTTTCTAAAATCAAAAACAAAACAAAATTTTCAAAAGAAACAATCACTTTTGCTTTACTTAATATATCTAAATTTTCTAAGTGAAAACTCCA
The DNA here is from genome assembly GCA_021442155.1 of Cymbidium sinense. NCBI lineage: Eukaryota > Viridiplantae > Streptophyta > Magnoliopsida > Asparagales > Orchidaceae > Cymbidium > Cymbidium sinense. The sequence goes on from CM038225.1 coordinate 121,961,018, forward strand.
AAACTTTCAAACAACACAAAATCAATTTGGCCCTTACTTTAACATACCTAAATTTGTTAAAGGGAATGGTCCTCCAAATCCAAATCAAAAATTCAAATTCAAAATAAAATGAACCTATGGAAGCATCTTATCAAAATCTTGAATCTATATTTCAACATACCTAAATTTGTTGAAGTTTAGATTCATACTCAAATTCCTCTTTCAATCAATCTTTCCAAATCTATTTGAACCCCACTTAGCACTACCAAGTTGTTAGATGTGGGTTCAAATTTTCAAAATTCAAAAACTCAAAATCTATGGAGACAAAAAACTGATGCAAGTTCATTTGTCATTGCAGATTTCTTTCAGTCAGTGCAGTTTTCAGTTTCAAGTTCAGTCAGTACAATGGAAGGATAACTGAAATTTGTCTTTACCTTCCCTCTTGGCATAGACCTAGCCTTGGATTAGGCTGACTTTCCTCATTTGGATTACATCCATTTGATCCAATTTGGCCTTGGCTTTGAGGGGGCCAAGATTACTTGTGAGGGCATTCCCCTCACAACAGTCAGCAGGAAGAGGGTGGCCGGGAAGAAGCCAGTCATTAGGGTAGACTTACCCTCAGATTCAAAGATCTCCTCACTGAAGAGGAAAGCCATGGCAGTACCACAACCTTCATTGGTTTCAGTACCAGCAGTTATAGTTCCAGTAGCAATTCATTCTATAGTTTTCCACATTGCCCCGGTGCAAGCTAGCACCATGTCATCTGTACCCTACAAGGGTAAGGCTCCCCTGGTTTCAGGGATCGCCTCCCCTACATTTGAGTATAGGTCTAGCTCGCACACCTCTCATCCTACTCACACTCAGCGCCAAAATAAGAACTGTATGGTCAAACAGTTCCATACCGGGGGAGAGGTTGGCTTGCCAGTCATGATGAGTCTACTATGATGAAATCACCACTGGTTATGGAGAACCAGTTTCATCCTCTCTCAGTATTAGATAGAGAGGATGCTAAGAGGATTCATTCATCATCTCCTCCAATGGTGCATCTGCGAAGCAGTTTCTCAGTGAGCAGTGTGCACGCCTTTTTCTGTTCTTCACCGGGCTGAAGCATATGGGTGCTTGGTCAGTGCTTTCAGTTTGATTTATGATCTGTTGATTGGAGCCTAGAAGCCCAGAGCAACCACCTCAGAGCATTCCAAAGCTTCTTAGAAAGGATTTGAATTCCCTAATTCTCAGTTTTGCACAGTGCAAAATAAGGGAGTTCAATCCATTAGCCAACTTCCTCTACACTTGATTTCCTCCAAATTCCTTCTACACTCTTCATCTAAGGACCAATCCGAGCTCGCTCAAGCTCACATTGAAGTTCTCATAGCAAGGATAGGATCAATTCAATCAAAGTTGAAGTTCAAGTGAAGTGATGTTGGTCTGCCCATTGATCCACTCAATCCCAAGGCTTAGGAATTTCAACAGGGCTTCGTCTCCACCGAACGAAGCTACCTCATCGAGCTCAAGTGCCAGTGATCACCTCCTATGAGGTACATAATTTTTCAACCACTTAGCTTGATAAGTGTTGGTCCTTTGTAAAAGAAATATTTAAGGCATGAGAAATCAACCGTTGGATAGGTTGGTAATTGTGCTTAGATGTTGTGGGTTATTTTTTGTATGATTCTATGCTAGATCGGCTCGGATCTCCCCTTAGATCATGGAAGGTCTCCATTGATCCTCTAGGAAGAACTTGGCTCATCTCAGCCATCCATCCGCACATTTTAGATGGATGGCTGAGATTATTTAGCATGTTTAGTAAATCATTTACCCTTTTAAAATCATGGGTGAATCCTTAGTCGTCCGATCTTTGATCGGACGGCCGAGGATATTAGCGCGTGCACCATCACCACCATTTGGGATTTGACATTTAAGTCACACTCTTATAGCACGACGCATGTAAAGCACGCTGACCGCTGCCACCACACGTCTTGTCATGAGCTGAGGATTAAGTAAGGATTAGTTAAATGCCTAATTAATTCCTAATTAATCCATAGAACTTCTAAAATTCATAACTCTTCATAGAAAAAAAAAAAGGAAAAATGCTATGGAAAAATAATTTTATTTAAAATATTTTAAAAATAGTTTTAATGGATTTTGAATTATTCTTTTCTCTGAATTTGGGTTTCTTTAGGAATCTTAATTACTTAATTATCCTTTAATTAGGTCATCAATTGATCTCAAATTTTTAGAGTTCATTTTAGGGGATGACCTATACCTCCCCTAATTTTCTTGAGATTTATCGATGGCTTAATTGGGAAAATTGCTATTTCATTCCCTAATTACCCCTTTCATGTAATTAAGGGTAATTAAGGTGTGATTAGTGGATTTACCCTATGATTAGGTCTGATTAAGATTAGATCAAGTGAGTAAGGGGTTTATGGAATAATTATAGGGCATTTCCCCTAAGTTATTCCCTAAACCCTCCTTTTCTCTCCTTAATCTCCTCTTAATTAAGGGCTAACTCATTAATTATCCTTTTAATCAATTTTCAAAAATTCAAAAAAGTTTAAGAACTTAATTAATCTACCTTGAGTAGATGCTTAGGTGTTTAATAGCCTAAGTTTAATTAAGAAAATTAAAACCCAATTCACATGTGTGAAAAGGTGTTTTGAAATGACTTAAGCTAAACCCCTTAGCTTAATTAACTTCTAATTTTGAGCCAAATTGCATTAGGCCTTTTCATTATTAGGCACATTGCAAATTTAAATATCTTGTGGGTTTTATGTCATCTCATTGGCTCATAATTACTTAGTTAATTTTTCTAAGGTGGTGTAGGTAAGGGTTAATTAAGCCACTTAATTTATACCTTAACCTAATAAATGCTTAAAAATGGATTTAATTATCTGAAAATTAAACAAAAATATAAAACACATGTGAAAATGGGTTAGGAATAGAAAACTCATCTCACCTTTTCAAAATTAAATCAAACTTCAAACTAAACAAAAAATATTTTGAAATTCACTTTGATTCATTCTAAATTTCCTTATTCTATAAGAATATCATTAGGATTTAAGTAAAGTGAGTTTCTTTATATACTTTCATTGCTTTGGATCTTTCCCAACATGTTAAGTTGTATTCCATGTGATTCAAGCATTCATAATTTCATGTTTCAAATTTTAAAATAAAAACTGTTTACTTTATGTCAAATGTGCATGTGTTGGCTAAAGTAAAATATGAGTGGCTATTATCACTACTAAATCCAAAATATTTTCAAAACTTATAAATGAAATATCAAATCTGAAAGTATGCTACTCATACTTTAGTTATAAGTTTGCATGTGAAATATTATAAAGGTATGCTTAGTATAAGTTTCCTTCTTTCTTATGTTAGCATAGTTGTTGAATAAGAGTTAATAAGATGTAGGGTTCATTTGAAAAGAACCCAACACTTATTTAATTTCATATCCTATTCATCCCTATGCTACTATCTAAGAAGGGTTACCTACACTTACATACATGAATTGCATAAATAAAATAAATCTATTAAACTACTTTTGCATATTCCTTTTCCACTTCATTTCTTTTATATGCATGTTAGTACTTGTTGGGGAAAAATTCCCACACATATATTAGAGTCGCCTTCAAATCTGTAGTGAAAGGAGAGGCAAAATTACATATGTGGAAATTCATCTTGGTAAGATATCACGCAGATCTGCAGATGTACTTATTCAGGTAATCAAATACATCATCAAGGTATAGTGTACTATCTCGAAAGACAGAAGTCACTACCCTTTAATGGAACCAATCACCTCAATAAGGACTCCTAAGAGTGATGGATATGCATATGTATTAGAGATTCTTCCCCTACTTTACATGGAAAAGTAAAGCAGAGTTTATTTTAAACTGAGTTCATTAAGTTCCCTATAGGGGCAAGCGCCCATAGTTAATTACATCCTAAGGGATGGGATCCCTTAAGAAAACTCTCGATTAAGGTAAATGATTGTTGTCTCTAAAGATTTTAATAGGAAGGACTATCAATCGGTTGGTTTGTATTTAGAGATCAAATGGGATTGATCAAAAAGAGGGAGTTATTATCGAATATGCAAAAGTTTGCTTAACGGTTTCATTTTGTGTATGCAATTTATCCATGCAAGTGTAGGCAATCCTTATTAAGTGAGAGCATAGGGATGAATAGAGTTTGGAATTAAGTAAGTGTTAGGTTCTTTTCATATGAACCATACATCTTAGAAACCCATATTCAAAACTATACTAACATAAGAAAGGAAGGAAAGTCCACACTAAACATGACTTTATAACTCATCACATGCAAGCTAATATTCAATATATGAATAACACACTTTTAGATTTGATGTTTCATTTATAGATTTTGAAAATACTTTGGATTTAGTAGTGATAATAGCCACTCATATTTTACTTTAGCCAACACATGCACATTTGACATAAAGTAAACAATTTCATTTTAAAACTTAAAAAAAATGAAATCATGGATGCATAAATCATATGGCATACAATTTAACATGTTGCGAAAGATCTAAAGCAATGTAATCATGTAAAAAAAACTCACTTTAGTTAATTCCTAAAGACATTCTTAAAGGATAAGAAAACTTAGAATAAATCAAAGTGAAATTCAAAATGATTTTGGTTTGTTTGAAGTTTGATTTAATTTTGAAAGGTGAGATGAGTTTGCTGTTTCTAACTCATTCCCACATGTTTTTTATATTTTAGTTTAATTTTGGATAATTAAATCCATTTTTAATTGTTGATTAGGTTAAGGTATGCATTAAGTGGCTTAATTAACCCTTACCTACAACATCTTAGAAAAATTAACTAAGTAATTATGAGCCAATGAGATGACAAAAAACCCACAAGGTATGAAAATTTGCAATGCACCTAATAATGAAAAGGACTAATGCAATTTGGCTCACAATTAAAAGTTAATTAAGCTAAGGGGTTTAGCTTAAGTACTTTTAAAACACCCTTTCACACTTATGAAAAGGGTTTTAATTTCCTTAATTAGGCTTATGCTATTGAACACCTAAGAATCTACCCAAGGTAGATTAATTAAGTTCTGAAATTTTTTAGAATTTTTGAAACTTTTTTAAAGGGGTAATTAATGAATTAACCCTTAATTAAGATGGGATTAAGGAAAGAAAAGGGCGGTTAGGGAATAGCTTAGAAGAAATATCCCAAAATTATTCCATAAAACTCCTACTCACTTGATCTAACCTTAATTAAACTTAATCTAAGGGAAAATCCATTAATTATACCTTAATTACCCTTAATTACATGAAGGAGGCAATTAGGAAATTAGTTACAATTTCCCTAATCAAGGCCTCAATAAATCTCTAAAAAATTATGGGAGGTAGAGGTCATTCCCTAAAATGAACCCTAGAAGTTTGATATTAATTGGTGACTTAATTAAGGAATAATTAGCTAATTAACATTCCTAAAGAAATCCAAATTTAGAGAAATTGGGAAATCAAAATACATTGAAAATAATTTTAGAATATTCTAGATGGAATTATGTATCTAAGCCAATTTTTCTTTTATTTTCCTAATTTTTCTATGAGGAGTTATGATTTTTAAAGCTATAAGGATTAATTAAGAATTAATTGGTTAAATAACTAATCCCCACTTAATACCCAACCCACGACATGACGCATGGCGGTGGCGGTCAGCATGCTTTACATGCATCGTGCCATGAGCCCCCTACTTAACTTGTCACATCAGGAGAATGGCGGCAGCGCACGCACTTTTACCCTTAGTCATCCGATCAAAGATCAAATGGCTGAGGATACACCCACAGTTTATAAATCAAATAAGGGATTACAAATGTGCCTAATAATCTCAGCTGTCCATCTAAAAAAGCGGATGGACTGCTGAGATGGGCTGAGTTCTTCCCTAAGGAGGAATGTGAGCCATTCACAATCCAAGGGGAGATCCGAGCCCAATTCTTCATGGATTCAATCAAGACTCAACCCACACCATCTAAAGAACCAAAGCAGCCAATCCAACACCTAAGATAGTATGAAATTAAAATCCACTTCATAAAAGACCAACACCTCTTAGCCTAAGTGGTCAAAAATTCACTAACCTCGTTGGAGGTGATCACCAGCGCTTGGGATCGATGAGGTAGCTTTGTCTAGTGGAGACAAAACCCTGTTGAAGTTCCTTGCTCTTGAGGTTGAGTAGATGGATGGGTGGACCAACTCCTCTTCACTCTCTTTGTGGCTTTGATCAAATTGATTTTCCCCTTGCCTATAAAACTCAATTGGAAGCTTAGGCAAGCTCGAATTGGTCCTTGGATGATGTGTGTGGAAGGAATTGAAGTGGGATCAAGTATAGAGGAATTTGGAAATCAAGGTGAGCTCCCCTGTTTTGCATTGTGCAAAATCGAGGAAGACAAGACCCAAATCTCTTCTAGGGGCCTTGGGAAAGCTCTCTAATGTTTGCTAACTCTGTTTAGATTCCAATCGATCTAAGGTCAGTTTAAATTTTAGTGGATTAGGGGGAGTATATCTCCCCCCTATAGAAATCTGACGGTCGAGCCTAAGCTTTCCATTTTGATCCAATTATCCATATAGAATGAGTTCTTGGGATGTTAGAGGTGTGCACATGGTTGATTTGGCCAGAGGAGTGGAAGCTTAACTCCCATGTGCATCCAATCGAGGTTTGGGGGGAGTTTGAATTTTCAATTTGGCCATGGGTGGTCGGGTTTGGTCCATGGGCCAAATGGGTTGACCCAAACCCATTGGGTTGGGTGCACCACTCTTCACTAGGTCCTCTTGAGGTTTTAGGAGAGCCTCAAGTGATTGTGATGAGTGCATGACCAAAATACCCATGGGCTAGGCCCAAATTTGTTTTATGGCTTAGGGGTACGGTGATCATTGTGCTATTTTTCTACTTTGGACATGTTAGGTATGTGGAGAAACTAGGTTTGGCAAAGTTTTAATAGATTTAAAATCCATTTGATAGAGTTTGGCTCATGTTGACTCATCTAGGTCAAAATGGGTCAAACCAAGGGTTAGGTCAAGTTCATATGACCATTTGAAATGTTTTAGTGTCTTTGGTTTGGTTCAATTTGATATAGGTTAGGTTTTGGCTTATATGACTCATTTAGGTCAACCAATTTGACCGATTTGACCTATTTGGGTTAGGTCAAGGGTAGGTTTGGGTTTGGTTGGTCATCTGTAGTAGATTAGTTCTTTGTTTCCAATCAATTTGAGTTTGGTTCAATTTTGGCTCAACATGACCCCTTTAGGTAATGTTGGGTCTAAGGTCAACTGGGCTAGGTTGGGTCTAGTTGTCCAATTGAGGCTTTGGTCAAGTTCCACAAGTGATTTGGGATGGGCTTGACCCATTGGTTCCAATCAATTTGGCTTAGATCAAGTTTTGACACATTTTGACTCTTTAGGTCAATGGGTCAACTTGGTTCAAGTGGGCCAAATGGGTTAGGTTAGGCTCAAAGGTTGACTTTGTCAAGTTCCAACATAGGTCATGAGTGAACTTAGATCAATGGTTTCAATCAATTTGGCCTATGATAGATTTTGGCTATGTTAGATTTCATTTTTGGTTAATTGTTGACTTAGTCAACCCTTAGGTTTGACTTGGTTTGACCCAATTTGATTGATTGATCATCCCATGGTGATTGTTGATCAAAATGAGAGGGGTATATGAGTTTGGTTCAATCCAATTTGGTTAGAATCAAAAGTTAGCTCATAAGGGTACTTTAGCTCACTTTTGGTCAAGTGAACCTAAGTGGGCCAAATGGCTTGGTCAAAACTTGATTTTAAGTTGGTTGATCTTGTATATGGACTTATGATTGAAATATAAATCCATTTATAAGAGATTTGAAGTCAAATGGATTTTGATCCATTTGAAAATTTCATATTCAAAGGAAGAATATGAAGGGGTCTTGGATTTGATTTTTGATTTGGGTTTTAATTGAAGGATTGAGGATTGGATTTATATATGAGCTCATGATTGTAGGTTTGATTGAACCATGAGAGAAAATCAAGAGTTTGGCTTGATTTGAATTCATTTTGGCTAAGTTCAAGATTTTGGCTTGGAAGGCTTAGATTTGATTTTGAATTGATTTGAATTTGATATTTGGAGTTGATTTTGATTGTTTGAATTCATTATTTCATTTATATATGTGAATATAAATGAGAATATAAATTGATCATGAGAAAATTTCAAGAATTTTAAAGTGTTTAATTGTGATTTGAAGTTAAATCCATTAAAGGGAATTTAAAGGATTTAATGGAATTTTTAATGATAAATTTAATTTTGAATTTGATTTGATTGATTTATATTTATATTTCATTTATATATGAGCATATAAATGAGAATAAAAATATATTTTGAGAAAATCCCATGAGTTTGAAAAGGTTTGATCAAAGTTTAGGTTAAATCCATTAATGAAAAATTAATGAATTTAAGGGAATTTCAAGCATTTTAAATTTGGAATATAATTTTTGTCTTTGATTGGATTGATTTTTATTTATATTTCATTTATATTTGATAGTATAAATGAGGATATAAATTGATTTTGAGAAAATTCCAAGGATTTGAATAAGTTTGATCAAGTTTTGGAGTTGATTTTGGCTAAGTCCTTTGATTGAAAATTAAAGAAATTTAGAAAAATTGCTTGAATTGATTTAGAATTTTAAATTTGATTTGATGGGTTAGAATTTATATTTCCTTTATATATGTGAATATAAATGAGAATATAAATAGATCATGAGAAAATCTCAAATATTTGCGTTGGTTTAGATCATAGTTTTGGCTAAGTCCTTAAGAGAGAGTTAAGGATTTAGAAAATTTTGACTTAGGAATTTTGATGGAATTTAGTCATGGATTTCAATCATAGTTTTGAATCATGGATCTAAATCATGGAATTGATTTGGAGTTTGAGAAAATCAAATAGAATTTATTTGAATTTTGACTTGAAAGAAAGAAAGTGATGAATGGTTTAAGTTAAAGTGTAGGAGAATTTCCTAACACCCCTAAACCATGACTTATTCCTTATGGCTAACTCTTCTAAGTCTTCTAGGGCTAGGTGAGAGTGTCCACCTAATCACTATATGTGTCTTAATACTAAGGAACTCTTAAAGTCTAAGAGAAGTCCTATGTTTAAGATGGAGGTGTTGAGAGCTCATTCTAAAAATGAGTTCAATGGGTGCCAATAGTGACCAGTGAACACCACATGTATTAGTGTTGACCGAAATGATCAACAACACTGAAAGATCACAAGCACTAACAGAAACTATCCCTTCCTGACCCAAGGAAAAGAGAGAATCCAAAGCATAGTGCAATGTGGCTTTACTTATGTCCAAGACATAAGAGAGGGAAGAAATTTACTAAGGGATTGAGTGTGAACCTTCCACTAGGGAAGCAGGTTCAAGTCATCTATAAGGAGATGAGAGGTTGGATTTGATTTGAATCTCACTAAGGAGAGATCTCCACTGGGGGAGGGGATTGAATTTGTTTTGAATTTTTATTAGGTTTGAATTTTTTAGATGAACCCCATTGATTTGCAATGGGTTGTACTGAATAGGAGCCATGGAGGCTAAGACTTAATTCAGATTTACCAATCCAAAGGGGTAGTCTACTAAGCATGTAGTAGGACTAGCCAACCAAAGGGATGGATTTCGGTATGCAGTAGCTGTACTAGGAGGAAAGCGTAGTAGACTTATATCCTCCAAAGTAGTGACCAGTCACTGGGAAAATCTATTGGCAAGACAACAAATTGAACCCAACCTAGGGCTGACTATTGAGTGAATACCATTGGAGGACTTAAATCAACTCAAGGATAGTTAAAGATTGATTTCATTTTTTTAAATTCATTTGTTTTGATTATGATGGATCCTATAGGTTTGCGATGAACTGCACTAAGTAGGGGCCATGGAAGTCTAGACCTAACTCAGATTTACCAAATCAAAGGGAGTAGTCTACCAACAACAAGGTAGAACTATCCAACCAAGGAGAAATGACTTTTGGTATACAATGATCAAGTCTTAAGAAGAAAGTATGGGGACACACATCTGCTAGAGACAAGAAACCATTGGGGTGATTAGTTGCTTTGGGCAACAAATCACACCGGACCTAGGGCTGACTACTGAGTGAATGCCATTGTGGTACTTAGATCAGCTCAAGAATAGTCAAGGATTAATTTCATTTTTAATTTTTTTTAATGAATTTTGTCAGTTTGCGATGGATCAAAGTGAGAAGGTGCTTATAGAAGCCTAGACCTATATCAGATTTATTGAGCCAAAGGGAGTAGTTTCCCGACCGATGGGAGAACTATCTGACCAAAGGAGTGCCTTTCAATTTGCAATGATCAATTAAAGGGAAGAATGCTCGAGGACTCACATATTCCACTAGAAAAGATCACTATGGTGGTCGGTTGCTTTGAGAAACAAATCGAACCCGACTTAGGGTTGCCCGTCGGTTTGCGACAATCATGTTAGAAAGAATGCGTCATAGTCTTATATCTTTCAAAGCAGAATGACTACCGGGGTAACCTGTATGTGAAAAAATAGATTGAACCTGACTTAAGGGTGACTGCGGAGTGAGTACCAACCTGGGGATTTATCTCAACTCATGTAGTTAGGCAATTCCTATAAGGAGTTCTACAGACACTGCCCTAAAGATAGGATGCCTGCTTGGGAAAAGGGGCCTTTTGGGGGCTTGAATTCTAATCCACAAGTAAATTTTTGTTAGTTTATTTTATTTTAATTATTTTATCATGGACCCTGTTGTTTTGCGAGAGATCAAATTGAGAAGAAGCTTATATCAGCCTAGACCTATCTCAGATTTACTGAACCAAAGGAGAATTTGTGCATCCGCTCAATAAATTTTCCAACCATAGGGGAAGCTATTAGGAAAGAGGAACTATCCAATCCAAAAGTGATAGTGTCTAAATGGGGTTGCAAAGGACTTGATCCAAATAGAGTGCCCACAGGGGATGGGGCCAGTAAGGGCTTAATCCAACACCCTTGAGAAAATGACATGGCTAGTCATAAATTCAATAGGTATTCAGTGTCCAACTCAAGGAAAAAATATAGGGACTCATATCTGCCAAGAGTGATGTACTCACTGGGTGAGTCGCATACAACATCAAAACCTAAGGTGCTCGCATAATAGTCTAGAAAGAAAGCTCAGGGACTCACATCCTCTTATAGCAGAACTGTTTGCTGGGATAGTCTATCTTTGGCTCGACAGGTGCTATCTGACCTAGGACGATTACTGAGTGAATGACACCAGGGGGACTTATATCAACTCAAAAGTAGTCAAGAGGAAAGGAGCCTCTGGGGGGCTTATTCTAAACCTCAAATATACTCAACCTAGTTAAAGCATGATGACTAGTTCAAGAAAAAAGCACGGGGACTCACATTTTCTTAAACAAAGTCAACCATGAGGTATCTTACTGGCTAGGCAATGAAGACTACCATACTAACAAGGTGCTCTTTGGTTTGCAATGGTCAAGTTAGAAAGAAATCATGAGGACTCATATCTTCCAAACAAGTGACCACTAGGGTGACATACTAGCGAGATAGCATGTAGACCCGGCCTAGAGCAGCTAATGAGTGAGTGCCACACAGGGCTTGCTCACACATCAAATAGCTCGAGATAAAAGATTTGTATTTGTTGTGTGCATGAGCTAAAAGGAAATAAGATCTCTAGGGGACTCTTACACCTACCTTAAAACACACCGAGGAATTATAAAATGATGTTATGGATGGCAACAAGAATTCTCACTAAGAAAGGATGTCGCTTGGGTTCTCTCACACCTAACTTAATTATGCTAATTGAAATAGGATGCCTTTCGAGTTCTCTTACACCTATTCTAAAAGCATCAGGAGATTGTGTTTATGTTGTGAAAAAGGGATAGGATGTCACTGGGGGGCTCTTACCCCTACCCTAAACATGTCACAACGGATTTGTAAGACAAGCAAATAACACTTCAAAAGAAGAGAAGATTTGATGAATGGAATCATATTTTGTTCTTTTTATTAATGAATTTTTTTCAAACAAGTTTTATTTCATGGGTAATATTTCTTTAGATAGAGCCCATTAATTGGAAGCATCGGGTGTTCCCCTTTATAATCAATAAACTGATAAGATACTTCTTGGTATGCCTTCTCTATTGCATAGGGGCCTTCCCAAGTGGGTTCAAACTTGTCTCCCATCTTTTGACGAGCAACAATTGGTCTCCTTAGGACTAACATAAGTTCTCCTACTTGAAAAGACCTAGGGTGGACTAGCTTGTTATGATCTTGAATCATTTTGTCCTTGTACGACTCAACATTTTGGCACGTCCGTAGGCGACTTTCCTCTAAACTTTCGAGCTCTTCTAACCACAACTTGGCATTCTGCTTGGTAGTGATCTTACTACCCAATACTATCCTTAGTGACGAGAGTTAAACTTCTAAGGGAAGAACGGCTTTGGACCACAGGAAGATGACAAGCCAGGCTTCAACCAACTACTTGTTCCACTATCGTTTGTTATCATCAAGAGTCTTCGATCGGATGATAGTTTTGTTGAATGCTACAAATCATTAGCTCTAGGGTGAGATGGTGGAGTATCTAATCTATATGTATTTTAAATGTTGATCTGCTTTTGAATGCAGTATCATTATCGAATATAATTCATCAAGGCCCCGAACCTATATACGATATGATTCCTTAAAAACTGAAGTACATGGTGAGCTATGACCTCTGTGTGTGGGATGGCTTTCGCCCACTTGGAAAAGTAGTCGATGGCAGCTAAGATGAACCGATGCCCCTTGGAAGAAGGAGGATCGATCAGACCTACAATGTTGGTACCCCCAACACTCAAATGACCATGAAGCCAAAATAGGGTGTAGAATGTTGGGTGATTGGTGGAGAACCACACTGCGCACCTGACATTGATGGCATCTCCTAGCTACGTCGATGCAATCTGTGATCATAGAAAGTCAGTAGTATCCAAGTCTTTTAATCTTTTACTTCATCTTCGGACTAGACTGATGAGCTCCACATAGACTTGAGCGTACCTTGGTTATAAATATATGAGCTTCATGTTTGTCTAAATAACGTAACCACATATGGTTAAAGGACCGTCGGTATAGGGTGTCATCAACAAGAGCATAAAAGAGCTCTCTGTTTCACCTGGTAGGCTTGAGATTTCTCTTAAGGTAGTTTGTTGGTATTTAAGTAATCTATGAATGGTTTCCTCCAATCAAGCTCCTTGTCCATTTTGGCAACGACAACCTCCCCTTCAAGTGAAATTCTCTCGATGAGTTCTGAATCAATAAAAGATAAAACTTGTCTATTTTGGACCCTTATTGAAATGGACTCATCTTTCGGCCATGCCAACTCTTTAGCAAGTTTAGCCAAGGCATCTGCTACTCTGTTCTCTATTCGGGGAACCTTGTAGATAGTGACTTTGGGAATCTGGGCCAACAGCTTCATGGTATATTTGTAGAATTGATGTAGCTTAGGCTTAAGGACCTGGTAGGACCCGACAATCTGGTTGATCAACAATTGAGAATCCTCAAAGATGTTGATGCTCTTGATGCTGATAGTGATGGATAACTCTAAACTGGAAATCAAAGCCTCATACTAAGCTTCATTGTTAGTGCAGGGGTTGGAAAGATAGTATGAGAATCTCATCACATCGCAGTTTGGAGTTAAAAGAACTATTCCTACCCCTGTCTTTCCTGGAAGAATAGATCATGGTGCTTCACCTTTAAAAAAAGAAGCAGCACCATCAAATTACATCTCTCATTGATAGTTGTCGGCCTTCCTTAAGTTCATGATTAGTTAATCAAGGAGATCGTCACTAAGCAGAGAATTAGCTAGAAGTGGGTGTGCTGCTAAGAAATTCGCTAGTGCCGGAACTTTTACCGCACGAAGGGGTACAAATGTGATATCAAACTGCGAGAGTATCATGGACCAATGAGCAAAATTTTGGAAAGTGTTGGTTGTGTCATGAGGTGCTGCAGTGGATTGGTTCTAGAGATCAAGTTTACCTTATCAAAAAGCATGTAGTGTCGTAGCTTCTGAGATGCAAAGATTAGAGCAAGGCAATGTTTCTCAATAGGTAGATAGTTTGCGGGGATTGGGAAGGTAGTAGAGAGCTTTCCTTCCCTCGTCATTAGGCCAATGAGCCGAGAGAGTCATCCAATGCAGCAGTGTAAAGGATCAAAGGTCTCCCGGGATAGGGGTTACGAAAACTAGAAACTTCATCAAGTATTCCTTGATGTCTTCAAATGTGTGCTGGCACTTGTCATCCCACTTGAACTTGGCATCCTTTTTGACAAGTGTTGAGAAGCGATTGCATCTCCCTAATAAGTTTCAGATAAAGCATCTTAGATACACCAGCTATCCATGAAAGGATCTGAGTTGAGTTAAACTCTTAGGAGGTGGCATTTCTAAGATGGCTTTGATCTTTTTAGGATCTATTTCTATTCTCCTATGTCGAATGATAAACCCAAGGAATTTCCCTGAAGTGACTTCAAATGCACACTTCAGGGGATTCATCTTGAGGTTATATTATCTTAACCGTCAAAACTACTCTCAAGTCAAAGAGGTGATCTTCCTTTTCTAAACTTTTGACTACTAGATCATCAACATAGCACTCAACCTGATGATGGATGAGTTCATTGAAGATCTGAGTCATGACCCATTGGTATGTAGCACCAGCACTTTTAAGGCTGAAATACATGACCCTATAACTGATGATTTTGATCAGGGTTTGAAAAGCAATGTTTCTTTCATCTTCAGGAGACATCTTGATTTGTTTATAGCCAGATGATCCATCCATGAAAGAGAACATATCATGAGATGAGGCAACGTCCACCATTAATTCTAGTATAGGAAGAAGAAACTCATCTTTAGGGCATGCCTTATTTTAAGTCCCTAAAATTGACACAAATGCGAATTTGGTCATTTTTCTTAACTGGGATGACACTAGCTAACTAGGTAGGATATATTTTTTCCTTGATGAAATCAGCATCGATCAGTTTCTTGACTTCAGAAATGACCTGTTGTTTAATTTCTAATCGCATGCATCTAGGAGCTTACTTAATAGGGGTAACTTTAGGCTCTATTGCTAGCTTGTGGACTACAATGTCAGGAGATAATCTGGGCAATTCTTCATAACTCCATGTGAAGCAGTCTTTAAAATCAGTCAATAGCCGAACTAAGTCATTGGTTTCTTCTTCATTCAATAATGAACTGATGTATGTCGGGCGAGGATTTTCTTCTATCCCGAGGTTGATTTCTTTTAGCTTGTCGATTGTTGAATGAATCTCCTCTTCAAGTTCTGGCGGTGCCTCCTTGACTTGGAGATCATCTAGATCATCTGAAGTTTCTAAACACACATTCTCATAAGAGTTGGGAATGTGTGAGAAGAACCTATCAGATTCCAAATGGTTGGTAATAACTAGGCAATAATATTCATCATCTACTAGACCCACTGTGTCGAATCCTAGTCCTGCTATTGATTGTGCTTCCTGTATTATTCCATAATTTTTCAAAATATTCTGACATGTACTTGGACCAAGTGAGAGGGACTAAACCTTTCTGCATAAGATTTTGAACACAGGGTGAGTAAAAGTCAAAAGATAATTCTATTAATTCTTTAAAAGTCTCTTCCTCAAGTCCTACGTCCAGCTCTGTACTTGAGGATGATGAACCTAAAAAGAACCTCTTCTGCTTTGTATCACTGGAAGACTTAGAGACTTCCTTAACTATCAAACCTTCAACTTTCTGAGGTGTAAGTGAGGTAAGAGCTAAGGTTCCCAATCGCCGATAGTTTCACATAAACCGATTCAAATACTTTGCTTTGCTTGGAGGCTCTTCTTCATCTGCTATCAAAAGTCACCTCCAATGGAACCCACTGAGAGGGATTGGCTGGCATACTAATAACATTAGACTCATCCTCCGAATTATATTCCAAGTCTATGTGAATAGTAAGGGTACTCCTATGAACTAGAACACAACCTTTATTGGTTGAAGGCCAACTCGGGGGGTCTCCCACCTTTGGAACTACCTCTATTTTTTCCTCTGCCTTTACCTGGTGGAGGTTCAGCCATCCTACCCACATATCCATATGATGGAATGAATTGGGGGTGGAATGTGATATGCGGATCCACTTCTTCTTCAATTTCCCTTTCTTGCTCACTTGGACTTCTTTTTTCTTTTCATTTTCTTTTATCTTTTCTTTTATTTCACTTTAATTTTCTTTTGGATTTGCATTTGAATTTTGTCCAAGTTCATGAGAAATAGTATTTTTAGGAAGATAATAGGTCGCATCCTCGTAGATCTCATCCTCTCTCACTGAGAAGGGCTTTTCATCCCCGTTAACATGGTACTCAAATCCATCTTTTTTGAACTTGATGCACTGATGAAGGGAGGATGGAACGATCTTGTTCTGATGTATCCAAGGCATACCAAGCAAAGCAGTGAATGAAGTGTTTGAATCAATGATGTAGAACTTGGCTTCAATCTTCTAGTCATCGATCTCCAATGACAACACTATAGAACCTAAAGCCTGCTCGCCTTGATCATTGAATCCTCTCAACATCATCTTATCTCCTCGGAGAGTAGAGATGATGATCTTCAAATAGGCAAGGGTCTTTAGACTCATAATGTTTACTGATGTACTTGAATCCATGAGAACCCTGGTGAGTCTAAACCTGTCCATGTCAGCTGTAATGTGTAGGGGACGGTTGTGCTCTAAGTCCCCCAGTAGAGGTATTCATCGATGAAGGTGATCCCTTGGGCTTCTTTTGCATAATGTGCTTCCTCACCTATAGTGGTCAATTGAGCTAAGCATATTTCAGGATCAAGGAGGGCCTTGATTAGTGATTCCCTCATCTCTTTGGATAAGATAAGGGCATTGTATATGCTTAGCTTAGATGATAACTTTCTTAGATGAGAAAGGACATTATAGTCCACCTTCGACAGATCTTCCACAAGCATATCCAAGGGTAGAGCATCCTATGGAAGGGCTTCTTGATCTTCAGTACCAATGACTTGTTTCCCTCTATCTAGAGGTGTTGCCATAGGAGGTAAAACCTTGCCACTATAGAGGTTGACTTCAGTAATCTCTAGAGTCAAGGTGGTGGCAAGTTCTACCTGCACTTTAGGCTCACCTACAACTTCTCCTATGGGACTCTCAGAATCGGATGATTCCAAGCCTATCTCAAGGGGTGAACTCGTAGTATTCAGAGTTGGAAGATCTAACTCTGAATTAGAAAGAGGAAGATTAGAGTTGTTATAGTTTATTAGACTTGAAGAGTTTTCGCTAGGAATAGAAGAAGATAAATCATCAGAAGAGACATAGATGTAATTTAAATCATCTTTATTCTTCAATTTTTTGGAAGTATTTGTAGGTACAAAGTAGACGTCAAGTAGAGTAAGCAGAGTAAGGGATTTGATGCCCTTATCCGCTGATATAAGAGTTCTACTAGTAGAAGAAATAGAAGAGCTAGCTGAAATGGAAGAGGTAGCTAGTGTGGAAACTACAATGGAAGGTTGGTGTCTAGACACGGTCGGTGGTTGTGCTAAGGGGCTATCCTGGGCCGACACATGATGTTGCTGCTGCTGCTACTACTGAGCTCCCACTTTCCTAGAGTTAGCACTAGAAACTTGCAAACCTTCCTTGATGTGGAGGTTTGAGCTAACTCAGGCACCTATAAGGAAAGCTTCTTAATCTTCTGGATTATTTTCTTAGAGGTTTTAGAGAAAGAAATGCCCCAACCTTCTTTAGTTTTGGTAGGATCGCTAGTATCCTCAAAGATTACCCTAATGGAATTGGAAGGTTGTTCCACAAGGTATTCCTTTGGGATAATGATAACACCGGTCTTGAAATTATGTTCAAGCCAATCATTAAATGTAATGAAATACTCCAAAGCATGGCATAATATGCAGTGGTAAGGAAAAAAGTTTGGATCATGATTTTTGCCAACTTTCTCCAGTCTCCTAAGCTCAGGTAGCTGAAAATCAGGTTTCTTTAAGAGATTCTTAAAGATTTTCTTGATTACCTCCCTCTTAAAAGAATAAGGTTTGTTTAACTTATCTAAGAGAGTAGGTGGACCATAGCTACCTGGTGGCGGATATGTATGCTGCTCTACTGGTGGTATGGCTGAGGCTGAGGTTGAGGCCAGTATGGCTACCTTAGTGGTGGAAAAGGAGGTGGAGGCTGTTGAGGTCGTGGTCACTATGACTGATCTCTAGCAGGTTTCTTCCCCTTATCAACCATTGCTACTGCTCCAGGTTTCTTCTCATAAACCTTTTGGGATTTGCTTTGGCAACTGATCTGGAAAAGGCAACTGTTTGGCCTCTCCTTGTAGACTAGTCACCTTGTTGATTAGCTTTTCAAATGTTTTTATGGTGAAGCCCTTAAGCATGAAGGCGACCGGGCCACGAATATTTTTCAAAAGAATCTCAATGGCATGCTGTTCAGATAGTTGTGGTTTACACTTTATACTCAAGTTGCGCCATCGGAGAATATAATCAACAAGTGACTCACCGGAGTGTTATTGTGCTACAACAAGATCGCCTACAGTAACCCTTTATTGAGCTTCAGCAAATCTCTTGATGAAGAGTCGCTCTAGCTCAACAAATATCCTAACTAAATCATTGAACAGTTCAGTATACCAATCAAAGGCAATACCCGCTAGGCTACTAATAAAGAGTCTAAAGAGTAAAGCATCGCTGCCTCCTGCATTGCAATAATTGGCCTAGAAGTGGTTATATGCTGCCTTGGATTCCCACTACCATCGAAGCTCTTGAAGGAAGGAGGCACGAAACCCTTGGGATACTGGATGAGATCGAATTCCTCTGGGTAGGGTCTACCCTTTGGAACTAATGATCCTCCCTAGACTTAAGCCAAGGCTTCATTCACCTACTGCTCAACCATGGTTTTCAAATCTTTTTCTTGTATGGAGATATTGTATACTACCTTTCTATACATACTAGTGCTACCTTGCTCGATGGGAGGTAGAGTCTTAACTAGATCTATGACATGCACTAGTTCAGGATGACTGACATCAACTGTGCTAGGATGAACTGGAAGGGCTTGCTTCAAAGCAACGACCAATAATTCTACTTTGTGCCATCCTATCAATTCATTTTCTCGCTTTAACTCTTTGAGGTGATGGGCTGATTCTGCGGTGTCTTCTTGATCAACCTCATCTCCTTCCATGGCCTGCTGGTCCCTAAGAAGATAACCTCTAGTCTTGACCCTACGTATGCCAGCTAAATCCCCCATCAAGTCATCTAAGTTGGGATCGAAGCTGACTCTTTCTTCATCAGACCATGCATACCATAAGATCTCCTTTATCTCCATAAAATAGTATGCAACTATCCCATCTAAGGATCGATCTAACTCTATAGGTACAAATAATTTGGGCTAACTGGTGTGATCACTATCATGAATTGAGAGACCAACCTCACTAAAGTTGGGAGTCAATCTGGACTTTTAGAAGAAAATCATTTAGTTGTAATAGGGGTAACAATCCTAGAATGATCTTCTATCACTGCTGCTACTGTGCTGTCATCTGGGATATCCATAATAGTAGTCACCATCTCTGCATCTGACTAAATGGGTGGAGTTGGTGAAGGAACGACCATGATGCTCCGGGGTCGCCACTTCTACACTCATCAGGTCAAGAAGGAGAGCAACTACCATAATGGGTGGTGTAGGAGGAGTGCGATCCCTTGGTCATATCCAGATCACCACCGGGGTATGTTTCTCCCAGGATGCAGCCTTCATGGCCTTGGATGGAATGGGTGATCTGGAACGCATGATGGATGGGACATGGAGTAGGGTGGAAAATACCACCTACTCTCTATGTACAAGAGCTGCCCTCCTATGATGGCTGGTCCTCATGAGGAGAATACTTTTAGTATGATCAACGTGGGTAGCTCACCGAACTGGAAAGTTGACCAAAGTAGATGTAGGCCATGACGGTGAACCCATCTCCTGCTGATGTATGATGTATGGGCCTCACTGCACTCTCATATCGCCTCATGAGTGGGGATAAGAGATCATAAATCAAACTAAGCACCGAACTCCAAGCATCCGTATGCTCCACTTACCTAGTGGAGAATAGAAGGCTGCATAACCTCCTACCCAGAAACGGCACCTATATGCACCACTGGAGGAGATAATCCTCCGCATCCTCTCTATATGATCTTGAGAGAGGATGAAATTGGTTCTCCGTAACTAGTGGTGATGTGATCATAGTAGACTCATATGTGGCTGACCTTACAACTGCTTCAAACACTCTAGCTATCATGGTATGGAACCGTTTGACCATAAAGTTCTTGTTTCAACACTGAGTGCGAGTAGGATGAGAGGAGTGCGAGCTAGACTCATACTCAAATGTAGGGGAGGCAATCCAAACTGGGGAACTTTACCCTATAGATGAGGGGTAGCTCACAGGGCAATGTGGCCAACTTTAGGATGAACTGCTTGCTAACTATAGTGCATGAAACCAATGAAGGCTGGTATCGCCACGCCTTTCCTCTTCTGAGGAGGTGATCTCAATCGGGGTAAGTCTACTCATGCTTTTGCTGACCACTATCCTTGCGATTATGAGGGAATGCCCTTACAAGTAATCTTGGCCCCCACAAATCCATGGCCAAACTGGATCAAATGGGTGTGATCCAAACGTGGAAAGTTAGCCTGATCCAAGGCTAGGTCCATGCCATGAGGGAAGGTCAAGACAAATTTTATGATCCCATTGCAGTAACTTGAAACTAAAAGCGCCTGAAAGAAATCGAATGAAAAAAATGAACTTGCATCAGTTTTTTATCTCCATAGATTTTGAATTTTTGAATTTTGAAAATTTGAACCCACATCCAACAACTTGGAAGTGCTAAGTGGGGTTCAAATAAATTTCAAAAGATTGATTGAAAGAGGAATTTGAGTATGAATCTAAACTTCAATAAATTTAGGTATGTTGAAATATGGATTCAAGATTTTGATAAGATGCTTCCATAGGTTCATTTTGTTTTGAATTTGAATTTTTGATTTGGATTTGGAGGACCCTTCCCTTTAACAAATTTAGGTATATGAAAGTAAGGGTCAAATTGATTTTGTGTTGTTTGAAAGTTTTGGAGTTTTCACTTAGCAAATTTAAGTATGCTAAGTAAAGTGAAAGTGATTGTTTCTTTTGAAAATTTTGGTTTTGTTTTTGATTTTGGAAAATTTTGGAATTCTTACTTAGCAAATTTAGGTATGCTAAGTGAAGAATCCAGTGTATTTTGTTTGATTATGAAAATAGGATTCTTAGTATGCTAAGAAAATATGAAGTGTTTCATTTGTTTAAAATTTTTTATTTTTGAAAAGGGTAGGATCCTTTAGCAAATTTGGTATGCTAAGGGGATCCTAAATGTTTTGTTTTATTTTTTTCTGAAATGATTGAAAGTGGAGTTTCAACTTTAGCAAATTTGGTATGCTAAAGATGTAGTCCCACTTGGTTTTATGAAATGGAAATTTCACTTAGCAAATTTGAGTATGCTAAATGGAATTCCAAATGGAGTGTTTAAAATTTTTCTTTCAGATTTTACTTTGATTTTTGAAAACTTCACCTTAGGAAATTTGGTATGCTAAGGGAAGAAATTCCAAAGGTGTGTGAGAAATTTTTCTTTTGAGTTTGAAAACTTTAGTTAGCAAATTTGAGTATGCTAGGTGAGGTCTCAAAAATATGTTTTTGAAAAGTTTTGAATTTTTGATTTGGAAACTTTACTTAACACATTTAGGTATGTTAAATGAGTTCCAAATGTGTTTGAAAATTTTGAAATTTTTGGATTTTGATTTTGGAAACCTTACTTAATAAATCTGTGTATGTTAAATGAAGTTCCAAAATGTGTTTAGAATTTTGAAAATTTTTAGATTTTAATTTTGGAAACCTTATTTAACAAATTTATGTATGTTAAATGAAGTTCCAAAATGTGTTTTGAAAATTTTTGGATTTTGATTTTGGAAACCTTACTTAACAAATTTGTGTATGTTAAATAAAGTTCCAAAATGTGTTTACAATTTTTGGAAATTTTTGGATTTTTGATTTTGGAAACCTTACTTAACAAATTTGTGTATGTTAAATGAAGTTCCAAAAATGTGTTTAGAATTTTGAAAATTTTTGGAATTTGAAACTTTACTTAGCAAATTTGACAATGCTAAGTGAAATTCCAAATGTATGTTTGAAATTTTTTGGAAATGTGATTGTTGATTTTGGTGTTTTGAAAAGAGGACCTCCATTCAAAAAATTTAAGTATGTAGAATAGAGATCCATTTTATTTTTGAAATGTGAAAATTTTTGTGTGTGATTGTTGCTTTTGAAAGAGAGGAATTCCAACTTAAGACATATGTGAGGTATGCTTAAGTGGGATTTCCTAAAATGATATTTTATTTTTAGTTGGATATTAAATCTTCATTTATTAAACCTAACCATATTAAATGAAGGAATTCATGTGTTCTTTTTGAAAATTTTGATTTTGTTTACAAATAAACTTTCCATTCAATAAGTGTGAATGTATTGAATAGAAGAGTTCATGTGTGCTTTTTGAAAAGTTTTATGATTATGATTGTGATATTTGAAAAGGATGATTGTTTATAAAAAAAAAATGATATTTTCATCAAAGTGAATTGAAAGAAGATACTCATTTGTGCTTTTGAAAAATATTATTAGTTGTATTTTGAAAAATCCCTACATATAATAATTACATGAATTGTTAAATGAGGGTGAAGAATTTTTGAGGAAAATATTTTATTAAGTGCATTTTTTTTTTGAAAAGGGGTTCTTTTGAAAAGGCAAAGTTCTTTATGGAAGATTTATTATTTTTAGGATGAAACTTTTCTTATCATGGAAATAATATGGAGGAATTATTTAAGAGATACTTATTTTAATTTTAAATCTTTTCATTTTACCCATTGGAGAAACCAACAGGGGTTTTAAGATTCTAAAACCTAAAGATGTTGGCTAACTCACTCAAGAATGAAATGAGCTAAGTGATAACGGAAAGAATGATAGTCTTTGGTTCATACCAAAGTATAAATCCACTATCAATACTCAAAGACAACGATCATTTACCAAAGATGGAGAGGAACCATCCCCAGCGGAGTCGCCAAAAAAATCTATGGTGAATAAATCTCTATTAGGGAGTCATCTTTCAAATCTATGGAGAAAAGAAAGGAGAGACCTTATAAAAATTCATCTTAATAAGATTCCACACAGATCCGCAAATGCACTTATTCAGGTGATCGGATACGTCATCAAGGTATAGTGTACTATCTTGAGAGACAGAAGTCACTACCCTTTAGTGGAACCAATCACCTCAATAAGGACTCCTAAGGATGATGGGTCTGCATATGTACCAGAGATTCTTCCTCTACTTTACATAAAAAAGAAAAGCAGGGTTTATTTTAAACTAGGCTTGTTAAGTTTCCTACAGGGGCAATCCCTCATAGTTAATTACATCTTAAAGTACATGATCCTTTAGGAAAACTCTCAATTAAGGTAAATTATTGTTGTTCTCTGAAGATTTCAATAAGAAGGATTATCAATCGATTGGTTTTATGTTTGAAAATTAAATGGGATTGATCAAATGAGAGAGTTATTATCGAAGCCAAAATGAGAATAAATAGGAGATGCTCACGATGCTAGAAAACCTAGTGAGCATCCCAAATTATCCTAAAATTGGGCTTTACGTCTTAGAAATTGACTTAGTTTGTTTGAGTTGTATTTTTCATTAGAATTTTAGGACTTAAGATTCCTTAACACAAGATTAAGGAAATGCCTAAGAGGTGAGGAATTATGCTTATGGCCCACAAAAGAGAAAAGCAATCTCAGAACCTAAATCTAGGGAGCTTCGACGAGGACCGAAAGAGTAACCTAAATCTAAGGCAAAAATGGGTAATTTGTTTGCCTCCACAAGAGAGGACAAATCACCCGATAACTTGGACTCAACCGCCTAGGGGTGGCTACCAACTAACTCCTCCTACAATTTTAAATACATGTTGGAAAATCTTTATGCTTATGCAAGATAGCTAGGCTATTTTTATTAAGGAGAAAATGTTTTTCTTATCCAAAATTTCACACACATGCATGAAAGTAAGAAAGGCATAAGTGAGTACAACACCATTGTTAATCGGAGGTGTAAGGTATAAGACCTACTTAAGACTACTTAATGCCTCGAAACCTCAGGATTGTCTAGACTAATATACCACTTTTCTTAAGTGCTAACATACATATAAAAGAAATAAAATGGAAAAGGAATATGCAAAAGTTTGCTTAATGGTTTCATTTTGTTTATGCAATTTATTCATGCAAGTGTAGGAAATTCTTCTTAAGTGAGAACATAGGGATGAATAGAGTTTGGAATTAAGTAAGTGTTAGGTTCTTCTCAAATGAACCCTACATCTTACCAACCCATATTCAAAACTATATAACATAAGAAAGGAAGGAAAGTCTACACTAAACATGACTTTATAACTCATCACATGCAAGTTAATAATTAATATATGAATAACACACTTTAAAATTTGATGTTTCATTTATTGATTTTGAAAATACTTTGGATTTAGTAGTGATAATAGTCACTCATATTTTACTGTAGCCAACACATGCACATTTGACATAAAGTAAACAATTTCATTTTAAATCTTTAAAAAACATGAAATCATGGATGCATAAATCATATGGCATATAATATAACATGCTGGGAATGATCTAAATCAAAGTAATCATGCAAACAAACTAACTTTAGTTAATTCCTAAAGTCATTTTTAAAGGATAAGAAGAGTTAGAATAAATCAAAGTGAAATTCAAAATGATTTTGGTTTGTTTGAAGTTTGATTAAATTTTAAAAAGGAGAGATGAGTTTGTTGTTCCTAACCCATTCCCACATGTGTTTTGTATTTTAGTTTAATTTTCAAATAATTAAATCCATTTTTAAATGTTTATTAGGTGAAGGTATGCATTAAGTGGCTTAATTAATTCTTACCTACAACACCTAACTAAGTAATTATGAGCCAATGAGATGAAAAAAACCCACAAGGTATGTAAATTTGCAATGCACCTAGTAATAAAAAGGCCTAATGCAATTTGGCTCACAATTAAAAGTTAATTAAGCTAAGGGGTTTAGCTTAAGTACTTTTAAAACACCCTTTCACACTTATGAAAGGGGTTTTAATTTTCTTAAATAGACTTAGGCTATTGAACACCTAATAATCTACCTAATTAAGCTTTGGAGATTTTTTAGAATTTTTTAAAATTATTTAAAGGGGTAATTAATGAATTAACCCTTTATTAAGAAGGAATTAAGGAAAGAAAAGGGAGGTTTAGGGAATAGTTTAGGGGAAATGCCTCAAATTACTTCATAAAACCCCTACTCACTAGATCTAATCTTTATAAAACTTAATCTAAGAGAAAATCCATTAATTATACCTTAATTACCTTTAATTACATGAAGGGGTCATTAGAAATGAGCTAGAAATTTCCCAACCAAGGCCTTAATAAATCTCAAGAAAATTAGGGGAGGCAGAGGTCATCCCCTAAAATGAACCTTAGAAGTTTGAGATTAATTGGTGACTTAATTAGAGAATAATTAGCTAATTAATATTTCTAAAGAAACCCAAATTCAGAGAAAAAGGGAAATCAAAATACATTGAAAATAATTTTAGAATATTCTAGATGGAATTATCTATTCAAGGCATTTTTCTTTTATTTTTCTAATTTTTTTATGAGGAGTTATGATTTTTAGAAGCTATAGGGATTAATTAGGAAGTAATTAGTTAAATAACTAATCTCCACTTAATACCCAATCCACGGTACGACGTATGGCAGTGGTAGTCAGCGTGCTTTACACACGTCATGCCGTGAGCCCCTACTTAACTTGTCACATCAGGGGAATGATGGCGGCGCATGCGCTTTACCCTTAGCCGTTCAATCAAAGATCAAATGGCTGATGATATACCCATAGTTTATAAATCGAATAAGGGATTAAAAATGTGTCTATTAATCTCAGTCGTCCATCTAAAAATGTGCGGATGGACGGTTGAGATGGGTTGAGTTCTTCCATGAGGAGGAATGTGAGCCATTCACAATCCAAGGGGAGATCCGAGCCCTATCCTTCATGGATTCAATCAAGACTCAACTCACACCATCTAAAGGTCCAAAGAAACCAGTCCAACGGCTAAGATCCTATGAACTTAAAATCCACTTTTCAAAAGACCAACACCTCTTAGCTTAAGTGGTCAAAAATCCACTAACCTAGTCAGAGGTGATCAGCGACGCCCAGGATTGATGAGGTAGCTTCTTCTAGTGGAGATGAAGCCCTATTGAAGTTCCTAGCTCTTAAGGTTGAGTAGATGGATGGGGACCAACTCCTCTTCACTCCCCTTGCGGCTTTGATCGAATTAGTCTTCCCCTTGCCTCTAGAACTCAAATGGAAGCTTAGGCAAGCTCAAATTGGTCCTTGTATGATGAGTGTAGAAGGAATTGAAGTGGGATCAAGTATAGAGGAATTTGGAAATCAAAGTGAGCTCCCTTATTTTGCACTATGAAAAATTGAGGAAGATAAGACCCAAATCTCTTCTAGGTGCCTTGGGAAAGCTCTTTGATGTTTGCTAACTCTCCTTAGGCTCCAATCGATTAAGAGTCAGTTCAAATTTTAGTGGATTAGGAGGAGTATATCTCCCCCTATGGAAATCAGATGATCGAGCCTAAGCTTGTTGTTTTGATCTAATTATCCATATAGAATGAGTTGTTTGGGTTGTTAGAGGTGTGCACATGGTCGGTTTGGCCAGAGGAGTGGAAGCCTAACTCCCATGTGCATCCAATTGAGGTTTGGGGGGAGTTTGAATTTTCAATTTAGCCATGAGTGGTAAGTTTGGTCCATGGGGCAAATGGGTTGACCCAAACCCATTGGGTTGGGTGCACCACTCATCATTAGATTGTGATGAGTGCATGACCAAAATACCCATGGGCTAGGCCAAAATTTATTCTATGGCCTAGGAAAATAGTAATCATTTTGCATTTTCACTTTGGACATGTTAGGTATGTGGAGAAACTAGGTTTAGCCAAATTTAAATGGATTTGGAATCCATTTGATAGGGTTTGGCTTATGTTGACACATTTAGGTCAAAATGGGTCAAATTGGGTCAAACCAAGGGTTGGGTCAAGTTCATATGACCATTTTAAATGTTTTGGTGTCTTTGGTTTGGTTCAATTTGGTATAGGTTAGGTTTTGGCTTATATGACTCATTTAGGTCAAATGGGTCAAGTGGACCCATTTGACCCATTTGACCTATTTGGGTTAGGTCAAGGGTAGGTTTGGGTTTGGTTGATCATATGGAGTGGCTTGGTATCTTTATTTTCAATCAATTTGAGTTAGGTTCAATTTTGGCTCAACATGACCCCTTTAAGTCATGTTGGGTCTGAGGTCAATAGGGCTAGGTTGGGTCTAGTTGGCCAATTGAGGCTTTGGTCAAGTTTCACAAGTGATTTGGGATAGACTTGACCGATTGGTTCCAATCAATTTGGCTTAGATCAAGTTTTGATACATTTGGACCCCTTAGGTCAAAATGGGTCAACTTGGGTCAAGTGGGCCAAATGGGTTAGGTTAGGCTCAAAGGTTGACTTGGTCAAGTTCAATCATAGGTCATGAGTAAACTTAGATCAATGGTTTCAATCAATTTGGCCTATGATGGATTTTGGCTATGTTAGGTTTCATTTTTGGTTAAGTGTTGACTTGGTCAACCCATAGGTTTGACTTGGTTTGACCCAATTTGATTGATTGATCATCCCATAATGATTGTTGATCAAAATGAGAGGGGTATATGAGTTTGGTTCAATCCAATTTGGTTAGGATCAAAAGTTGGCTCATAAGGGTACTTTAGGTCACTTTGGGTCAAGTGAACCTAAGTGGGTCAAATGGTTTGGTCAAAGCTTGATTTGAAGTAGATTGATCTTGTATATGGACTTATGATTGAAATATAAATCCATTTATAAGAGATTTGAAGTCAGATGGATTTTGATCCATTTGAAAATTTCATTTTCAAAGGAAGAATATAAAGGGATCTTGGATTTGTTTTGATTTAGGTTTTGATTGAAGAATTGAGGTTTGGATTTATGTATGAGCTCATGATTGTAGGTTTGACTGAACCATGAGAGAAAATCAAGAGTTTGGCTTGATTTGAATTGATTTTGGCTAAGTTCAAGATTTTGGCTTGAAAGGCTTAGATTTGATTTTGAATTGATTTGAATTTGATATTTGGAGTTGGTTTTCATTGTTTGAATTTATATTTCATTTATATATGTGAATATAAATGAGAATATAAATTGATCATGAGAAAATTTTAAGAATTTGAAAGAGTTTAATCATGATTTGAAGTTAAATCCATTAAAGAGAATTTAAAGGATTTAATGGAATTTTTAATTAAAAATTTAATTTTTGAATTAATTTGATTGATTTATATTATATTTCATTTATATGTGAGCATATAAATGAGAATAAAAACATATTTTGAGAAAATCCCATGAGTTTGAAAAGGTTTGATCAAATTTTAGGTTAAATCCATTAATGAAAAATTAATGGATTTAAGAGAATTTCAAGCATTTTAAATTTGGAATTTAATTTTTGGCTTTGATTGGATTGATTTATATTTATATTTCATTTTTATATGAAAATATAAATGAGGATATAAATTGATTTTGAAAAAATCCTAAGGATTTGAATAAGTTTGATCAAGTTTTGGAGTTGATTTTGGCTAAGTCCTTCAATGAAAAATTAAAGGAATTTACGAAAATTTCTTGAATTGATTTAGAATTTTGAATTTGATTTGATGGGTTTAAATTTATATTTTATTTATATATGTGAATATAAATGAGAATATAAATAGATCATGAGAAAATCTCAAAGATTTGAGTAGGTTTAGATCATAATTTTGGCTAAGTCCTTAAGAGAGAGTTAAGGATTTAGAAAATTTTGACTTAGGAATTTTGATGGAATTTGGTCATGGGTTTCAATCATAGCTTTCAATCATGGATCTCAATCATGGAATTGATTTGGAGTTTGAGAAAATCAAATAGAATTGATTTGAAGTTTGACTTGAAAGAATGAAAGTGAGGAATGATTTAAGTTAAAGGGTAGGAGAATTTTCTAACACCCCTAAGGCATGACCTATTCCTTATGGCTAACTCTTCTAAGTCTTCTAGGGCTAGGTGAGAGTGTTCACCTAATCACTAGATGTGTCTTAAGACTAAGAAACTCTTAAAGTTTAAGAGAAGTCCTATGTTTAAGATGGAGGTGTTGAGAGTTCATTCTAAAAATAATGTCAACAGTATATTAATCACATTACACTCATCCTCTGAGCTGGATTCCAAGTCTATGTGAATTGTAGGGGTACTCCTACGAATTGGAACATAACCTCTATTAGCTCTTGGCCAACCAGGGGGTCTTCTACCTTTAAAACTGCCTCTATTTCTACCTCTATCTCTACTTAGTAGAGGTTGAGTCATTCTACCCACACATCCATATGATGGAATGGACTGTGAGTTGCAAGTGATATGCAGCTTTATTTCTTCTTCAATTCCCCTTTCTTGTGCACTTGGATTTTCATTTTTCTTTTCTTTTTCTTTTGCTCTTTCTTTTTCTTCATTTTCTCTTTCTTTTGTGCTTAAATTTTGTCCAAGTTCATGAGAAAGGATGTGTTGAGAAAGATAGTAGGTTGCATCCTCATAAATCTCAACCTCTCTAACTAAAAATTATATTTCATCTCTGTTGATATGGTATTCAATCCCATATTTTCTGAACTTGATGCACTGATAGAGGGAGGATGGAATTATCTTGTTCTGATGTATCCAAGGCCTATTGAGAAAAATAGTGAACAAATTATTCGAATCAATAATGTTAAACTTGGCTTCAGTCTTTTAGTCACTTATCTCCAAAGGTAACACTATGGAATCTGAAGCCCTATCACCTTGTTCATTGAATCATCTCAACATCATCCGATCTCCTCGGAGTGTGGAGATGTTAATCCTCAAATAGGCAAGAGTCTTTAGCCTCATAATGTTCACCGATGCACCTGGGTCAACGAGAACTCTGGCCAGTCTGAATCTGCCAATGTCAACTGTGATGTAGAGGGGATGATTATGTTCCAAGTCTCCCAGAAGAAGTTCTTCATCTATGAAGGTGATCCCCTGAGCTTCTTTTGTGTAATGTGCCTCATCACCTATAGAGGTCAGTTGAGCTAAGAATATCTCAGGATCAAGGAGAGCCTTGATTAATGATTCCCTCATCTCTTTGGATAAGACAAGGGCACCGTATATGCTTAGCTTAGATGGCAACTTTCTTAGATGAGAAAGGACATTGTAGTCCACCTTAAGCTGGTCCTCCACAAGCATATCCAAAGGTGGAGCATCCTGTGGAGGGGCTTCTTGATCCTCTATACCAATGACTTGTTTCCCTCTATTTTGTGATGCTACCCTAGGAGGTAGAACCTTGCCACTACGAAGGTTGACTTCAGTGATCTCTTGTGGCAGGGTAATGGAAGGTTCTACCTACACATCAAGCTCACCTACAACTTCTCCTATGGGACCATCAAAATCGGATGATTCCAAGTCTATCTCAAGAGGCAAACCCATAGTATTCAAACTAGGAAAGTCAAACTCTGAATCAGAAAGAGGAAGATCAAAATTATTATAGTTATTTTGACTTAAAGAGTTATCATTAGGAATAGAAGTAAACAACCCATCAGAAGTGACACAGATGTAATTCAAACTAGTTTTATTCTTCAATTTCTTGGATTTGTTTGGAGGTACAAAGTAGAAATCAAGTTAAGTGAGTGGGGTAAGGGATTTGGTGCCCTTATCCATCAATACAAGAGCTCTACTAGTAGAAGAAGAAGAGCTAGCTGAAGTAGGAGAAGTCTCTAATGTGGTAGGCACCTTGAGTGGAGAGGCTGGACTCGTCGATTGGTTGCGTTACTAAGTTATCTGAGGCGGCATGGTCTTGCACATCTTGTTGAGCTCCCCCTTTCCTTGAGTTAGCACTGACAACTTGCAAACCTTCTTTGATGTTGGAGGTTTGAGCTGACTCAGGCACCTGCAAGAAAAGTTTCTTTATATTCTAGATGATATTTTTAGAGGTTTTGGATAAAAAGATATGCCAACATTCTTTAGTTTTGGTAGGATCACATGTATCCCCAAAGATTATCCTAAAGAAACTGGATGGTTGTTCCACAAGATATTCCTTTGGGATAACTACAGCACTTGTCTTGAAGCTATGTTCAAGCCAGTCCCTAAATGTGAAGCAATCCTCCAAAACATGATCTAGCATACGGTGGTAGGGGCAAAAGTTAGGATCATGACTTTTGCCTACTTCCTCCAGTCTCCTAGGCTCGGGTATCTAAAAATCAAGTTTCTTTAATAGATTCTTAATGATCAACCTGATTACCTCCCTCTTAAATGAATAAGATTTGTTAAGCTTATCTAAAAGGAGGTGGATAACTACACACCGTGGGTATGTGTCTTTGCTAATACTGTGGTATGCACGGCGATGGCAGTGCTAGCCATGGAGGCTGCTATGGAGGCCGATAGGGGCCTCAGTGGTGGTAGAGGAGGTGGAGGCTACTGAGGTTGTGGTCTCTTGGACTGATCTCTAACTGGTTGCTTCCCCTTATCTACCGCTGTCACTATCCCCAGCTTTTTTTCATAGACCTTTTGCAGCTTTGGCTTAAGCAACTGGTCTTGAAAAGGTAACTGTTTGGCCTCTCCTTGTAGACTAGCCACCTTATTGATTAACTTCTCAAATGTTTTGATATTGAAGTTCTTAAGCATGAAGGAAACCGGGCCATGGATATTCTTTAGAAGAATCTTAATGGCATGCTGCTCAGATAACTGCGGATCACATTTCATACTCAGGTTATGCCATCGAAGAATATAATCAACAAGGGGCTCACTTAGGCATTATTGTGCTACAATGAGATCACCTACAGTAACTCTTTGCTGAGGTCCAGCAAACCTCTTGATAAAGAGTTGCTCCAACTCAGCAAATGTCTTTATTAAATCGTTGGGCAGTTCAACATACTAATCAAAAGAAATCCCTGCTAGGCTACTACCGAAGAGGCAGAATAGTAAAGCGTCGCTGCCACTGGCATTGTAGCAACTGGTCCTGAAGTATGTTATATGTTGCCTTGGGTTTCTACTGTCATCAAAGCTTTTGAAGGAAGGTGGCACAAAACCCTTGAGATATTGGATTGCATCGAATTCCTCCATATAGGGTCTACCTTTTGGAATCGATGATCCTCCTTGGGCTTGAGCCAATGCTTCCTTCACTTACTGCTCAACCATGGATCTGATGTCTTTCTCTTGTATGGAGGTACTTTCCACTACCTTCCTATACATGCTAATGCTACCTTGCTCGACGGGAGGTAAGGTCTTAGCTGGGTCCAAGACATGCACTAACTCTGGCTGATTAATGTCGGCTGTAGTAGGATGAACTGTTGGGGCTCATTTTTGAAGTACTAAAATTACTGCTAATAAGTCCTCAAGCTGCCTCGCCATCCTATCTATCTGCTCATATTTTTTTTCTTTAACTGATATTAGAGGTGTTGGGATGATTGGGCTATGTCTTCCTGATCAACCTCATCACTTTACATGGTCTGCTGCTCCCTGAGGAGGGATCCCCTGGTATCTATCATACATACCTCAGCTGAGTCTCCTAACAAATCATCTTTATTGGGATCGAAGCTGTGTTTCTCCTCATTTGACCAATCATACCCCAGAATCTCTTTCTTCTCTACAAGATAATATGCTACTATCTCCTCAAGAGAACAATCAATCTGGATGAGAATAAATGATTTTGGCTGACTGGTGTGATCATTATCATGCACTGAGAGGCACCGGACCTCGCCTGCTACTGGAGAGTCAATCCTATGAGGAATGTACTCACTAGAAGAGACACACTCCTGACTATCGCTAGCTATGAAAGGGGTGACATTCCTAGGAGGTTTCACTATCATCAGTGTAGCTGGGCTATCATCTGCTACCTCTGCAATAGCTGCTACCATCTCCATGTCCTGGTGAACTGGTGGAGTTGGTGAAGGAATGACCACTATGCTTTGGGGTCGACACTCCCTCCGCACCACCACTAGGATCGAAGGTCAAGCAGGAGAGCATGACCTTGCCACAGTAGGTAGTGTAGACAGAGTAGGATCCCTCGGCTATATGGATCACCAACGGGATACACTTCTCCCTGGATATGGCCTTTATGGCCTTCTATGGAACTGCAAAGGCTGTGACGTGAACTGGTGATGGCGAACGAGGGGTAGAGCAGTGTGGTGGAGACACCACCGACTCTCTATGAATAGGAGCTATTCTCCTATGATGACTGGTCCCAATAAGTAAGATGTTATCTGTATGTCCAACGCGGGCAGCACGTTAAGCTAGAAAATTGATGAGTGCAAAATCTATCGATTGGTGACTGAACCTCTGCCTCTCCCTACTGGTAATATGAATAGATGTATGGGCCTCTCTGGACCTCTCCTATCATAACTATTTCCCCACACTGTGGGAGATGATGGATTTTAGATCAAATTGAGCTCCATACTCTGAATGTCCATAAGCTCACGCCAACTAGTGCAAGAAAGGATTCAGTGCATGACCTTCTCAATAATTGAGGGATGATCTTTGAACCACTTGGTGGAGGTCAAGTATGAATCCTCCTAGCATCCTCTCTGTCTAACCCAAAGAGAGGATGAAACTGGTTTGCTGTAACTAGTGCTGAACTCAAAAAAGGAAACTCCTCAATAGCTGAAGGGGAACTACTTCCATCTCCCTAGCAATCCTGGTATGATACAGCTTAATCATGCAATTTTTATTCCTTCACTGTGTTCTAGTAGGATGAAAGGAGTGAGAGCTAGACCCGTACTCAAAAGTAGGGGAGGCAATCCCTGAGGTTAGGAGAGTCTTACCCTTAGAGGGTACTGATGAGAGGGTGCTAGCCCTCACAGGGGCAGCATGAGAAACCACGGGGCATACTGAAACTGGGGATGGTCCTGGTACTGTCACTGCTAAAGCTGGTGGGACTGCACTACTTTCCTCTTTAATGAGGTGAGGTTAGAATTCAAAGGTAATATATGGATGATCCACGCCTGACCACCACTCTCCATTGTGAGGGAGTGCCCTCACATGTGATCCGCACTCCCTCAAATGCCCTACCGAAATGGATAAGGTGGGTATGATCAAATCGGGGGAAATTGGCCTAATCCAAGGCCAAGTCCAGGTAATGAGGGAAAGTGAACACAAATTTTTGGGAGCCTGCCATTTCAAATCAACTGCAAAAATTAAAAAATTGAAAGACTGAACTGTAATTGTAGCTATAACTGACATTGAGAATCTGCAATATAGGAAACGAGCTTGGATCAGATTTTTATTTTTGTTGATTTCTAAATTTGAATTAAAAATTTTAACCCACATCCAACATCTTGGAAGTGTTAAGTGGTGTTCAATTGGATTTGAGAAGATTTAGAAATTTCATTGAAAAGAGGAATTTTTGAATATGAATCCAACTTCAACAAATTTGGGTATGTTGAAAAATGGATTCAAATATTTTTTAGAAGGATGCTTCCATAGGTTAATGTTTGAAATTAGATTTTTGATTTTGAGGACCCTTTCTTTTAACAAATTTGGGTATGTTAAAGAAAGGTTCAATTGGTTTTGCTTTTGATTTGGAAATTTTCTTAGCAAATTTGGGTATGCTAAGTGAAGTATTTGAAAATAATTATTTATTTTTGTGAATTATTGTTGATTTTAAAAATTGGAATTCCCACTTAGCAAATTTAGGTATGCTAAGTGAAGAATCCAAGTGTGTTTTATTAGATCTTTGAAAATAGGATTCTTTGTAAATTTGAATATGCTAAGAAGATCCTAAAGTGTTTCATTTATTTTGGATATTTTGATTTTTGCAAAAGTAGGATCCTTGGCAAATTTAGGTATGCTAAGGAAATCCTAACGCATTTATTTTTTGTTTTGATTTGTTTTTGATTGAAAGTGGAGACTTTACTTTAGCAAATATGGTATGTTAAAGATGAAGTTCCACTTAATTTTGTAAAATGGAAATTTTACTTAGAAAATTTGAGTATGTTAAATGAAATTCCAAAAGATGTGATTAAAAATTTTTTTGTGTTTTGGTTTTATTTTGAAAATGAAAACTTCTCTTTAGAAAATTTGGTATGCTAAAGAGTGAAGTCCCAAAAGTGCTTGAAAATTTTTGATTTTGAATTTGGAGACTTCACTTAACAAATTTGATTATGCTAAATGAAGTTCCAAATATGTTTGAAAATTTTTGGTTTTGAATTTGGAGACTTCACTTAGCAAATTTGAGTATGCTAAATGAAGTTCCCAAATTTGTTTGAAAATTTTTGGTTTTGGATTTGGAGATTTCACTTAGCAAATTTGAGTATGCTAAATGAAATTCCAAATGTGTTTGAATTTTTTTTTTATTTTGAATTTGGAGACTTCACTTAGCAAATTTGAGTATGCTAAATGAAGTTCCAAATGTGTTTGTAAATTTTTGATTTTGAATTTGGAGACTTCACTTAAAAAATTTGATTATACTAAATGAAGTTCCAAATGTGTTTGAAAATTTTTTATTTTGAATTTGGAGACTTCACTTAGCAAATTTGAGTATGCTAAATGAAATTACAAATGTATTTGAAATTTTTTGATTTTGAATTTGGAGACTTCACTTAGCAAATTTGAGTTAGCTAAATAAAGTTCCAAATGTGTTTGAAATTTTTTTTGATTTTGAATTTGGAGACTTCACTTAGCAAATTTCAGTATGCTAAATGAAGTTCCAAATGTATTTGAAAATTTTTGATTTTGAATTTGGAGACTTCACTTAGCAAATTTAAGTATGCTAAATGAAGTTCCAAATGTGTTTGAAAATTTTTAGTTTTAAATTTGGAAACTTCACTTAGCAAATTTGAGTATGCTAAATGAAGTTCCAAATATATTTTGAATTTTGAAAATATGATTGTTAAGTTTTGATTTTTGAAAAGAAGACTTCCATTCAATAAATTTGGGTATGTAGGAATGGAAGTCAATCTTATTTTTGCAAATGTGATGATTTCATTTTGTGTGTGATTATTGCTTTTTGAAAGAGGGAATTCCAACTTAATCATATATGGGATATGTTTAAGTGGGATTTCCAAATGATATTATTTTTATTTGGGAATGAAATCTTCATTTAATAAATTTGAGTATATTGAATGAAGATGTTCATATATGCTTTTGAAAAATTTAGTTTTGTCTGAAAATGAAACTTCCATTCAATAGGTGTGAGTACATTGAAGGAAAGGTTCATATTTGCTTTTTGAAAATTTTATTTTTGATTTTGATTTTGACTTTTGGAAAGATGATTATTCACTTTATTTTGAAAATGAAATCTTCATCAAAATGAATTGAAGGAAGATGTTCATTTGTGCTTTTGAAAGATATTGTTAGTTTTATTTTTGAAGATTTGTATATATAACAATTATGAGAATTGTTAGATGAGGGTGATTTAAGAAAATTTTTGTGAAAAATATTTTATTATGCGCATTTTTCAAAGAGTGCTTTTTGAAAAGCAAGGTTCTTATGAAAAATTTATTTTTTCTTTATTATTTAGAATGAACCTTTCCCTATCATGAAAATGATAAGGAGGAAGTCTTTAAATGTTTTCTTTTTATTTAGATCTTCTTATTTTTACCCATTGGAGAACTCAACGGGGGTTTTAAGACCAACATGGGGTGAGGTCCTAAAGCCTAAAGATGTTGGCTAACTCAACTTAAGGATGAAATAAGCTAAGCGCCAATGGAAAGAAAGATAGTCTCGGATTCATACCAAAGTACAAACCCACTATCGATACTTGAAGACAACGATCATTTACCAAATATGGAGAGAGGAACCATCCCCAGCGGAGTCGCCAGAAAAATCTATGGTGAAAATTAATATTTTGGTCTTCGACTATCATCCTTCCGTGGGTGGAAAGAAGATAAATGAGATCATGAATATAATCTCCTTGGTCAGATGCCACACAGATCCATAGATGTACTTATTAGGGAGATCGAGTATGACATTGAGGAGAGGTGTACTATCTTGAAAGATAGAAATCACCACCCTACAATGGACCTATTCATCAAAATAAGAACTCCTAAGGACAATGGGTCTGCATATGTACCAAAACTTCTTCCCCTACTTTACATGGAAAAGTAAAGTAGGGTTTATTTTAAATCAGGCTCGTTAAGTTCCCTACAGGGGTAAGCCCCCATAGTTAATTACATCTTAAGAAATGAGATCCCTTAGAAATACTCTCGATTAAGGTACATGATCATTGTCTCCAAATATTTCAATAGGTAGGACTATCAATCGATTATTTTATTTTGGAAGATCAAATAGGATTGATCAAAGAGAGAGTTATTATCGAGGCCAAATGAAGATGAGTAAGAGATGCTCAAGAATCTAGGAAACCTAGTGAGCATCTCAAACAATCATATGGTTGGGCTTTACATTTTGAAATTAATTTAATTTGTTTGATTTGAATTTTTCATTAGAAATTTAGGGCTTATGATTCCATAACACAAGATTAAATAAATGCCTCAGAGGTGAGTATTTAAGCTTATGGCCCATAAAGGGGAGAAGCAACCTCAAAACATAAATCTAGGGAGCTTTGGTGAGAGCCGAAAGCATAACCTAAATCTAAAGTGAAAATGGGTATTTGGTTTGCCTCTACAAGAGAGGACAAACCACCCGACTGTTTGGACATACAACTATATGGGGGTGGCTGCCAACTAACTCCTCCTATGATTTTAAATTCATGTAGGTAAGTCATATGTTTTATGCAAGATAACTAGATTATTACTTATTTATAAAGAGATTAAGTCATTAAACTCACTCCCTAAAGATATTAGATCATGTAAGGGTATGCTTCAAATGACCTAAATTTAATGCAATTCAGATTTCATTTTATTTTTATTTTTGGACAATCATTTTTTACTCAGGCTAATAAGATTCATATGCTTAATGCATGAGAAATGAGATTATTGGTCAAAATCAGCAAAAAAGGGAGAAGGTGTGTTTCCACTATAGCTCTCAAAGGTCAAGCCAAGTTTCTCTGGCAAAGGTGGAAGCCCTCCAATCAAGAGTGAAGATAATATAAAAGAAGTACTCATCTAGCTAAGGGATTACTAATTTTGTTATCTTGATTTTAGCCTAAGCTTTAGGTGAGGTTATGAGTTCTTTATTTTTAGCTTTGAATTATTAAATTTGGTAAAAGATTTAGTTTTTTCTAAGAGTCTAATCCACAACCAGACCATACATAAAGCAAGGAAGAAACTAGGAAAAAGGATGCCACTTAATGCACAAGCTAAACAAATCATCAATCAATTTATAAAGCTACTCGTGAAAGAATAAGAGGTCATTGTGGTTGGGTACCACCGCACAAACCCAAAAATAAATTGGGTAACCAAGCTCTACCCTTATACAACCCAAATTTCAAATGAATTACATATAATTAAGCAAGGAACTCATTATTATGGGAGTCTTCAAGCTTCATTTCTTTGTTCTTCTTTTCCTCTTTCTTCTTCTTTTCTTCTTTCTTCTTTGGTTCCTTCTTTTGGATGGTTGGAAGGTGGATTCTCCAAAGGCTTCACATGGTACATAAGATGAGATCTTATGACCAATATTCATCCTATTCCCTATAATAATCATTCTAAAATCCTAATTACAAAAATTACATGAAAAGAAAAGTAAATCTACTAACACCTTGTTGGTTTAAAATTTACATAGGAGTCACCTTCAAATCTGTGGAGAGAAAGAAACGCAAGACTTATAAAAATTCAGCTTTTTAGGATGTCATTCAGATCTGCAGATGTACTTATTCAAGTGATCAGGTCATCATCAAGGAAATAGTATACTATCTCAAAAGATAGAAGTCACTACCCTTTAATGGACCTAATCACCTCAATAAGGACTCTTAAGGATGATGGGCTGCATATGTACCAGAGATTCTTCCCCTACTTTACATGAAAAAGTAAAGCAGGGTTTATTTTAAAATGAGTTTGTTAAGTTCCCTACAAGGGAAAGCCCTCATAGTTAATTGCATCCTAAGGGACGGGATCCCTTAAGAAAACTCTCGATTAAAGTAAATGATAGTTGTCTTTGGAGATTTCAATAGGGAAGGACTATCAATCGATTAGTTTTATTTTGAAGATCAAAAGGAATTGATCAAAAGAGGAAGTTATTATCGAAGTTAAAATGGAAGATAAGTTGGAGATGCTCGCAATGCTAGGAAACCTAGCGAGCATCTCAAACTATCCTATAATTGGGTTTTACATTTTTGAAATTGATTTAGTTTGTTTGAGTTACATTTTTCATTAGAATTTTTAGAACTTAAGATTTCTTAACATAAGATTAAGGAAATGCCTAAGTGGTGAGGAATTTTTCTTATGGCCCACAAATGGGAGAAGCAACCTCGCCGAAAGCACAACCTAAATCTAAGGAAAAAATGATAATTGGTTTGTCTCCATAAAAGAGGACAAACCACCCAACAGCTTGGACTTACAACCGCTTAGGGGTGGCCTCCAACTAACTCCTCATATGATTTTAAATATATATAGGCAAGTCTTTATGCTTATGCAAGATAGCTAGGCTATTATTATTTAGAAAGAGATTAAGTCCTTAAACTCACTCCCTAAATAGACTAAATCATGTAAAGGGCATGCTTTAAATGACTTAAATCTAATGCAACTCAAATTTCATTTTATTTTCATTTTGGACAAATATTTTGACCCAAGCTAATAGGACTCATATAACTAATGCATGAGAAAGAAGGTTATTAGCCAAAATCAATGAGAAGGGAGGAGGTGAGTTTCCACCATGGCTCTTAAAGGTCAATCCAAGTTTCTCTAGAAAAGGTGGAAGCTCTCTAATCAAGAGTGAAATAAGATGCATTTGTGTATGATATTATAAAAGAAATGTTGATCCAACTGAGAGGTTGCTAGTTCTTTTATCTTGATTTTAAACCTAAGCTTTAGGTGAGGTTATGAGTTATTTAATTTTTCATTTGAGTTGTTAGGTTGGGTGAAATATTTATTTTTCCCTAAAGAGCTTAATCCACATCCAGGCTATACATAAAGCAAGGAAGAAACTAAGAAAATCATGTCACTTAATGAAAAAGCTAAACATCATAAATCAATTTATAAAGCAAATCGTAAAAAGAATAAAAGGTTATTGTGGTTGGGCACCACCGCACAAACCTAAAAATATCAAATGTGGGTAGCCGAGCTCTACCCTTATACAACCCAGATTACAAATAAATTAAATTACAATTAAGCAAGAATTCATTGTTATGGGGGTCTTCAAGCTTTATTTCTTCTTTCTTTCTTCTTTTCTTTCCTCCTTTCTTTCTTCTTTGGTTCCTTCTTTTGGTTGTTTGGAAGGTGGATGCTCCAAGGCTTCACATGGTGCATAAGATAGGATCTTATGACCAATGTTCATCCTAATCCCCATAACAATCATTCCAAAATCCTAATTGCACAAATTTACATGAAAAGGAAAAATGGAAAATCTAACTAACACCGCAAAATAAAGGTTAAAATAAACCACACAAATCCCAAGCATATGTATATCTTATCACCCCACACATGGGTGACTAAGTCCACTAGCCTATGGATTATGCTTAGGGTATAAAAGCACAAAAAGCATTTATATTTTTATTTATGATAGCCTTTAAGCACAATCCTAGAAAAGAATAGTTAGACTAAGAGCATACCATTCATTCTATGAGCATTCATCCTAACATCTAGTCTAAAAATAGATATCACAAAACAAACAAACATCAAACCATGCACCGTCCTAACCTAAAGCTAGAAGTGGTGACTTAGGCTAATGTGTGCTTTGAAGGTTTGTGGTATGCTTAGCTATGCTTTAGGTTCAAATTTTCTAAGTGTGAAGAACATGTTCAACTTAGAGGAGGGTTTCATTTAAGTTGTTTAATTATTTTGGGTTGATTTTATTTCATATTTTGATTTGGTTTAAGTGGATCCTACAATTAATTACTAAGTTATGAAGAGAGGAAAGAGAAGAGAACTTCTCTTCCTTCCTAACCTAAGTAATTTCTAAAGTAGATTCACATTTTAGTTTCATTTAGGTGAATGTTTGATTAAATCTTTAATTAATCCTAAGTTTAGATAAACTCTAAACAAACCTATTCAAAAGAAAGGCATTTTAAGATTAAATAAAATGAATCAAAATTCACATAACACACATTACTTCTTTCTTTCCCAACATATATAACATGCATATGGATGGACCCTAAGCATATCTATACATGACAAATGAGAGTATTTAACACACTTTATGATGCATGCTAAGTAATCCATTTAAGAAAATTTAGAAGTTGAATATGCATGATTTTCTTAAGTAGAAAGGGTTTTCCTTATCCAAATTTTCACATACACACATGAAAGTAAGAAAGGCATAAGTGAGTACAGCACCATTGTTAACCAGAGGTGTAAGGTATAAGACCTACTTAGGGCTACTTAAAGCCTCACAACCTGGGTTGTCCGACTAATACCACTTTCCTTAATACAAATATGAAAAGGAGAATGCAAAAGTTGTATTAATGGATTCATTTTGTTTATGCAATTTATGTATGCAAGTATAGGTAACCCTTCTTAGGTGATAGCATAGAGATGAATAGGATATGGAATTAAGTGAGTGTTAAGTTATTTTCAAATGAACCACACACCTCACCAAATTCCTATTCAAAACTATACCAACATAAGAAAGAAAGGAAACCTATGTTAAGCATACCTATGTATTCTATCACATGCAAACTCATAATTAAAGTATAAGTAGCACACTTTCATATTTGGTATTTGATTTATATGTTTTTGAAAATAATTTGAATTTAGTAGTGATAATAACCACTCATATTTCTACTTTAGCCAACACATGCAAATTTGACATAAAGTAAATAATTTCATCTTAAAATTTGAATTTGAAAATTATGAATGCATGGCATCACATGGCATACAACTTAGCATGTTTGAAGTTTGATTTAATTTTGAAAAGGTGAGCTGAGTTTATTGTTCCTAACCCATTCCCACATGTGTTTGATATTTTTTTTTAATTTTTTAATAATTAGATCCATTTTTATGCATTGATTAGGTTAAGGTATGAATTAAGTAACTTAATTAACCCTTACCTACACCACCTTAGAAGAATTAACCAAATAATTATGAGCCAATGAGATGACATAAAACCCACAAGAAATTTAAATTTGTAATGCACCTAATAAGGAAAAGGCCTAATGCAATTTGGCTCATAATTAAAAGTTAATTAAGCTAAGGGTTTAGCTTAAGTAATTTCAAAACACCTTGTGGGGTGGGTTTGATTTTCTTAATTGAACTTAGGCTATTAAACACCTAAGCATCTACCCAAAGTAGATTAATTAAGTTCTGGAACTTTTTAGAATTTTTAGAAATTGATTAAGGGGATAATTAATGAATTAACCCTTAATTAAGAGGAGATTAAGGAGAGAAGAGGGGGTTTAGGGAATAGCTTAGGGAAATGCCCCAAAATATTCCATAAACCTCCTACTTATTACCTTAATCAACCTAATCATAGGTTAAAATCACTAATCTTATGCAATTATTAATTATAGGAGGTAATTAAGAAAATCATGCAATTTTCTAATCAAGCTTCAATAAATCCCAAGAAAGTTAGGGGAGGCTGAAGTCATCCCCTAAATCATACCCAAGAAATTTGGGATTAATCAGATGCTAAATTAAAAAGTAATTAACAAAATAAATTTTTCAATAAATCCCAAATTCAGAGAAAATCATAATTTAAAACTCATCAAAATTAATTTTGAAATGGTCTAGGTTTAATTATCTTTCCATAGAATTTTATTTCACATTTTTCTGAGTTTTCTAGAGGGAGTTATGAATTTTAGAAGATCCTTAAATTAATTATAAATTAATTAAGCGTTTTAACTAATCCTAACAAATCCCTGGCTCACGGTGCTACGTGTGGCGTTGGCGGTCAGCGTGCTTTACATGCTTTGTGCCATGAGGGATTACTTAAACATCACATCCCAAACAGTGGCTGGTGGTGCATGCGGTTTAATCCTCTACCGTCCGATCAAAGATTGGATGGCCAGGGATATCCCCTCATTTTGAAATAGATAAAAGGAAATCTAAACGTGCGGAATAATCTCAGTCGTCCATCTAAAATGTGCGGATGGATGGCTGACATCTCCCAAGTTCTTCCCCTTGATCAACAGAGACTGTCCATGATCAAGGGAAAGATCCAAGCGCAATATAGCATGGATTCAAACCAAACTCAACACACACAATCTGAAGCAAGAGAGTGGCCAATCCAACTGTCAAAAAATGATGGGGTAAAAATTTCTTTCACAAAGCTCCACACCATATTGAGTTTAATGGTCAGAAAATCCCATACCTCAGGTGATCAGCTTCGATTCCTTGGAAGCTTCATGTTGAGACAAAGCCTTGCTGAAGTTTTGAGCACTTGAGGTTGAGTGGATCTTCTTATGGACACCTCCTCCTTAGCTTGAGCTCGACTTTGATCCAATTCAATCCTCCCTTGCCTTTAAACTTGGAAATGAACTTAGGGAGCTCGACTTGGTCACGTGAGTGTGCTTGCAAAAGGAATTGCAATGGATTGTAGTGTGGAAGAAGTTGGAGAATGGATTGAGCTCCCCTATTTTCACTATTTAAAAATTGAGAAATGGGAAATTGGCAAGATGCTTGC
Organism: Cymbidium sinense; assembly: GCA_021442155.1. Lineage (NCBI taxonomy): Eukaryota > Viridiplantae > Streptophyta > Magnoliopsida > Asparagales > Orchidaceae > Cymbidium > Cymbidium sinense. The sequence continues at coordinate 122,004,828 of CM038225.1, forward strand.
TCTCACTCTTTGATGGCTCCTAAGTCTCACTAGTACTCGATCAAATTCAGAAATGATGCATTTGAGTTTGTTTAGGGGGAGTATATCTCCCCCTTGAAGGATCGGATGGTCGATAATATTCTTGCCATTTTGATCCAATTGATCATATTGGGAGGCCTGTTTGATCAGTTAGAGTGTGCACATGGTGGTTTGAGCCAAGGTGGATTGCCAACCTCCCATGAATTTGAGAGGAGAGGGGTTTGAATTTTCAATTTTGACCCATAGGGTGGGTTTGGTTTAGGGACCAAATGGGCTACAAACCATTGGGTTGGGTGCACCACTCTCCCTAGGTCCCCTTGAGCTTTTAGGAAAGCCTCAGTGAATGTGAAGAGGGTATGACCAAATTACCCATGGGTTAAGCCAAAATTTGTTCTAACTTAGGGTAGATGGTCATTTTGCTATTTTCCACTTTGATATGTTGGGTATGTGGAGAAACTAGGTTTGGCCAAGTTTCATTGATTTGGAATTCATTTGATAGGGTTTGGCTCATGTTGACCCATTTAGGTCAAAATGGGTCAACATGGGTCAAGTTGACCAATAGTCAAATTGGGTCAAACCAAGGGTTGAGTCAAGTTCATATGACCATTTGAAATGTTTTGGTGGCTTTGGTTTGATTCAATTTGGATTAGTTTTGAATTTGGCTCATATGACTTCATTTAGGTCAAATGGGTCAAGTTGACCTATTTGACCCATTTGACCTATTTGAGGTAGGTCAAGGGTAGGTTTAGGTTAGGTTAGTCATATGGAGTGGATTGGTATCTTTTTTTTTCAATCAATTTTGGTTAAGTTCAAATTTGGCTCAACATGACCCCTTTAGGTCATGTTGGGTCTAAGTCAATTGGGCTGGGTTAGTCTAGTTGGCCATTTGAGGCTTTGGTCAAGTTCCACAAGTGATTTGGAATGGACTTGACCCATTGGTTTCAATCAATTTGGCTTAGATCAAGTTTTGACACATTTTGACCCTTTAGGTCAAAATGGGTCAACTTGGGTCAAGTGACCAATTGGGCTAGGTTAGGCTCAAATGTTGGCTTGGTCAAGTTCAAACATAACTCATGAGTGAACTTAGATCAATGGTTTCAATCAATTTGGCCTATGGTGGAATTTGGCTATGTTAGGTTTCATTTTGGGTTAAGTGTTGACTTGGTCAACCCTTAGGTTTGACTTGGTTTGACCAATTTGATTGATTGATCATCCCATGATTGTTGATCATGATGAGAGGGATATATGAGTTTCCAATTTGGTTAGGATCAAAATTTGGCTCATAAGGGTACTTTAGGTCACTTTGGGTCAAGTGAGCTAAATGGGTCAAAGCTTGGTCAAAGCTTGATTTGAAGTTGATTGATCTTGTATATGGACTTATGATTGAAATATAAATCCATTTACAAGTGGTTTGAAGTCAAATGGGTTTTGATCCATTTGAAAATTTCATATTCAAAGGAAGAATATGAAGAGGGGTTTTGATTGATTTTTGAACTAGGTTTTGATTGAGTGATTGAAGTTTGGATTATATATGAGCTCATGATTGTAGGGTTGATTGAACCATGAGAGAAAATCAAGAGTTTGGCTTGATTTGAAAATGATTTGGCTAAGTTCAAGATTTTGACTTTGAAATTGGATTTTGAGTTGATTTGAGTTTGATTTTGGAATTGGTTTTGATTGTTTGAATTTATATTTCATTTATATATGTGAATATAAATGAGAATATAAATTCATGAGAAAATTTCAAGGATTTGAAGTGGTTTAATCATGATTTAGCTAAGTCCATTAAGAAGGATTTAAGGGACTTAGAAAATTTTAGTAGGGTTTGAATTTGGGATTGATTATATTTATATTTATATATGTGAATATAAATGAGAATATAAATGATTTATGAGAAAATCTCATGAGTTTGATATGGTTTGATCAAGATTTAGGCTAAGTTCATTAATAGAAAATTAATGACTTAAGGAGATTTTAAATTGAGAATTTAATTTGAAGGCTTGATTTGATTGATCTATATTTATATTTCATTTATATATGTGAATATAAATGAGAATATAATTGTGTTTTGAGAAAATCCCATGAGTTTGAATTAATTTGATGATGATTTAGGCTAAGTCCATGAATGGAAAATTAAAGGGACATAGGAAAATTTTAAATTGGGAATTTAAATTTTGGATTTGATTTGATTGATTTATATATGTGAATATAAATGAGAATATAAATGAGTTTTTTGATTGAATTTGATTTGTAATATATTTTATTTTGAATTTATACATTTATATATGTGAATATAAATAAGAATATAAATGGATTATGAGAAAATCTCAAAGATTTGAATTACTTTTGATCATGATTTTGGCTAAGTCTTTAAAGGCAAGATTAAGGACTTAGGCAAAATTTGGACTTGGGAATTTTTTATGAATTTTGATCATGAGTTTCAATCATAGGTTTCAATTATGGATTTCAATCATATGGAGTTGATTTGAGTTTGGAGAAAATCAATTAAGATTGATTTGGAGTTTGACTTGAAGGAAGGAAGGTGAGGAATGGTTAAGCTAAGGTAGAATTTTCACACCCAGGCATGACCTATTCACATGGCTAACTCTTCTAAGTCTTTAGGGCTAGTTTGAGTGTCCACCTAATCACTAGATGTGTCTTAAGACTAAGGAACTCTTAAAGTCTAAGAGTCCTATGTCTAAGATGGAGGGTTGAGAGCTCATTCTAAAATGAGGTCAACAAAGGCAATAGGTGTGGTGTGACCAACAAGAACAGCATATTGGTGTTCAAATGATCAACTACACCAAGAGATCACAAGCACTAACAGAAACAATCTATCCTTAACCCAAAGAATAGAAAGAATCTAGAGCTTAGTGCAATGTGGCTCTACTTATGTCGAAGACATAAGAGAGAGGGAAGAAATCCACTAAGGGATAGAGTGTGAACCTTCCACTAGGGAAGCAGGTTCAAGTCATCCACAAGGGGATGAGAGATTTGATTTGACTTGTTCCACTAGGGAAGAGGGTTGAATTTGTTTTAATTTTTATTATGTTTGAATTTTTGAGATGAACCCTGTTGGTTTGTAATAGACTGCACTAAGTAGGAGCCATGGAGGCTAAGACCTAACTCAGATTTACCAATCCAAAGGGGTAGTCTACTAAACATAATAGGTAACCAAAGGGATGCCTTTTGGTATGTATAAAGAAGAAAGTGTAGTAAACTTACATCCTCCAAGTAAGGACTAGTTGCTGTGGTAATCTATCAGCAAGAAAATAGATTGAACTCAATCTACGATTGATTATTGAGTGAATGCCACTAGGGTACTTAGATTAATTCAAGGATAGTCAAATTTGATTTCATTTTTTAGGTTTGTTTATTTTGATTATGATGGATCCCATAGGTTTGTGATGAACTGCACTGAGTAGGGGACATGGAAGCCTAGACCTAACTCAGATTTACTAATTCAAAGGGAGTAGTTTACCAATCACAAGGTAGGACTATCCAACCAAGGAGAAATGCCTTTTGGTGTACAATGGTTAAGTTTTAAGAAGAAAGCATGAGGATTTACATCTTCTAGAAATAAAGAACCATTGGAGTGATCAGTTGCTTTGGATAATAAATCAAATCTGACCTAGAGCTGACTATTAAGTGAATGCCACTAGGGGACTTAAATCAGCTCAAGAATAGTCAATATTAATTTCATTCTTAGATTTGTTTTATTTTTGTTAAATTCCATTGGTTTACAGTGGATCACATTGAGAAAGAGCTTATAGAAGCCTAGACCTATCTCAGATTTACTGAACCAAATGGAGTAGCTTCCCAGTCGATGGGAGAACTATCCAACCAAAGGAGTGCCTTTCAGTTTGCAATGATCAATTCAAGGGAAGAAAGCTCGGGCACTCACATCTCCCACTAGAAAAGACCATTAGGGGATCACTTTCTTTGGGCAACAAATGACGACCTAGAGGCGCCGATTTATGATAATCATGCTAGAAAGAATGCGTCATAGTCTTACATCCTTTAAAGCGGAATGATTGTCGGGGTAACCTTCTTGTGGAAAAATAGATTGAACCCGACTGGGGCTACTGGGAGTACCGTATTATCTCAACTTAGGTAGTGCAATTCTAAGGAGTTCTTCAGATATGCACTTGGGAGAAAGGAGTCCTCTTAGGCTTGAGTTTCTAATCACAAGTGAATTAATTTTGTTTGTTTTAATTTATTTTATCATGGACCCAGTTTATGAGATCAAGCGAGAAGGAGCTATATCCTAGACCATCTTGATTTATTGAACCAAGGGAGAATGCATTGCATGCTAAATAATTCTCCGACCACAGGGGTGGCTACTAAGAAAGGGGAAGGTATAACCCAAAAGTAACCCAGGTAGTGTCTAAATGTGGTCACAAAGAACATGATCCAAATAGAGTGTCCACATGGGATGGGGCCGCTAAGGGCTTAATCCAATACCCTGAAGAAGATGACATGACTAGTCATATATTTAATAGGTATTCAATGTCCAACTCAAGGGAAAACTATGAGGACTCATATCTACCAAGAGTGGTGTACTCACGGGTGAGTCTTTTGACATAGCAACATCAACCAACTAAGGTGCCATCGGTTTTAACAATCACTAGGAAGAAAGATGGGGACTCACATCCTCTATAGCAAAATTGATTACTAGGATTGGTCTCTTCGATGGTGTTATCGACCTAGGGTGACTCTGAGAATTACCAGAGAACTTATATCAACTCAAAGGTAGTCAAGAGGAAAGGAGCCTCTGGGTGACTTACCCTAACCCTTTAAAATACTCGACCTAATTAGAGCATGATGGCTACTTCAAGAAGAAAGCACGGGGACTCACATCTTCTTAAACAAAGTCAACATGAGGTAGTTTACTGGCTGGGTAGTGAAGACTACCACACTAACAAAGCACTCATTGGTTTGTAATGATCAAGTTAGGAAGAATGCACGGGGACTCATATCCTCTAAACAAGTGACCATTGGGGTGACATACTAGAAAGGTAACATGTAGACCCAACCTAGAGTAGCTAATGAGTGAGTGTCACAGGGGGATTGCTCCTACATTAAGTAGCTCAAGATAAAAGATTATGTTTATTGTGTGCATGTGTTAAAAGGAATAGGGCGCCTCTAGGGGACTCTTACACCTATCTTAAAACACACTGGGGAATTATGAAATGATGTCATGGATGGAAATAAGGATTCCCACTAAGAAAGGATGCCGCTTGGGTTCTCTCACACCTATCTTAGTTATGTTAATCAAAATAGAATGCCTCTTGGGTTGTCTTACACCTATTCTAATAGCGTTGGGAGATTGTCTTTGTGTTGTGAAAGAGGGATAAGATGCCACTGGGGGACTCTTACACACCTACTCTTACACCTAATGTCGGTGATTAAGACAAGCAAACAACACTTCAAAAGAAGAGAAGATTTGATGAATGGAATCAGAATTTTTATTCTTTTTGTTAATGATTGTTTTCAAACAAGTTTGGTTTCATGGGTAATATTTCTTTAGGTAGAGCCCATTAATTGGAAGCATCGGGTGTTCTCCTTTACAATCAATAAGATAATAAGATCCTCCTTGGTAAGCCTTCTCTATGACATCCCATCTTTCGATGGAAAATAATTGGTCTCCTTATGACTAACACAAGTTCTCTTACTCGAAAAGACCTAGGGCGGACTAGCTTATTGTGAGATTGAATCATTTTAGCCTTGTACAACTCGAGATTTTGGCACGCCCGTAGGTGACTCTCCTCCAAACCTTTGAGCTCTTACAATCATAACTTTGCATTCTGCTCTATAGTGATCTTGTTACCTAATGCTATCCTTAGTGATGGAGTTGAAATTCTAAAGGAAGACCGACTTCGAACCCATACACTAAGGAAAATATGATAGACTGAGTTGGAGTTCGGTATGTGATGTAATAGGCCCACAAAGCTTCAACCAACTGCTCATTCCACTATCATTTATTATCATCAAGAGTCTTCTTCAGTATCTGGATGAGAGTTTTGTTGAATGACGCTAAACCATTAGCTCTAGGTAGTAGATGGTGGAGTATCTCCAATCATACATTATCTTCTAGCTATTGATCTTCATGCTTTTGAATGCGGTACCATTATCGAATATAATTCAGCCGAGAAGCACATGGTGAGGTGACCTCTCAGTGGGATGGCTTCTTACTTGGAAAAGTAATTCTTGCTAAGATGAATTGATGCCCCTTGGAAGAAGGAGGATCGATCAGACCTATAATTTCGATACCCCAACACTCAAATGGCTATGAAGCTAATATAGGGTATAGAATATTGGATGGTTGGTGGAGGACCACACCGTGCACCTGACACTGATGGCATCTCCTAGCTACATCCATGCAATTTGTGATCATCGAAGGCCATTGTATCCAAGTCTTTTGATCTTCATCTTCATCTTCAGACAGGATTGATGAGCTCTAACCTGAATGTACCTCGATTACAATGCCATGGGCTTTGTGTTTTTCTAAACAACGTAACCACATTTGGTCAAAGGACCATTGGTATAGGGTGCCATCAACAAGAACATAGGAGAGAGCTCTTTGTTTCACCTGATGGGCTTGTGACTTTTCTTGAGGTAGTTTGCTAGTGTTTGAGTAATCTATGAACAGTTGCCTCCAATCTAGCTCCTTGTCCATTTTGGCAACAACAACCTCCCTTTCAAGAGAAAGTCTCTCGATGAGTTCAACATTAATAAGGGATAGGACTTATTTATTTTGGACCCTTATTGAAATGGATTCATCTTCCGGACATGTTAATTCTTGGAAAGTTTGGCCAAGACATCTGCTACTATGTTCTTTACTCAATGAACCTTGTAGATGGTGACTTCGGGAATCTGGGCCAATGGCTTCATGGTATACTCGTAATAATGATGAACCTTGGGTTTGAGAACCTGGTAAGACCCGGCAATCTGGTTGATAACCAACTGAGAATCCCCAAAGATATTGATGCTCTTGAGACTGATAGTGATGGCTAACTCTAGACCAATAATCAAAGCCTCTAAGCTGGATTCCAAGTCTATGTGAATAGTAATGGTACTCCTATGAACTGGAACATGACCTCTATTGACTGAAAGCCAACTAGAGGGTCTCCTACCTCTGGAACTGCCTCTATTCCTACCTCTGCCTCTGCCTGACAGAGGTTGAGCCATCCTACCCACATGTCCATATGATGGAATGAACTGTGGGTGGAATATAATATGTGGATCTATTTCTTCTTCAATTATCCTTTCTTGTTCACTTGGACTTTTATTTTTCTTTTCATTTTCTTTTATTTTTCTTTTTCTTCATTTTATTTTTCTTTTATGTTTGCATTTGAATTTTGTCCAAGTCCATGAGAAAGGGTGTTTTGAGGAAGATAATAGGTCGCATCTTCATAAATCTCAACCTCTTTAACTGAAAATGGTTTTTCATCTCCGTTGACACCGTATTCAATTCCAACTTTTCTGAACTTGATGCACTGATGAAAGGAGGATGGAATGATCTTGTTCTGATGTATCCAAGGCCTACCAAATGAAGTAGTGAATGATGTATTCAAATCAATGATGTAGAACTTAGCTTCAGTCTTCCAATCACCTATCTCCAAAGGTAACACTATATAACCTAAAGCTCGCTCACCTTGATCATTGAATCCTCTCAACATAATCCTATCTCCTCGGAGTGTAGAGATGTCGATCTTCAAATAGGCAAGGGTATTTAGACTCATAATGTTTACTGATGCACCTGAATCCATGAGAACCTTGGCGAGTCTGAACCTGTACATGTCAACTATAATGTATAGGGAACAGTTGTGCTCCAAGTCCCCTAGAAGGAGGTCTTCATTTATAAAGGTGATCCCTTGGGCTTCTTTTATATAGTGTACTTCCTCATCTATAGTGGTCAGCTGAGCTAAGCATATTTTAGTTTCAAGGAGAGCCTTGATTAGTATTTCCTCATCTCTTTGGATAAGACAAGGGCATCATATATGATTAGCTTAGATGTCAACTTTCTTAGATGAGAAAGGATGTTGTAGTTTACCTTCGACTGGTCTTTCACAAGCATGTCCAAGGGTGGAGCATCTTGTGGAAGGGCTCCTCGATCTTTAGTACCAATGACTTGTGTCCCTCTATCTTGAGGTGTTGTCCTAGGAGATAGAACCTTGCCACTACGGAGGTTGACTTCGATGATCTCTTGAGACAAGGTGGTGGAAGGTTCTACCTGCACTTCAGGCTCACCTATAGCTTCTCCTATGGGACTTTTGAAATTAGATGATTCCAAGTCTATCTCAAGAGGTGAACCCATAGTATTCAGAGTTGGAAAGTCCAACTCTGAATCAGAAAGAGGAAGATTGGAATTGTTATAGTTAATTAGACTTGAAAAGTTATCATTAGGAATAGAAGAAGATAACTCATCAGAAGAGACACAGATGTAATTAAAACTAGATTTATTCTTCAATTTCTTGGAATTATTTGGAGGTATAAAGTAGAAGTCAAGTAGAGTGAGTGGAGTAAGGGATTTGATGCCCTTATTCGCTGATACAAGAGTTCTACTAGTAGAAGAAATATAAGAGTTAACTGAAATGGAAGAAGTCACTGGTGTGGAAGCTACAATTGAAGGCTAGAGGCTAGACACGGTCAGTGGCTATGCTAAGGGGCTATCCCGGGCTAACACATGTTGCTGATGCTGCTGCTAAGCTCCCACTTTCCTAGAGTCGATGCTGGCAACTTGCAAACCTTCCTTGGTGTTTGAGGAGGTTTGAGCTGACTCAGGAACCTATAAGGAAAGCTTCTTGATCTTCTGAATTATTTTCTTAGAGGTTTTAGACAAAGAAATGTCCTAACCTTCTTTTGTTTTGGTAGGATCACTTGTATCTCCAAGGATTACCCTAATGGAATTGGAAGGTTGTTCCACAAGGTAGTCCTTTGGGATAACTATAGCACCGATCTTAAAACTATGTTCAAGCCAGTCCTTGAATGTAAGCAATCCTCCAAAATGTGGCCTATCATACGGTGGTAAGGGCAAAAGTTTGGATCATTATTTTTGCCTACTTCCTCCGATCTCCTAGGCTCATGTAGCAAAAAATCAGGTTTCTTTAAGAGATTCTTAAATATTTTCCTGATTACCTCCCCTTAAAAGAATAAGGTTTATTTAACTTATCTAAAAGGGTAGGTAGACCATAGCTACCTGGCGGCGAGTATGCATGCCTTCTGGTGTGGTATATGAGCAGTGTGGAGGCTAGGGTGGAGTAGGGTACTCGATGGTGGATAGGAGGTGGAGACTATTGAGGTCATGGTCTCTCGGATTGATATCTAGCTGGCTGCTTCCCCTTGTAAATTGATGCTACAGCTCATGGCTTCTTTTCATAAACCTTTTGGGATTTCTGCTTAGGCAATTGATCTTGAAAAGGCTACTGTTTGGCCTTGCCTTATAGACTAGTCACCTTATTGATTAACTTCTCAAATGTCTTGATAATGAAGCCTTAAGCATGAAGGCGATCGGGCCATGGATATTCTTCAAAAGAATCTCAAAGGCATGCTGTTCAGATAGCTGCAATTCATACTTCATACTCAGGTTACGCCATTGGAGAATATAATCAACAAGTGACTCACCGAAGTGCTATTGTGCTACAACAAGATCACATATAGTAACCATTTATTGAGCTCCAGCAAATCTCTTGATGAAGAGTTTCTCTAACTCAGCAAATATCTTTACTAAATCATTGGGCAGTTCAGCATACCAATCAAAAGTCAGAAAAGCAAATCATTATTGTCACCTGCGTTGCAACAACTGCCCTGAAATGTATTATGTGTTACCTCGGGTTCCCACTACCATCAAATCTTTTGAAGGAAGGAGGCAGGAAACCCTTTGGATATTGGATAGCATCGAATTCCTCTGGGTAGGGTCTACCCTTTGGAACTGATGGTCCTCCCCAAGCTTGAGGCAAAGCTTTCTTCACCTATTGCTCAATCATGGATTTTGTATCTTTTTCTTGTATGGAGGTACTTTCCATTACCTTCCTATACAGGCTAGTGCTACCTTGCCCAATAGGAGATAGAGTCTTGACTGGATCCAAGACATGCACTAACTCAGGCTGACTGACATCGACTGTAATAGGATGAATTAGAGGGGCTTGTTTCTGAATCACTGACACTGTTGCTAACAAGTCATGTAACTAACATGTCATCCTATTAATTTGCTCGTCCTTCTAGCTCAACTGAAGTCAGGGGTATTGGGTTGATTCTATGGTGTCCTCTTGAACAACCTCATCACTTTCCATGGCCTGTTTCTCCCTAAGAAGAGATCCTCTAGTGTCAACCATGTATACTTCAACTGAATCCCCCAGCAAGTCATCTTCATTAGCATCGAAGCTTACTCTCTCTTCATCGGACCAGGCATACCCCAAGATCTCCTTCTTCTCCATGAAATAATGTGCAACTATCTCATCTAAGGAATGATCCAACTCAGTAGGTACAAGCAGTTTAGGCGACGGTGATCACTATCATGACCGAGAGGCACCGGACTTCATCTGGCCACCGGAGAGTCAATCTGTGGACTGCATCACTAGATGAATGATACTCCTGATGCTACTAAGAGGGTAACAATCCTAGGATACCACTACCGCGCAATTAACTATCCGGAATAACCGTCACCATCTCCACATCCGATTGTATGGGCGGAGATGGTGAAAGAATGACCACGATGCTTTGGGGTCACCACTTTTTTCGCATCACCACTAGGGCAGAAGGTCAAAAAGGAAAGCTTGACACTACCACATTGGGTGGTGTAGGAGGGATAAGATATCTTGGCCATAACCGGATCACCAATGGGGGCGCTTTTCCCCAGATGTGGCCTTCATGGCCTTAGATGGAATGGGAGATGCTTCAACCTATACTAGTGATGAGTGGGGTGAGAGCGGTGGAGACACCACCAACTCTATGCAAGAACGCCCTTATGGTGGTTGTCCCGGTGAAAAGAATATTATCGATGATCGCATGGGCGCCGGTGAAAATCAATCAAAGCAAAAGCGGTCAACTAACAGTTGAACCTCCGTTGCTCTCTGCTAGTAACATGTAATGTATGGGCCTCACGGGCCCTCTCTTGATGAATTTTCCTCCCTAGGCTATGGGGGATAACATATTGAAGATCAAATTTTGTCACTCGGCCAGATGCTCCGCCACGGCATAATGATCGGTGGTCACATACACCTCCTATTCAGAAACTTTGCAAGTGCACCACTAGAGGAGGTGATGGATCCTTACATCCTCTATCTCCGATTGAGAGATAAAATTGGTTTTGTAACTAGTGGTGAAGTGATGATGGGAGACTCATCCTAAGCCGCCTTTAGCTCCATAGCTATTCAAGTGTGGAACCGTTTGATCATATGATTCTTGTTCCTATGCTAGGTGTGGGTAGGATGGAAGGAGTGTGAGCTAGACCCATACTCAAATGTTCGGGACGCAAGCCCTGAAAGTAGGGGAGCCTTACCCTTGGAGGGTAAAGATGGTAGGGTACTAGCCCGCACTATGGCAACATAAGTAACTCTAGGATGAACTACAACTGGAGCTGGAATTGCTAGTACTGCTGGAACTATAAAAACTAAAGTTTGTGGTATTGCCACAGCTTTCCTCTTCAATGAGGAGACATCAAAATCATAAGGTAGTCTATCCTGATGACCGACTTTTGCCCGGTCACCTTGGTCCAGCTGACTATGGTGAGGGGAATGCCATCATAAGGGATCCTGGGCCCCTCAAATCCCCAACCAAAATGAATCAGGTTGGTATGGTCTACACGGGGGAAGTCAGCCTGATCTAAAGCTAGATCCATACCGTGGGGGAAGGTGAAGACAAAGTTCTGGGAACCGATCATTTCCAAAACTATAGTAGACTAAAATGAATTGTACTGACTGTAAAGAATCTGCAATGAGAAATGAATTTGTATCAGATTTCTATCTCTATAGATTTTCAAATTTTTAATTTTGAAAATTTGAACCCACATTAAACAACTTGGAAGTGTTAAGTGGGGTTCAAATGGATTTAAGAAGATTGATTGAAAGAGGAATTTGAACATGAATCCAAACTTCAACAAATTTAAGTATGTTGAAATATAGATTCAAAGTTTTTGATAAGATACTTACATAGGTTCATTGTTATTTTGAATTTGAATTTTGATTTTGCGGACCCTTTCCTTTAATAAATTTGGGTATGTTAAAGTAAGGGTCAAATTGATTTTATTTTTATTTGATTGTTTTGGAATTTCACTTACTTAGCAAATTTAGGTATGCTAAGTAAAGTGTTTGAGAATGATTGTTTCTTTTTGTGAATTTTGTTTTGGTTTTGGAATATTTGAAATTCTCACTTAGCAAATTTAGGTATGTTTAGTGGAGAATCCAAGTGTGTTTTGTTTAATTTTTGAAAATAGGATCCTTAGTGAATTTAAGTATGCTAAGAAAATCCTAGGTGTTTCTTTGTTTGGAATGTTTTGATTTTTGAAAAGAGTAGGATCCTTAGCAAATTTGGTATGCTAAGGGAATCCTAAGGTGCTTTATTATGTTTTGATGTGATTTAAAAGTGGAGACTTTGCTTTAGCAAATTTGGTATGCTAAAGATGAAGTTCTACTTGGTTTTGTGAAATGGAAATTTCACTTAACAAATTTGAGTATGCTAAATGAATTTCCAAATGGTCTGTTCAAAATTTTGATTTCAATTTGGTTTTGAAAATGGAAACTTCTCCTTAGAAAATTTTGTATGCTAAGGGAAGAAGTTCCAAAGGTGTTTGAGAAATTTTGGTTTTGACTTTAGAAACTTCATTTAGCAAATTTGAGTATGCTAGGTGAGGTTTCAAAATGTGTTTAGAAAATGTTTGATTTTGGGATTTGGAAACTTCACTTAGCAAATTTGAGCATGCTAAAAGAAGTTTTAAAAAGTTGTTTGAAAATTTTTTGGATTTTGAATTTGGAGACTTCACTTAACAAATTTGGGTATGTTAAATGAAGTTCCAAATTTGCTTTGAAAATTTTGAATTTGGATTTGGAGACTCCACTTAACAAATTTGGGTATGTTAAGTGAGATTCCAAATGTGTTTAGAAAATTTTGAAATATGATTATTAATTTTGATTTTTTGACTTTGAAGATTCACTTAACAAATTTGGGTATTTTAAGTGAAATTTCAAAATGTTATTTGAAAAAAAATTTTGGATTTTGGATTTGAAAACTTTACTTAACAAATTTGGGTATGTTAAATGAAGTTCCAAATATTGTTTGAAAATTTTTGAAATATGATTGTTGATTTTGATTTTATATTTGGAAACTTCACTTAAAAAATTTGATTATGCTAAATGAAGTTCCAAATTTATGTTTGAAATTTTTTTGAAATATGATTGTTGAAGTTCTAATGTTTTGAAAAGAGGACTTCCATTCAACAAATTTAAGTATGTAGAATGGAGATCAATCTTATTTTTGAAATATTAAAGTTTTGTTTTGTGTGTGATTGTTGCTTTTTGAAAAAGAGGGATTCCAACTTAAAACATATGTGGGATATGTTTAAGTGGGATTTCCTAAAGATATTTATTATTATTATTTTTTAGTTGGGAATGAAATCTTCATTTAATAAATTTGAGTATATTAAATTAAGGTGTTCATGTGTGCTTTTTTTTTTTTTGAAAATTTTAATTTTGTTTACAAATGAACTTTTCATTCAATAAGTGTGAGTGTATTGAATAGAAAAATTAATGTGCACTTTTGAAAACTTTATGATTATGAAAGTGATTTGAAAAAACATGTTCATTTATGCTTTTGAAAAATGTTATCAGTTTTATTTTTTTAAAATACCTACATGTAACAATTATGTGAATTGTTAAATGAAGGTGACAAAATTTTATGGAAAATATTTTATTAAGTGCATTTTTGAAAAGGTGCTTTTGAAAAAGCAAAGTTCTTTATGAAAGATTTTATTATTTTTAGATGAACCTTTCCTTATCATGAAAATGGTAAGGAGGAAGTATTTAAGATGTTTTCTCTTTTTATTTAGATATTTTTATTTGTACCCATTGGATAAGACCAACAAGGAATGTGGTCCTAAAATCTAAAGATGTTGGCTAACTCAACTCAAGAATGAAATGAGTTAAGTGCCAACGAAAAGAAGGATAGTCTTGGATTAAGTACAAATCCACTATAGATACTCAAAGACAATGATCATTTACCAAAGATGAGGAGAGGAACCATACCCAGCGGAGTCGCCAGAAAAATCTGTTGGTTTAAAACTTCCATAGGAGTCACCGTCAAATATGTGGAGAGAAAGAAAAGCAAGACCTATAAAAATTTGTCATTTTAGGATGCCATGTAAATTCGTAGATGTACTTATTCAGGTGATCGGGTACGCCATCAAGGAAATAGTGTACTATCTTGAAAGGTAGAAGTCACTACACTTTAATGAACCCAATCACCTCAATAAAGACTCCTAAGGATGATGGGTCTGCATATGTACTAAAGATTCTTCCTCTACTTTACCTAGAAAAGTAAAGTAGGGTTTATTTTAAATCAAGTTTATTAAGTTCCCTACAAGGGCAAGCCCCCATAGTTAATTACATCCTAAGGGATGGGATCCTTTAAGAAAACTCTAGATTAAGGTAAATGATCATTATCTTTGGAGATTTTAATAGGGAAGGACTATCAATCGATTGGTTTTATTTAGAAGATCAAAAGGGATTCATCAAAAGAGAGAGATATTATCAAAGCCAAAATGGAAGATAAGTTGGAGATGTCTGCGATGCTAGGAAACCTAGCAAGCATCTCAAACTATCTTATAGTTGGGTTTTACATTTTTTAAATTAATTTAGTTTGTTTGGGTTGCATTTTTCATTAAAATTTTTAGGACTTAAGATTCCTTAAAACAAGATTAAGGAAATGCCTAAGAGGTGAGAAATTATGCTTATGGCCCACAAAGGAGAGAAGCAACCTTAGAACTTAAATTTAGGGAGCTTTGATGAGGGTTGAAAGCGCAACCTAAATCTAAGGCAAAAATGGGAAATTGGTTTGTCTCCACAAGAGAGGACAAACCACCTAACAGCTTGGACTTATAATTCCCTAGGGATGGCTGCCAACCAACTCCTCCTATGATTTTAAATACATGAAGGCAAGTCTTTATGCTTATGCAAGATATCTAGGCTATTATTATTTAGAAAGAGACTAAGTCCTTAAACTCACTCCTAAAGAGACTAGATCATGTAAAGAGCATGCTTTAAATGACCTAAATCTAATGCAATTCAAATTTCATTTTATTTTTATTTTGGATAAATATTTTTACTCAAGCTAATAGGATTCATATGATTAATGCATGAGAAAGAAGGTTATTGGCCAAAATCAGCGAGAAGAGAGGAGGCAAGTTTCCACCATGGCTCTCAAAGGTCAAGTTAGGTTTCTCTGGCAAAGGTGGAAGCCCTCTAATCAAGAGTGAAATAAGATGCATTTGTGCATGATATTATAAAATAAATACTCATCCAGCAAAGCGGTTGCTAGTTATTTTATCTTAATTTTAAACATAAGCTTTAGGTGAGGTTATGAGTTATTTAATTTTTCATTTGAGTTGTTAGGTTGGGTAAAAGATTTATTTTTTTCTAAAGAGCCTAATTCACATCCAAACCATACATTAAACAAGGAAAAACTAGGAAAATCATGTCACTTAATGTAAAAGCTAAATAAATCATCAATCAATTTATAAAGTTACTCACAAAAAGAATAAAAGATCGTTGTGGGGCACCACGCACAAACCAAAAAAATATTAAATGGGTAGAGCTCAACCCTTATACAACCAGATTATAAATGAATTAAATTACAATTAAGCAAGGAATTCATTATGGGGTCTTCTTTCTTTCTTTCTTCTTCTTCTTCTTCTTTCTTTTCCTCCTTTCTTTCTTCTTTGGTTCCTTGGTTTTGAAGGTGGATCAAGGCTTCACATGATGCATAAGATAGGATCTTATGACCAATGTTCATCCTAATCCCCATAACAATCATTCCAAAATCCTAATTGCATAAATTTACATGAAAAGGAAAAGGAATGAAAATCTAACTAACACCTACAAAATAAAGGTTAGTTAAAACAAACCACACAAATCCCAAGCATGTATATTGGACTTATCACCCCACATATTGGTGACTAAGTCCACCTGGTCTATGGATTATGCTTAGGGGTACAAAGCACCTGCAAGCAAAAGCATTTATATTTTTATTTATGATAGTGCCCCTTAAGCACAATCCCTTGCAGAAAAGAATAGTTAGACTAAGAGCATCCTACCATTCATTCTATGAGCATACATCCTAACATCCAGTCTAAAACATATATCATAAAATAAAACAAACATCAAACCATGCACCGACCAAACCTAAGGCTAGAAGTGTGACTTAGGCTAATGTGTGTGCTTTGAAGGCCTGTGTGGTATGCTTAGCTATTATTTTAGGTTCAAATTTTCTAAGTGCAAAGAACATGTTCAACTTAGATGAGGATTTCATTTAAGTTATTTAATCATTTTGGGTTAATTTTATTTCATATTTTGATTTGATTTAAGTGGATCTTACAATTAATTACTATGTTATGAAGCGAGGGAAAGAGAAGAGTACTTCTCTTTCCTTCCCTAACCTAAGTAATTCCTAAAATAGATTCACATTTTAGTTTCATTTAGGTGAATATTTTGATTAAATCTTTTAATCAATCCTAAGTTTAGATAAACTATAAACAAACCTATTCAAAAAGAGAAAGGCATTTTAAGATTAAATAAAATGAATCAAAATTCACATAACACACATTACTTCATTTCTTTCCCAACATATATAACATGCATATGGATGGGCCTTAAGCATATCTATATATGAAAATGAGAGTATTTAACACACTTTATGATGCATGCTAAGTAATCAATTTAAGATTTAGAAGTTGAATATGCATGCTTTTTCTTAAGTAGAAAGGGTTTTTCTTATCTAAATTTTTACATATACATGAAAGTAAGAAAGACATAAGTGAGTACAGCGCCATTGTTAACCAAAGGTGTAAGGTACAAGACCTACTTAGGGCTGCTTAAAGCCTCACAACCTCGAGGTTATCCAGACTAATATACCACTTTCCTTAAATATAAATATGTGTATAAAAGAAATGAAATAGAAAAGGAGAATATAAAAGTTGCATTAATAGATTCATTTTGTGTTCATATAATTTATGTATGTAAGTATAAGTAACCCTTCTTAGGTGATAGCATAGAAATGAATATGATATGGAATTAAGTGAGTGTTAGGTTCTTTTCAAATAAACCACACACATCACCAAATTCCTATTCAAAACTATACCAATATAAGAAAGAAAGGAAACTTATGCTAAGCATACCTTTATATTCTATCACATGAAAACTCATAATTAAAGTATAAGTAGTACACTTTTATATTTACTATTTGATTTATATATTTTTGAAAATAATTTAGATTTAGTAATGATAATAGCCACTCATATTTTTACTTTAGCCAACACATGCAAATTTTATATAAAGTAAACAATTTCATTTTAAAATTTGAATTTCAAAATTATGAATGCATGACATCACATGACTTACAACTTAACATGTTGGAGAAAGATTCAAAGTAATGAAAGCATGTAAACAAGTTCACTTCACTTAAATCCTAAAGACATTCTCATAGAATAAGAAAATTTAGAATAAATCAAAGTGAATTCAAAGTGATTTTTGTTTAGTTTGAAGTTTGATTTAATTTTGAAAAGGTAAGATGATTTTGATGTTTCTAACCCATTCCCACATGTGTTTGATATTTTTGTTTAATTTTTGAATAATTAGATCCATTTTTATGCATTGATTATGTTAAGGTGTGAATTAAGTAACTTAATTAACCCTTACCTACACCACCTTAGAAGAATTAACCAAATAATTATGAACCAATGAGATAACATAAAACCCATAAAAAATTTAAATTGAAATGCACCTAATAAGAAAAAGGGCTAATGCAATTTGGCTCACAATTAAAAGCTAATTAAGATAACAGGTTTAGCTTAAGTAATTTCAAAATACCCACTCACACATATGAATTGGGTTTTAATTTTCTTAATTAAACTTAGGCTATTAAACACTTAAGCATCTACCCAAAGTAGATTAATTAACTTATGGAATTTTTTAGAATTTTTAGAAATTGATTAAGTGGATAATTAATGAATTAACCCTTAATTAAGAGGTGATTAAGGAGAGAGGAGGGGGTTTAGGGAATAACTTAGGGGAAATGCCCTAAAAATATTTCATAAACCTTCTACTTACTGGATCTAACCTTAATCAATGCTAATCATAGGTTAAAATCACTAATCATATCCTAAATATGCTTAATTATATAAGGACGGTAATTAAGAAACCCATATGCAATTCTTCTAATCAAGCTTTAAACAAATCCCAAGAAAATTAGGGGAGGTAGAAGTCATACCCTAAATCATACCCAAGAAATTTGGGATTAATCAAAGGCTTAAATAAAAAGTAATTAGCAAAATAAATTTTTTAATAAAACTCAAATTCAGAGAAAATCATGAAACTCTTCAAAATTAATTTTAAAATGTTCTAGATTTAATTATCTTTCCATAGAATTTTATTTCACATTTTTTTGAATTTTTCAGAGGGAGTTATGAATTTTAGAAGATCCTTGAATTAATTAGAAATTAATTAAGCATTTTAACTAATCCTAACTAATCCTTGGCTCACAGCGTGATGCGTGGAGGCAGCGGTCAGCACACTTTACGTGCATCGCACCATGAGGGATTACTTAAACATCACATCCCAAAATGATGGCTGGATGTGCACGCGGTTTAATCCTCTGTCGTCCGATCAAAGATCGAATGGCCAGAGATCTCCCCGCATTTTAAAATGGATAAAATGATATCTAAAAGTGCAGAATTATCTCAACCGTCCATCTAAAATGTGCAGATGGACAGGTGAGATCTCTCAAGTTCTTCCCCTTGATCAGTAGAGACCGTCCATGATCAAGGGAAATATATAAGCTCAATCTAGCATGGATTCAAACCAAACTCAACCCACACCATCTAAAGCAAGAGAGCGGCCAATCCAACGGTCAAAAAATTATGGGGTGAAAATTTCTTTCACAAAGCTCCACACCACATTGAGTTTAATGGTCAAAAAATCTCATACCTCGCCAGAGGTGATCACCGATGCTTGAGTCCCTTGGAGAAGCTTCATCTAGTTGAGCGAAACCTTGCTGAAGTTTTGGGCAATTAAGGTTGAGTGGATCTTTCTATGGGTCGCCTCCTCCTTAGCTTGAGCTCAAGTTTGATCCAATTCAATCCTCCCTTTCTTTTAGAGCTTGGGAATGAACTTAGGTGAGCTCGACTTGGTCACCTAAGTGTGCTTGCAAAAGGAATTACAATGGATTATAGTGTGGAAGAAGTTGGAGAATGGATTGAGCTCCTATGTTTTCACTGTTTGAAAATTGAGAAATGGGGAATTGGCAAGAGCTCTAGGATGCTTGCTCTCACTCTTTGATGGCTCCTAAGTCTCACTAGTACTCAATCGAATTCAAGAATGATGCATTTGAGTTTGTTTAGGGGGAGTATATCTTCCCCTTCAAGGATCGGACAATTGGCAATGTTCTTGATGTTTTGATCCAATTGATCATATTGGGAGGGTTTTAATCAGTTAGGAGTGTGCACATGGTCAGTTTGAGCCAAGGAGTGGATTGCCAACCTCCCATATGCTTGAATTTGAGGGGGAGAGGGGTTTTGAATTTTCAATTTTGACCCATAGGATCGGGTTTAGTTTAGGGACCAAATGGGCTAACCCAAACCCATTAGGTTGGGTGTGCACCACTCTCCTCTAGGTCCCCTTGAGATTTTAGGAAAGCCTCAAGTGAATGTGAAGAGGGTATGACCAAATTACCCATGTGTTAAGCCAAAATTTGTTCTATTGCTTAGGGGTAGGATGGTCATTTTGTTATTTTTCCACTTTGAGTA
This sequence comes from Cymbidium sinense, assembly GCA_021442155.1. Taxonomy (NCBI): domain Eukaryota; kingdom Viridiplantae; phylum Streptophyta; class Magnoliopsida; order Asparagales; family Orchidaceae; genus Cymbidium; species Cymbidium sinense. Next base: position 122,024,857 of record CM038225.1, read on the forward strand.
TGTTGGGTATGTGGAGAAACTAGGTTTGGCTCATGTTAACTCATTTAGGTCAAAATGGGTCAACTTTGGTCAAGTTGACCAATTGGTCAAATTGGATCAAACCAAGGGTTGGGTCAAGTTCATATGACCATTCAAAATGTTTTGGTGGCTTTGGTTTGGTTCAATTTGGATTAGTTTTGAATTGGCTCATATGGCTTCATTTAGGTCAAATAGGTCAAGTTAACCTATTTGACCCATTTGACCTATTTTACATAAGTAAATTGTAGGTTTAGGTTATGTTAGTCATATGGAGTGGATTATTATCACTGTTTCCAATCAATTTTGGTTAAGTTAAATTTTAGCTCAACATGATCTCTTTAGGTCATGTTGGATCTAAGGTCAATTGGGCTACTTTAGGTCTAGTTGGCCAATTGAGGCTTTGGTCAAGTTCCACAAGTGATTTGGAATGGACTTGACCAATTGGTTTCAATCAATTTGGCTTAGATCAAGTTTTGACACATTTTGACCCTTAGGTCAAAATGGGTCAACTTGGGTCAAGTTGACTAATTAGGCTAGATTAGGCTCAAATGTTGGCTTGGTCAAGTTCAAACATAAGTAATGAGTGAACTTAGATTAATGATTTCAATCAATTTGGCCTATGGTGGAATTTGGCTATGATAGGTTTCATTTTAGGCTAAGTGTTGACTTGGTCAACCCTTAGGTTTGACTTGGTTTGACCTAATTTGATTGATTGATCATCCCATGATGATTGATCATGATGAGAGGGATATATGAGGTTCAATCCAATTTGGTTAGGATCAAAATTTGGCTCATAAGGGTACTTTAGGTCACTTTGGGTCAAGTGAGCCTAAGTGGGTCAAATGGCTTGGTCAAAGCTTGATTTGAAGTTTATTGATCTTGTGTATGAACTTATGATTGAAATATAAATCCATTTACAAGTGGTTTGAAGTCAAATGGGTTTTGATCCATTTGAAAATTTCATATTCAAAGGAAAAATATGAATGGGTTTTGGGTTTGACTTTTGAACTAGGTTTTGATTGATTGAAGTTTGGATTTATATATCAGCTCATGATTGTAGGGTTGATTGAACCATGAGAGAAAATCAAGGGTTTGACTTGATTTGAAAATGATTTGGCTAAGTTCAGGATTTTGACTTGAAAGGCTTAGATTGGATTTTAAGTTGATTTGAGTTTGATTTTTAGAATAGGTTTTGATTGTTTGAATTTATATTCCATTTATATATGTGTATGTAAATGAGAATATATATTGATCATGAGAAAATTTCAAGGATTTGAAGGGGTTTAATCAGGATTTAGGCTAAGTCCATTAAGAAGGATTTAAGGGACTTAGGAAAATTTTGGAGTAGGGTTTTGAATTTGTGAATTTGGTTTGATTGATTTATATTTATATTTCATTTATGTATGTGAATATAAATGAGAATATAAATGAGAATATGAGAAAATCCCATGAGTTTGATATGGTTTGATCAAGATTTAGGCTAAGTTCATTAATGGAAAATTAATGACTTGAGGAGATTTTAAATTGGGAATTTAATTTGAAGGCTTAATTTGATTGATTTCTATCTATATTTCATTTATATATGTGAATATAAATGAGAATAAAAATGAGTTTTGAGAAAATCCCATGAGTTTTAATTGATTTAATGATGATTTAGGCTAAGTCCATTAATGGAAAATTAAAGGGACATATGCAAATTTTAAATTGGGAATTTAATTTTTGGATTTGATTTGATTTATTTATATTTATATTTCATTTATATATGTGAATATAAATGAGAATATATATTAGTTTTGAGAAAATCCCATGAGTTTGAATTGATTTGATGATGATTTAGGCTAAGCCCATTAATGGAAAATTAAGGACTTAAGAAAAATTTCATGAATTGATTTGGAATTTTGAGTTTGATTTGATGGGTTTAAATTTATATTTCATTTATATATGTGAATATAAATAAGAATATAAATGGATTATAAGAAAATCTCAAAGATTTGAATTTATTTTGATCATGATCTTGGCTAAGTCTTTAAAGGCAAGATTAAGGACTTAGACAAAATTTGGACTTAGGAATTTTTGATGGATTTTGATCATGGATTTCAATCATAGGTTTCAATTATGGATTTCAATCATATGGAGTTGATTTGAGTTTGGAGAAAATAAATAAAGATTGATTTGGAGTTTGACTTGAAGGAAGGAAGGTGAGGAATGGTTTAAGCTAAGGGTAGGAAGTTTTCCTAACACCCCTCAGGCATGACTTATTCATATGGCTAACTCTTCTAAGTCTTCTAGGGCTAGGTTTGAGTGTCCACCTAATCACTAGATGTGCCTTAAGTCTAAGGAACTCTTAAAGTCTAAGAGGAGTCCTATGTCTAAGGTGGAGGGATTGAGAGCACATTCTAAAAATGGGGTCAACACACTTGTAAAATAGATATTAGCTAAATAAATCACACAAGTCTCAAGCATGTATATTGGACTTATCACCTCACACATGGGTGAATAAGTCCACCTAGCTTATCAGATTATGCTTAGGGGTATAAGCACCTGCACAACAAAAGCATTTATATTTTTATTTGATACAATGCCCCTTAAGCACAATCCCCTATAGAAGATAATGGTTAGACTAAGATCGGCCTACCATTCATTCTACGCACATACATCCTAACATCCAGACTAAAATATATATCACAAAATAAAAGCAAGCATAAAACCATCCACCGACCTAACATAAAGCTAAAAGTTGTGATTTAGCCTAATGTGTGTGCTTTAAAACTTTGTGTGGTATGCTTAGCTATGACTTTAAGTTAGAATTTTCTAAGTATGAAGCATGTTCAACTTAGAGGAGGGTTTCATTTAAGTGATTTAATTGTTTTGGATTGATTTTATTTTATGTTTTAATTAGGTTCATATGAATCCTTCAATTAATTATTAAGTTATAAAGAGAGAGAAAGAGAAGAGAACTTCTCTTTCATTCCCCAACCTAAGTAATTTCTAAAGTGGATTCATGTTTTAGTTTTATTTAATGAATATTTTAATTAAGTGTTTTAATTAATCCTAAATTTAGATGAACTTTAAATAAACCTATTCAAAAGAAAGGCATTTTAAGATTAAGTAAAATAAACTAAATTCACAAAACATCACTTCATTTCTTTCACAACATGTATAACATGCATATGAATGAGTCCTAAGAATATATATACATACCAAATGAGATTGTTTAGCATACTTAATGATGCATGCTAAGTAAGTTATTTTAAGAAAATTTGAATGTTTATGATGTATGATTTTCATTAAGTAGAAAAGTGATTTCTTATCCAATTTTCACATGCACATATGAGTGTATGAAAGACATAAGTGAGTATGGCGTCATTATTAATACCAGAGGTGTAAGGTATAAGAACTACTTGGGGCTACTTAAAGCCTTACAACTCTGGGATTATCCAGATTAATATACCACTTTCCTTAAATACAAGCATGTGTACAAAAAAAATGAATGGAAAAGAAAGAATGCAAAATTTGGTGTTGGTTGATTTATTTTGTTTATGCAATTTATATGTGCAAGCATAGGTATTTTTCTTAAATCATAGTATAGGAATGAATAGGATATGAAATTAGGCAAGTGTTAGATTTTTTCAAAAGAACAATACACTTTGTCAAATCTTATTCAAAATTATACTAAAAGAGAGGAGAAGGAGAACATACACTAAGCACATCCTTATATTTTACTCACATGCAAACTTATAAGTAAGATACAAGTAACACACTTTCAGTTTTGATAATTGATTCATACATTTTAAAAATAATTTAAATTTAATAGTGATAATAATCACTCATATTCTTACTTTAGTCAACACATACAATTTGATTTTTGAAAAGCATGGATGCATGAAACCATATGACACATATTTAGCATGTTGGGGAAGAACTAAAGTAATGAAAGCAAGTAAACACATTCACTTTAATTAAATCCTAAAGACAATCTTATGAAATAAGAAAGCTTAAAGTAAGTCAAAATTTATTTAATATGATTTTTGTTTGAATTTGAATTTGATTTAATTTTGAAAATGTGAGTTGAATTTTCTGTTTCTAACTCATTCCCACATGTGTTTGATATTTTTTTTTAATTTTTAGATGATTATATTCATTTTATACTTTGATTAGGTTAAGATAGATTAATTAAGTTATGGAAAGTTTTATAATTTTAAGAAATTAATTAAGAGAGTAATTAGTGAATTAGCCCTTAATTAAGAGAGGATTAAGAAAGAAAATGGGGGTTTCGGGAATAGCTTAGAGGAAATGCCCCAAAATTATTTCCTAAACTTCCTATTCACTGAAACAAACCTTAATCAACTTCAACAAGGGATTAAAACACTAATCAAACCCTTAATTAACCTTAATTATATTAAGGAGTAATTAGGAATTAATTAGCAAATTCTCCAATTAAGTCACCAATAAATCCCAAGAAAATTAGGGGAGGTAGAAGTTATCTCCCAAAATACACTCATGAAGTTTGATATTAATCAGTGGATTAATTATGGAGTAATTAACAAATTAAGATTTCTAATAAAATCCAAAATGAGAGAAAGAGAATATCAAAATCCATTAAAACTAATTTTAGAATATTCTAGATTGAATTATCTTTTATTGGACATTTACCTCATATTTTCCTGATTTTTTTAGAGAGATATGAATTTTAGAAGTTTATTAATTAGAATTAAATAAACCCTAATTAATCCTCTCTAATCCCACACAAGGACTACTTTGCGCTTACAGCGCAAGCCAGTGGCTACTTAAATGTCACATCATGTGCCTAGGCGATGCTACCATTTTTTCATCGTCGATCGATTAAACCATTAAATGCTTTAAAAGGATAAAGAGAATTACAAAATGTGATTTAATCTCGGTCGTCCATCCAAAATGCGCGGACAGACAGTCGGAGATCATCCTTATTCTTCCCTGAGGAACAATGGAGATCATCCACTTTCAAAGGGAAGATCTGAGCTCTATCGAGCTCGAATTAGGATGAAATTTTGCACACACCATCCTAATGGCAAGCACATCTAACGGTTGAAATTCTATAGGATCAAAAGTTTTAATTAAGTTATTAGTTAGTTTGTTAGTTTTATTAATTATTAGGTTTAGTTTTTATTAGCTATTAGTTTAGTTATTAGTTTTTTAGTTTAGTTATAAGTTTATTAGTTTATTAGTTATTAATTAGTTATTTAGTTTTTAGTTAGTTAGTTTTTATTAGTTATTAGTTATTATTTTATTAGTTTATTAGTTTATTTGTTTATTAGAATATTAGTTTTTAGTTTATTTTATTTTAGTTTATTATTTTATTAGTTTTAGTTAGTTAATTTTATTAGTTATTATTAGTTATTTAGTTTATTATTAGTCTATAGTTATTTATTTAGTTTTTATTATTATTAGTTGGTTATTTTTTTATTAGTTTATTAGTTTAGTTAGTTATTATTATTAGTTATTAGTTAACTAGTTACTTAATTTTATTTTTATTTTAGTTATTCAACTTAGTTTTTTTAATTTTATTTATTTGTTAGTTAGTTAGTTATTAGTTATTATTATTATTAATTTTAGTTTTTATTTATTAGTTAGTTTTATTAGTTTTATTAGTTTTAGTTTTTAGGTTTAGTTTTATTATTAGTTATTTAGTTATTATTAATTATTAATTAAGTTTAGTTATTAGTTATTAGTTTATTTTATTAGTTTTATTTGTTTTTAGCTTAGTTAGTTTTATTAGTTAGTTACTTAGTTATTATTAGCTAGCTATTTACTTAGTTATTAGTTTTTTTTATTTTTATTAGCTAGTTATTATTTAATTTATTATTAGCTGTTTACTTAGTTATTAGTTTTTTTCACAAAGCTCCACACCACATTGAGTTTAGAAATCGAAAAATGTCATACCTCATGAGGTGATCAAATTTGATTCCTAGGGAGCTTCATCGGTGAGACAAGCTTTGGTATAAGTTTTAGCTCTTGAGGTTGAGTGGATAGCTCTGTGGACCAACCCCTCCTCTTAATGAGCTCGGCTTTGATCTAGGTGAGTGTTGACCTCATTTTTAGAATGAGCACTCAACCCCTCCATCTTAGACATAGGACTCCTCTTAGACTTTAAGGGTGCATTAGTCTTAAGACACATCTAGTGATTAGGTTGACACTCAATCTATCCCTAGATGGCTTAGAAGAGTTAGCCATAGAAATAGATCATGTCTTAGAAGCGTTAGAAAAATTACCTACCATTAGCTTAGATCATTCCTCACTTTCCTTCTTTCAAGTCAAACTCCAAATCAATTCTATTTGATTTTCACCAAACTCAAATCAACTCCATATGATTGAAATCCATGATTGAAACCTATGATTGAAACCCATGATCAAAATTCATCAAAAATTCCTAAGTCCAAATTTTGCTTAAGTCCTTAATCTTCCCTTAAGGACTTAACCAAAATCATGATCTAAACTAATTCAAATTTTTGAGATTTTCTCATAACTCATTTATATTCTCATTTATATTCATATATATAAATGAAATATAAGTACAAAACCATCAAATCAAACATAAAATTTGATAGGGTCTGGTTTGGTGAGACTTGGGTCTGGTTCAGTGAGTTGACTCACTTTGAGTGGAATTAACCCGGCTGAGTTAAGGGATAATCCTGGTTGAATTATTGGGTGCCTTCTGAATAGTTGGATGGTGCCTTTTTTTCTTGGTCGTTGGATCTAGTACTTGGATTGTGTCTCTTGAGCTGCGCCTTGAATCGTCTGATTTGTATTGTTCTCTTTTTTGCCCTTAGATCTGTGCTTCGATCGTGTGATTCTGGATCTCCTTTCTTATGGCAATGGATTCCACGCGTGCCTTTCTGCACGGTTCGATTCTTTTGCCTTGACCTATGCTCCTTGGAATGAATCCGAGCCTTTGAATGGGGCTTACCCGGCTGCTTCTTGGCTATGGGATGAAGCTTCGAGGTGAAGCTGGCTTTAACCCTTTCTTTTGTTTTATTTCCTTTGTGAGTCATTTAATCACCCAGGGAAAGAGGGGAGCGGAGAGAAGAAACCCTAGGGTTTTGCCGAGGGGAGTTGAGTGGTGGTTTCCGGTGATGATAACCAGAGAAAAACTAAGGAGAGGAAGGAGAAGAGATGATACATAAGAGGAGTTTTCTTTTAGAATATTTGATTACCTCTCTGTTTGTCTTTCATCCTCTATTTATACTATTTATCTAACCTAGATCTAAGCTTTCTATACAATCTTCAAGAACTATCCTTCTGTTTGAGCTGTTATTTTTGTTACAGATGTCGATCTCTTTCTGTTTTAGCCAGAAGTTGAGTGCTTTCTTATTATTTAGTTATAACTGTTTAGTCTTCTGCTCTGTACTTATCAAGATTTCTTTTTTCTTCTGTTTGAATTATCTCATATTTCTTGTATGAGGCTCTCGTGGAGAGATTAATATTGTTGTTTGTATTTGCATGGCTTCTATCTTTGGATATTATCATAGGATTTATTGGAAAGAGCACATATTAAGTCTGTAAACATTCTTCTTGTTTCTTGTTTTCCTTTATTTTGTCATGTCTTCTAGCGATCTCGTCTTTGGTGTCGTGGATTAGTTCGGAATTCCTTTGCTTCTTATTATTTAGCTTGATGTTATAATATTATCTGATCGATCATTTCCTTATATTAATTCTTAGGAACTTACTAGACTTATTTTAGCATGCAATTGAGTTATATTCTGTAGTTTCCTTCTTGTACTATAGTTCTTCTGTTGTAAATGATGGATGTATGTTTATAATTTGGTACTTAGGGGATTTGGAGTCATATCATTACTCCCCTCCCCACCTTGACCTTGTCTCACATCATGAATTGCCTTCTATGATTCTTCAATTCATACTCAGGATCATCGTTGATAGCATTCCCTTCCAGACTATGTTTGATTGCAATAGTGTCTTTTGTTCTAATGAATTGGATGGTTCTTACTGATATAGATGTAGGATCATGTCCCCTTTATAGTACTACTTCTACCTCTGTATTACAATTATAATGTAGTTATATCATCCTGTATTACAATGGTGTGGCCGTAGTGCTGGTTGTATTCTATGAGAATTCTTTGTGGCCATCTATTTGAGGATGGTAAGATTGTTGTGCCCAAAATTTACTTCTAACTCTGGGATCTCTTCTTTGCAACTATTTCCTATGGTATTCTATATAGTTGTATATAAAAATAAAATATGCTATGTGTGTGCTTATAACTATTTAGAAGGTTGATGATTATGCATACTTTAGATAATCTTTCTTAGCCTGGATTGAATGGCTGATAATTGAAGCTTATTTCTGATAGTTCTTCTTGTACCCACTATTTTTCTGGTTGAGTATCTTATTGTAGTTGATACTCTTGGTCATCATTGACCATCATTAAAGCAAACAGTTTGGATTGACATATATGTCCTCTATGATATTTTTTATCATAGTTAAAGCATAAGCCTTTTGTTTTTCTGTCTTCCAACTATGTTGATATTAATCTTTGAATAGGAATTTATGGTTTATTCTGATTGTTGCTGGTATTATTTGACATGACTGGTGGAGGACTTATTGGTGGTTATTATTTCATTGCTATAGGTGGAGTAAATTTTGATATTCTGGCTGCATAAACCCCATCTGCTAATCTGTCCTCCATTAATTTTGCTAATTTGAAGGCTTGTTGCAAAGAATTTGGCTGCAATGCCCTGACTTCTCTTTTTATGTCATGTCTCAATCCAGATTCAAAACAACTTTGTAGGAATTCAGGAGAAATTCCTGAAATCTGATTAGCTAATTCTTCAAATTCATTGTAAAACTCTTGTACTATCATTTTCTGTTGTAGTTTGGCTAATTCTCCTCTTAGATCTCTATAGAGGGAAGGTCCAAACCTCTGAATGACCTGATCTTTAAATTGTTGCCATGAATGTAATTGTTTATTTAAATGCATCCATTGATACCAACTTAGTGTCGGGCTATCCATATAAACTGAAGTTATTATAAACCGATCTTGATTTACTAGTATTGAAAAAACTGGTATGCCTTGAATAACCAGCCTCTTGGATTTTCACCATTAAATCTTGGCATGTCTACTTTAAATGGTCTAGTATTTTATGTTTGTGTTCTGTTAGGATGATTAAATTCAGCAAGGTATGAATTACCTACCTGGGATTGTTGCTGTTCTTGAGAAGATTTGTCCAGTTTATCCTCTATAGCTTACAGTCTTCTTGATACTTTATTTAGTATGGTAGTGATTGAAGACATTTGTTCATCATTCTTGTTTAGTCTTCCTATACATTCTTCCAATGTTTTCTATTCTTGTGCCTTCCTCGCCATTCGGTTGTGGTAATCAACAAGAGCACCAATGATAGGGTCCGGTGTGGTGATACTTGGGTCTGGTTCAGTCAATTAACTCACTCTGAGTGGAATGAACCCGGCTGAGTTAAGTTTATCAGAGGAGATGATCGGGTGCCTTCTGAACCATTGGATGGCGCCCCTTTTTTTTGGTCGTTAGATCTAGCACTTGGATTGTGTCTCTTGAGCTGTGCCTTGAACCGTCTGATTTGTATTGTTCTCTTTTCTGCCCTTGGATCTATGCTTCGATCGTGCGATTCTGGATCTCCTTTCTTATGGTAGTGGATTCCACGTGTGCCTTTTTGCGCGATTTGATTCTTTTGCCTTGATCTGTGCTCCTTGGAATGAATCTGAGCCTTCGAATGGGGCTTACCCGGCTGCTTCTTGGCCATGGGATGAACTTCAAGGTGAAGCTGGCTTTAACCCTTTCTTTTGTTTTGTTTCCTTCAACAGTTCGAGTCGTCGAATCACTCTAGAGAGAAAGAGGGGGAGCGGCTGGGAGCGGATGAGAAACCGTAGGGTTTTGCCGAGGGGAGTTGAGCGGTGGTTTTCGGTGATGATAACCAGAGAAAAACTAAGGAGAGGAAGGAGAAGAGAAGATACAGAAGAGAAGGAGTTTTCTTTCAGAATATTTGATTACCTCTTTGTTTGTCTTTCATCCTCTATTTATACTATTTGTTAACCTAGATCTAAGCTTTCTATACAATCTTCAAGAACTATCCTTGTTGAAATATTTCTGGCATATATGATCTCTTTTTTAAGTTGAGTGCTTTCTTATTATAAGCTTAGTCTTCTCTCACTTGTCAAGATTTCTTTTTCTTCTGTTTTGAATTATTTGTTTGTTTCTGATCTCCTATGGAGAGTTAATATTATCATTTGCATGGCTGTCTGGATATTGTAGGATTTATTCTGGAAAGAGCACATTCTTCTGTTACAACTGTCCTATAAAAATTCTTCTTGTTTCTTGTTTTCCCTTTATTTTGTCGATTGTCTCTAACTGATCGTCTTTGGTGTTGATGCAGATATTCAATTTGCTTCTTATTATTTAGCTTACGTGATGTTATAATATTGCTTCTGACTGATCTCTAGCTTCTGTTATTATTAATTCTCTGTAGGAAACTTGTATTACTAGACTTGTATTTTATCATGCAATTGAGTTGTATTTTGTAGTTTCCTTCTTGTACTATAGTTCTTCTGTTGTAAATGATGGATGTATGTTTATAATTTGGTACTTAGGGGATTTGGAGTCATATCAAAATTCCAAATCAATTCATTAAAAATTTCCTAAGTCCCTTAATTTTTCATTAATGGACTTAGCCTAAACCTTGATTAAATCAATTCAAACTCATGAGATTTTCTCAAAACTCATTTATATTCTCATTTATATTCACATATATAAGTGAAATATAAATATAAATCAATCAAATCAAGCCCTCAAATTAAATTCTCAATTTAAAATTTCTTAAGTCCCTTAATTTTTTATTAATGGACTAAGCCAAAATCAACTCTAAACCATTTCAAACTCATGGGATTTTCTCAAAACTCATTTATATTCTCATTTATATTCACATATATAAATGAAATATAAATATAAATTAATCAAATCAAATCCTTAAACTAAATTCCCAATTTAAATTTTCCTAAGCCCTTTAATTTCTATTAAAGGACTTATCCAAAATCTTCATCAAACTAATTCAAAGTCATAGGATTTTCTCATAATTCTTTTGTATTTTCATTTATATTCACATATATAAATGAAATATAAATATAAATCAATCAAACCAAATTCAAAAATTCAAATCCCTACTCCTAATTTTCCTAAGACCTTTAAATCCTTCTTAATGGACTTAGCCCATATCATGATTAAACCACTTCAAATCCTTGGAATTTTCTTATGATCCATTTATATGCTCATTTATATTCACATATATAAATGAAATATAAATTCAAACAATCAAAACCAATTTCAAAATCAAACTCAAATCAACTCAAAATCTAATCTAAGCCTTTCAAGTCAAAATCTTGAACTTAGCCAAATCAATTTCAAACCAAGCCAAACTATTGATTTTCTCTCATGATTCAATCAACCCTATAGTCATGAGCTCATATATAAATCCAAACTTCAATCAAACAATCAAAACCCAAGTCAAAATTTAAACCCTAAAGCCTTTCATATTCTTCCTTTGAATATGAAATTGTTAAATGGATCAAAATTCATTTGACTTCAAACCACTTATAAATGGATTTATATTTCAATCATAAGTCCATATACAAGATCAGTCAACTTCAAACTAAACTTTGGCCAAGCCATTTGACCCACTTAGGCTCACTTGACCCAAAGTAACCTAAATTATCCTTATGAGCCAAATTCTAATCCCAACCAAATGGGATTAAACCAAACTCATATATCCCTCTCATCATGATCAACAATCATCATGGGATGATCAATTAATCAAATTGGGTCAAACCAAGTCAAACCTAAGGGATGACCAAGTCAACATTTAATGCAAAATAAAACCTAACATAGCCAAATTCCACCATAGGCCAAATTAATTGAAACTATTGATCTAAGTTCACTCATGACTTATGTTTGAACTTGACCATGCCAACATTTGAGTCTAACCTAGCCCAATTGGCCATTTGACCTGAGTTGATCCATTTTGACCTAAAAAGTTAAAATATGTCAAAACTTGATCTAAGCCAAATTGATTGAAACTAATGGGATAAGTCTATTCAAATCGCTTATGAAACTTGACCAAAGCCTCAATTGGCCAACTAGACCTAACCTAGCCCAATTGGCTTTAGACCCAACATGACCTAAAGGGGTCATGTTGGGCCAAATTTGAACTTAACCAAACTTGATTAGAAATAAAGATACCAATCCACTCCATATGACTAACCTAACCTAAGCCTACCCTTGACCTACCTCAATAGGTCAAATGGGTCAAATAGGTCAACTTGACCCATTTGACCTAAATGAAGTCATATGAGCCAAATTCAAAACTATACCAAATTGAATCAAACCAAAGCCACCAAAATATTTCAAATGATCATATGAACTCGATCCAACACTTGGTTTGACCCAATTTGACTAATTGGTCAAGTTGACTCATTTTGACCTAAATGGGTCAACATGAGCCAAACCCTATCAAATGAATTCCAAATCTCATGAAACTTGGACAAACCTAGTTTTTCCACATACCCAACATATCCAAAGTGAAAAAATAGCAAAATAATCATCCTACCCCTAGGCCATAGAACAAAATTTTTCCTATTCCATAGGTAATTTGTTCATACCCTCTTCACATTCACTTGAGGCTTTCCTAAAAGCTCAAGGGGACCAAGGGAAGAGTGGTGCACCTAACCCAATGGGTTTGGGTCAGCTCATTTGGTCCCTAGACCAAACTCGATCCTATGAGTCAAAACAAAAAATTCAAACTCCCTCTCAAACTCAAATTCAAGCACATGGGAGGTTGGTAATCCACTCCTTGGCTCAAACCGACCATGTGCACACTCTTAACTAATAAAACAACCCACTGCCTATGCTCAATTGGATCAAAATGGCAAGTGCATTGCTAACCATTCGATTCTTCAAGGGGGAGATATACTCTCCCTAATTCAATTTAATTCTCACCCCTCCCCGACAAGGGAACTTGAGCAAGCATCAAAGAGTATTCCAGCTTCTTAGAGAGGATTTGAAAACTCCATTTCGATTTTGAGCTTAAAAAATAGGAGGTTCACTGAATTCTCAACTTCTTTCAATCAATTCCTTTTGCAAGCACTCTTAGGTGACCAAGTTGAGCTCACCTAAGTTCTTTCCCAAACTCTAAAGGCAAGGGGGGACCTAATTGGATCAAAGTCGTAAGCTAGCTAAGGAGGAGTTGGTCCATACATCAATCCACTCAACCTCAAGTGCTCATACTCTCAACACAGCTTCGTCTCAACCAGATGAAGCTTCTCCAAAGGAAATCGAGTGCCGGTGATCACCTCTGGAGACGTATGGGATTTTTCAACCATTAAACTCGATGTGGTGTGGAGCTTTGTGAAAGAAATTTTCACCCAATGGATTTTTAACCGTTGGATTTGCCGCTTTTTAGATTTAGATGGTGTGAGTTGAGTTTGATTTGAATCCATGCTAGATTAAGCTTGGATCTTCCCCTTGATCATGGACGATCTCTATTGATCAAGGGGAAGAACTTGGGAGATCTCAACCATCCATCCGCATTGAGAGATAATTCCACGTTTAGATATCTCATTATTCATTTTAAAATCGGGAGATCCACCGCCTAATCATTGATCGATTAGGGATCAAACCATGTGCGCCACCATCTGCCATCTAGGATTTGACTACTTAAGTGACCCCCTCACAGTGTGATGCGTGTAAAGCATGCTAACCGTCGCCACGACGCGTCATGCCGTGAGCTAGGGGATTACTTAAAATGCCTTAATTAATCCTAATTAACTTAAGGATCTTCAATTCATAACTCTTTCTAGAAAATTTAGAAAAATGTGAAATAAAATCTTATGGAAAGATAATCTAACCTAACATATTTTAAAATTAATTTCAATGGATTTTAAGTTATACTTTTCTCTAAATTTGGGTTTTATTGAAAAGTTTATTTTGCTAATTACTCTTTAATTAAGCCTCTGATTGATCCTAAATTTCTTGGGTATGTTTTAAGGGATGACTTCTATCTCCCCTAATTTTCTTAAAATTTATTAAAGGCTTGATTAGAATAATTGCATATGAATTTCCTAATTACCCTCCTTATATAATTAAGCATAATTAGGGTATGATTAGTGATTTTAACCTATGATCAAGGTTGATTAAGGTCAGATCCAGTAAGTAGGAGGTTTAGGAAATATTTTTGGGGCATTTCCCTTAAGTTATTCTCTAAACTCCCTTTTCTCTCCTTAATCTCCTCTTAATTAAGGATTAATTCATTAATTACCCCTTTAATTAATTTCTAAAAATTATAAAAAAGTTTCAGAACTTAAATAATATACTTTGGGTAGATTCTTAGATGTTTAATAGCCTAAGTTTAATTAATGAAATCAAAACCTAATTCACATGTGTGAAAGGGTGTTTTGAAATTACTTAAGCTAAACCCCTTAACTTAGTTAACTTTTAATTGTGAGCTAAATTGCATGAGGCCTCTTTCTTATTAGGTGCATTACAAATTTAAATTCCTTATGGGTTTTATGTCATCTTATTGGCTCATAATTATTTGGTTAATTATTCTAAGGTGGTATAGGTAAGGATTAATTAAGTTACTTAATTCATACCTTAACCTAATTAGTGCATAAAAATGGATTTAATTATCTAAAAATTAAACAAAAATATCAAACACATGTGGGAATGAGTTAGGAATAGTAAACTCATCTCACCTTTTTAAAATTAAATCAAACTTCAAACTAAACAAAAATCACTTTGAATTCACTTTGATTTATTTTAAACTTTCTTATTCTATAAGAATGTCTTTAGGATTTAAGTGAAGTGAACTTGTTTACATGCTTTCATTATTTTGAATCTTTCCTCAACATGTTAAATTTGTATGTCATGTGATTTCATGGATTCCTAATTTAAAAATGAAATTATTTACTTTATGTCAAATTTGCATGTGTTGGCTAAAGTAGAAATATGAATGGCTATTATCGCTACTAAATCCAAATTTATTTTCAAAATATATAAATCAAATACCAAATCTGAAAGTGTGCTACTTATACTTTAATTATGAGTTTACATGTGATAAATCATAAAGGTATACTCAGTGTAAGTTTCCTTTCTCTTTTATGTTAGTATAGTTTTGAATAGGAATTGGTAAGATATATGGCTCATTTGAAAAGAACCTAACACTTACTTAATTCCACATCCTATTCATCTATATGCTACTACTTAAGAAGGGTTAGCTATATTTGCATGTGTAAATTCCATAAATAAAAATGAATCCATTAAACAACTTTTGTATTTTTCTTTTTTATTTCATTTCTTTTATACATATGTTTGTATTTAAGGAAAGTGGTATATTAGTCTGGACAACCCTGAGGTTGCGAGGTTTTAAGTAGCCCTAAGTAGGTCTTGTACCTTACACCTCTGGTTAACAATGGTGCTATACTCACTTATGTCTTTCTTACTTTCATGTGTGTATGTGAAAGTTTGGATAAGGAAAACCCTTCCTACTTAAGAAAAATCATGCATATTCAACTTCTAAATTTCCTTAAATGGATTACTTAGCATGCATCATAAAGTGTGTTAAATACTCTCATTTGTATGTATAAATATGCTTAGGGTCTATCCATATGCATGTTATATATGTTGGGAAAGAAATGAAGTAATGTGGGTTATGTAAATTTTGGTTCATTTTATTTAATCTTAAAATATCTTTCTTTTTCAATAAGTTTATTTAGAGTTTATCTAAACTTAGGATTAACTAAAAGATTTAATTAAAATATTCACCTAAACAAAATTAAATTATGAATATACTTTAAAAATTACTTAGGTTAGGGAAGGAAAGAGAAGTTCTCTTATCTTTCCCTCTCTTCATAACTTAGTAATTAATTGTAGGATTCACTTGAACCAAATAAAAACATGAAATAAAATTAACCCAAAATAATTAAATAACTTAAATGAAACCCTCCTCTAAGTTGAACATATTCTTCACATTTATAAAATTTAAACCTAAAACTATAGCTAAGCATACTACACAAGCCTTCAAAGCACACACATTGGCCTAAGTCACCACTTCTAGCTTTAGGTTAGGTCGGTACATGGTTTGATGTTTATTTTGTTTTGTGATATATATTTTAGACTGGATGTTAGGGTGTATGCTCGTAAAATAAATGGTAGGATGTTCTTAGTCTAACTATTCTTTTATGCAGGGGATTGTGCTTAAGGGACACTATCATAAATAAAAATATAAATATTTTTGCTTACATGTGCTTTATACCCATAAGCATAATCCATAGGCCATGTGGACTTACTCACCCATGTGTGGGGTGATAAGTCCAATATACATATTTGGGATTTGTGTGATTTATTTTAGCTAACCTTTATTTTGCAGGTGTTAGTTAGATTTCCACTTTTCCTTTTCATGTAAATTTGTGCAATTAAGATTTTAGAATGATTGTTATAGGAATTAGGATGAGTATTAGTATAAGATCTTATCTTATGCACCATGTGAAGCCTTGGAGCATCTTCCATTCAACCATTCAAAAGAAGGAACTAAAGAAGAAAAGAAGAAGAAAGAAAGAAGAAAGAGGAAAGAAGAAATAAAGCTTGAAGAACCCCATAACAATGAATTCCTTGCTTAATTGTAATTTAATTCATTTGTAATATGGGTTATATAAAGGTAGAGCTCAGCTACCCACATTTGATATTTTTGGATTTGTGCGGTAGTGCCCGACCACAACGGCCTTTTATTCTTTTTGCAATTAGCTTTATAAATTGGTTGATGATTTGCTTAGCTTTTGCATTAAGTGTCATGATTTTTCTAGTTTCTTCTTGCTTTATGTATGGCCTGGATATGGATTAGACTCTTTAGAAAAAAAATAAATCTTTACCCAACTTAACAACTCAAATTAAAAATAAATAACTCATAACCTCACCTAAAGCTTAGGTTTAAAATCAAGATAAAAGAATTAGCAACCCCTTAGCTGGATGAGCATTTCTTTTGTAATATCATGCACAACAACATCTTATTTTACTCTTGATTGGAGGGCTTCCACCTAGAAACTTGGCTTGATTTTGAGAGCCATGGTGGAAACTCACCTCCTCCTTTCACGATTTTGGCCAATAATCTTCTTTCTCATGCATTAGTCATATGAATCCTATTAGCCTGAGTCAAAATAATTATCTAAAATAAAAATAAAATAAAATTTGAATTACATAAATTTAGGTCATTTGAAGCATGTCCCTTTACATGATCTAGTCTCTTTAGGGAGTGAGTTTAAGGACTTGGTCTCTTTCTAAATAAATAATAGTCTAGGTATCTTGCATAAACATAAAGACTTACCTACATATATTTAAAATCGTAGGAAGAGTTAGTTGGCAGCCACCCCCAGGTGATTATAAGTCCAAGCTGTCGGGTGGTTTGTACTCTCTTGTGGAGACAAACCAATTACCCATCTTCACCTTAGATTTAGGTTGTGCTTTTCAGCCCTCACCGAAGCTCCCTAGATTTAGGTTCTGAGGTTGCTTCTCCCCTTTGTGGGATATAAACATAATTCCTCACCTCTTAAGCATTTTTTAATCCTGTGTTAAGGAATCATAAGTCCTAAATTTCTAATGAAAAATATAACTTAAATAAACTAAATCAATTTCAAAAATGTAAATCCCAACTATATGACAGTTTGAGATGCTCGCTAAGTTTCTTAGCATCGTGGGCACCTCCTACTCATCTCCCATATTGGCTTCGATAATAACTCCCTCTTTTGATCAATCTCATTTGATCTTGGAAGAATAAATCATTCGATTGATAGTCCTTTCTATTGAAATCTTCAAAGACAACGATCATTTACCTTAATCGAGAGTTTTCCTAAAGGATCACCATTCCTTGGGATATAATTAACTATAAGGGATTGCCCCTGTAGGAAACTTAATGAACCTAATTTAAAATACACCCTGCTTTACTTTTCCATGTAAAGTAGGGGAAGAATCTCTGGTACATATGCAGACACATCGTCCTTATGAGTCCTTATTGAGGTGATTAAGTCTATTAAAGGGTTGTGACTTCTATCTTTTGAGATAGTACACTATTCCTTGATGACATACTCAATCACTTGAATAAGTACATCTGCGGATCTGCATGGCATCTTAAAAAGATGAATTTCTATAGGGCTTATCCTCTTTCATTTCTCACCAACAGACTTGAAAGGCGACTCCCCTCCTATGGAAATTTTTCACCACAGTGAGTCTTCCTCTACCTTTGGAGCTTAGGAAAGAGGTTGGGCAAGCTCAACTTGGCCCCTGAGGGAGTGTGCAAAGGGAATTGACTTGGTTTGGTGTGTGAAGAAAGTTGGCAAATCCTTGGAGCTCCCCTATTTTTGCTTAAGGGAAACTGAGAAATGGCTACTTATAACTTCCTCTAGAGAGCTTAGGATTATTCAAGAATGGCTCCTGTGATTCTCCCTTACTCAACAGAGTGTGTGTTGGAATTGAAGTGAATTAGGGGGAGTATATCTCCCCCTTAGGCAATCGGACGGTCGAAGCTTTACTTGCCATTTTTATCCAATTGACCTTAGGCAGTGGGTTGTTTGATCTGTTAGAGGATTGCACATGGTCTGTTTGGGCTATGGAGTGGAATGGTAACTCCCTATGTGCTCAAATTGAGTGGGAGCATGATTCCTATGTGGCCAATTTGAGCCATGTGCTCAGTTTTGGCCTTGGGTCAAGTTGGGCTGACCAAAACCCATTGGGTTAGGTGCACCACCCTCCATAGGGTTTACTTGACCTATTAGAAAAGTATCAAGTTGGTATGAAGAGGGTTTGACCAAATTTCCCATGAATTTGATCAAATTTTGTTCTATGGTCTAGGGTAGAATGGTCATTTGGCTTATTTTTGAATTTGTATATGTTGGGTATGTTGAGAAAATTGGTTTGGCCAAGTTTCATTGAATTTGGAGTTCATTTGGTATGGTTTGGCTCATGTTGACCCATTTAGGTCAAAATGGGTCAACTGATCAATTGAATTGGTCAAATTGGGTCAAACCAATAGTTGGGTCAAGTTCATATGACCATTTGAAATATTTTAGTGGCTTTGGTTTGATTCAATTTGGTTTAGGTTTGAATTTGGTTCATATGACTTCATTTAGGTCAAATGGGTCAAGTTGACCAATTTGACCCATTTGACCTATTTGAGCTAGGTCATGGGTAGGTTTCGGTTTGGTTAGTCATATGAAATGGATTGGTATCTTTATTTCTAATCAATTTTGGTTAAGTTTGAATTTGGCTCAACATGACCCTTTAGGTCAAGTTGGGTTCATAGTCAATTAGGCTAGGTTAGGTCTAGTTCTCCAATCGAGGCTTTGGTCAAGTTCAATTAGTGATTTGGAATGAACTTGACCTATTGATTTCAATCAATTTGGCTTAGATCAAGTTTTGACATATTTTAACCTTTTAGGTCAAATTGGGTCAACTTGGGTCCAATTGGGCTAGGTTAGGCTCAAATGTTAACTTGTTCAAGTTCAAACATAGTTCATGAATAAACTTAGATCATTGGTTTCAGTCAATTTGGCCTATGATGGATTTTGGCTATGTTAGGTTCCATTTTGGCTAAGTGTTGACTTGGTCAACCCTTAGGTTTGACTTGGTTTGACCCAATTTGGGTGATTAATCATCTCATGATGATTGTTGATCATGATGAGGGGCATAGGTGAGTTTAATTCAATCCAATTTAATTAGGATTAGAATTTGGCTCATAAGGATACTTTATGTCACTTTGGGTCAAGTGAGACTAAATGGGTAAAATGGCTTAGTCAAAGCTTGATTTGAGTTTGATTGAACTTGTATATGGACTTATGATTGAAATATAAATCCATTTGTAAGTGGTTTGGAGTCAAATGGGTTTTGATTCATTTGACAATTTCAAGTTCAAAGGGGGAACATGAATTTGATTTTGGCTTGATTTTTGAATTGAGTTTTGGTTAAGTGATTGAAGTTTGTATTTATATTTGGATTCATAATTGTAGGATTGATTGAATCATAAAGGAAAATCAAGAGTTTAGCTTGATTTGAAATTGATTTGGCTAAGTTCAAGATTTTGACTTGAAAGGCTTAGGTTGGATTTTGAATGGATTTGAGTTTGATTTTTGGAAGTGGTTTTGATTGTTTGAATTTATATTTCATTTATATATGTGAATATAAATGAGAATATAAATGAGTTGTGATAAAATTTCATGAATTTGGATTGATTTGAGGATAATTTTGGCTAAGTCCTTAAGAGGAAATTAAGGGACTTAGAAAAGATTTGGAATTTTGAATTTGAATTTTTGAATTTGGTTTGATTGATTTGAATTTATATTTCATTTAGATATGTGAATATAAATGGGAATATAAATGAGTTATGAGAAAATTTCAAGGATTTGATTTGATTTGAATATGATTTAGACTAAGTCCTTAAGAGAGAAATTAAGGGACTTAGAAAATATTTGAAATTTCAATCATGGATTTCAATAATATGTTTCAATCATGTGGCATTGATTTGAGTTTGGAGAAAATCAAATAAGATTAATTTGGAGTTTGAGAAAATCAATTAGGATTGATTTGGAATTTGACTTGAAGAAAGAAAGGTGAGGACTGGTTCAAGCTAAGGGTGGGCTAGTTTTCCTAACACTCTTAAGGCATGACCTATTCCTATGGCTAACCGTTCTAAGTCTCTAGGGCTAGGTTGAGTGTTCACCTAATCACTAGATATATCTTAAGACTAAAGAACTTTTAGTATCTAAAAAAAGTCTTATATCTAAGATGGAGGGGTTAAGAGCTCATCTTGAAATTGAGGTCAACACCATCATCCTTAATTAATCATTATTTGTAAACCTTAATCAAGAACATAGTCTACCCAATTTGATCAAAGGATCTTTGTGAGCGATCCATGGGTTGTCTCATTTAAGGGATCTTTTGTAAGCCTAAGTGTAAGGGTTTTAGGCTTTATAATTAATAAAAGTCTTAGATTCTTAGGCTCATGGAGGATATAAGGGTATTTCCTCCATGTGGTGTAGAAAATTATCATCCACGGTAGGATGTACAACTTAATTGTGTTAGATGAAGAAGCTTAGACTTTCACCTAAAGTATGTAAAAATGGAGTCATCATAATCTTTATAACTACGGTGGTTATAAATAGAGATGATTATATGATGAAAATTATGGGGACTAACTTACTAAGTGGGTTGATAGTCCTCAGTTAAGAAATTATGGTTCAATTATTTTGTTTTATTAGTACCTTTAATTTAATTATTCAAGTAATGATTTGAGGTTTCTTATGAGTAACCATGGGTTACCTCATTTAAGATCTCACAGACTAAAGGTGTGGACCTAGTCCTAATGTATAAATGATACTTACACTTCACTTTTTAATGAAAAAGAACCATGATTAGACTTACAATACTCATGTAATGGTACCTGATAAGGCCTACAAGTGCTTCTAAAGTTGAGAGATAGGAAGGAGGCCTCCTTTATATGGCAAAGAAGATACCAAATATGAGACTTAGATATTGATCAAGTGAGATTAAGAAGCCCAAATCTTCTTGATATGTTAAGGAAGATACAAAATATGAAGAATGAGATTTATAACTTAATTGTATGAAATCAAATGCTTTAATATCTTCTTAATATAATAAATAAGGTATAAATATGAAAAGGATGGGACTTATAGCTTGATTTTGTGCGGTCAAGAAGCCCAAATATCATTTCCATGTAACAAAGAATTTATTCAAAATGAAAATTACCATTTGATTGCATGTGATATAAAAAATGTAAATATCTTCTCAATTATATAGATTATTAAATTTTATAATATTTCCATTTCATATTTTTTTAAAAACAATACTTATTTTTAAAAATAGTAAAAAATATTTAATAGTTTATAATTTTAATTAATTTTTGTGATTTTTAAAAGTTCTGAATACATAAAATTAAGTCCCTAAATTTTGATTGGATGAAAGAGCCTGAGCTTACACACATGGTAGCTAGCCATTGGCTATCAAAGTTGGGTTGTAGAATGTGTTGCACTGGCTCTTAAAGCAATGTAGAAAGGAAGGGCTTTGTGCAGCTAAAACATAATCGTTGGATTTCAAAATCAGAATGCAACGAAATATGCACGTTTTGCTTTCTTGGTTGCAGGGATTGTATTGAAGTTGTCAAAAGGGTGAGATCAGTCGAAACAGACAGTAACCACAACCATGGGATCCGTTGGCGACTCCAGGCAAAACTGCCAAAGGAATTTTTTTTTTTTTTTTTTCTCTCTAAAGAGAGCAAATTTAAGCTCTCAATTTTGGGGGACTATATAAGGATGGCTTTCTAGCCAAGTGAGGTTTCTATGGAATCAAAACCAACCTACATTAAAGCTCTGCAACATCTTTATGGGCTCTAAGGCGATGCAATAGTTGTGAAGGAGGAAGGCTACGCAATCATACTGGTTGGAGTGAATAGTAACCTTGACCTGGCTTGTTTCCAATCTTTATGCTGCAAGAGCAGTGGGAAGTCCAAAGGGAGAGCTATACCTTTGTGGTAGAGTGCAAGCATATAGAAGAGTCCCTCTCTCTCCCCTCACTTGCTCACCTACTTGGTCTATGTCCCAATGCATGGGGTTGCCAAGAAGGGGTAGCCACCTGCCCCTAGCCATGTTAAGGATTTAATCCGAATAAGTTTCCCCTTAAGATGCATTTAAATCTTATTTAATAATTTGTTTAATTAGTTTAATTTATTTTTTATTTTTTTTGTCACTTAGATTCACTAAAAATTTTAAGTTATCGTGTGCACCATTGCACATGAATTTTATATAATTCATAAGAGTTGTGCAGAACATATAAGTAATTTTGTTGAAATAACTAAAATTAAGAGATTCTCATTTCTTGAGAATTTTTTTTTAAATAAAAAAAGAAGATAGTAGTGATTCTAGAGTATCAAATCCTCTTGTAATCTCGAGTAGTGTTGAAGACTACAAAAAGATTTTTAATTTTAAAAAGATGAATAATATATGTATTTAATAATTATTTTTAGAGCGCCTTTTTAAGTATTATTTTTATTATTTTCAGAAAAAATTAAAATTTATTATTTTATAAATTTGACCGAACAGTGTCCTAATGTGTTTTTCGTATCGGCATCATATTATGTCGGAATTCACATTCGCATCACTGCATGCCTGCATATTATGCAATGCGGCCTTTTTAATTTAATGATTTAGTTAATTAGAAAATAAAGTGCTGTTAGATTTATAAAAAAAAAATCAGGTGATATGAACCATTTTCTCCAGCAGATGAACCGCTCCCGACCAAAACAGGGAGGTCTCTTAAACCACGTTTTCTCTAAAATCAGAAGAAAGGTTTGTTTACGGGCAATTCCATCGTCTTTACCGTTCATTTTAGATAACTTAAACTATCACTCTAACGGCTCCGCTCTATTCGGGCTAGCGGCAAAGTGACTTCGTGTGTAGAATATTTTGATTATAGTAAGATTTATAATTACTAATTTCTTTTTAAAATAATTATAATATATATAATTAGTGTAAGATAATTTATCCTATCAATTGAAAGCTTTGACTTTCAATCAAAAATTTTTAAATTCAAATTTTTATACATACATTATATAAGTGAATTTATATATATATAAATATATATATATATATAAATATATATATATATATATATATATAAACTGATAAATATTATATCATATTCATATTAAAATTCATCTTCATTCTGTTTTTTTTTTCTTGTAAGTGCACTTATTAATTGTTTAAACCGTAGTCCTCATCCTTATATTAGCTAAACCACATTCTATAAATAAAAATGTAATGCAGTAGGCTCAATTTCTGCCAATTCGAACTTTTTTATATTTCTGCAGAGTTATATATAGGAATAGGTAGGATAATAAAAGAGTTGTATATTTATTTTAAGAAAATAGTAAAGCTGTTGGAGGTTCTCCTAAAAGACTAAAACAAAACCCGGGTTAAAATTCATTGCATTCTTGTGCGTATAAAGCGATCATCCAGCTATTAAACTTTTCACTTTGGTTAATCCATTACGGTCACCAATCCACTACAAGTTTGAACACCACCGGCCCGCGCAATATAAATACTTGTCGAATCCATGCACAAATATCAAACAGCAGCAAAGCGCTTCCTCCTCCTCTGTAGAGTATTGAGAAGAAAAATAAAATGGAAATAGAAACTGCAGCAGCAGCAACGGGCCGTGCGGCGGCCGCGCTCTTGGTTGTGCTGGGTTTTACGTACCTGGCATGGTTTTGGCAGTTGAGCCGGAGACTGACGGGTCCCAAGGTGTGGCCTCTCGTGGGCAGCCTGCCTGGCCTAATCGCCAACCGCAACCGCATCCACGATTGGATCGCCGACAACCTTCGTTCGACGAGCTTTGCCGCTACCTACCAAACCAGCGTCCTGCCACTGCCGTTCGTTCGCCAGGGGCTTATCACTGTCACCGCCAACCCGCGCAACATAGAGCACGTTCTCCGCACCCGCTTCGACAACTACCCGAAGGGTCCGATTTGGCAATCAGCCTTCCACGATCTGCTGGGGCTGGGCATCTTTAACTCGGACGGGGACACCTGGCTTCTGCAGCGCAAGACCGCTGCCCTCGAGTTCACGACCCGCACCCTCCGCCAAGCCATGGCCCGTTGGGCCAACCGGTCCATCAAGACCCGTCTATGGCGCATCCTCGCCGACCACTCGGACGATTCCTCGACCGTCGACCTCCAAGACCTCCTCCTTCGCCTTACTTTTGACAACATATGCGGACTCACCTTCGGAAAGGACCCGGAGACGCTCTCTCCTGACCTTCCCGACAACCCTTTCGCCCGTGCATTCGATACCGCCACGGAGGCCACGCTCCAGCGCCTCCTCTTCCCTGGCGTCTTCTGGCGCATCAAGAAGGCTCTAGGGCTCGGCAGCGAGCGCAACCTCCGCCGAAGCCTCAAAGTGGTCGAGCGATACATGACGGAGGCGATTAATGTTCGAACGGATAACCCATCCGACGACCTGCTTTCGCGATTCATGAAGAAGCGGGATGGAAATGGCAATGCGTTTCCATCCTCTGTCCTGCAATGGATCGCCCTTAACTTTGTGCTGGCCGGGAGGGACACCTCCTCGGTCGCACTCAGCTGGTTCTTCTGGACGCTCATGAAGAGGCGCGATATCGAGAAGAAGGTGTTAGCGGAGATCGCGTCGGTGTTGAGGGAGACGCGGGGGGCGGATGCAAGCAGTTGGGTGGAGGATCCTCTGGAATATGATGAGCTTGAGCGACTGGTGTATCTAAAGGCGGCGCTGGCGGAGACGCTGCGTCTTTACCCGTCGGTACCGGAGGACTCTAAGTACGTGGTGGCGGATGACGTGCTCCCGGATGGGACGGCGGTAAAAGCGGGTTCGACGATTACCTACTCAATCTATTCGGCTGGGAGGATGGAGTCGATATGGGGGAAGGATTGCTTGGAGTTTAAGCCGGAACGTTGGCTGATGACGTGTGATGGCGGCCGCAGCGTTCAGTTTGAGCCGAGCATGGACAAGTACCGATTTGTAGCTTTCAACGCTGGTCCGAGAACGTGTTTGGGAAAGGACTTGGCTTATCTCCAGATGAAGACGATTGCATCAGCCGTGCTGCTGCGCCATCGCCTTGAGCCGATGACTGGGCATCGTGTGCAGCAGAAGATGTCGCTGACACTCTTCATGAAGAACGGACTGCGCGTGCACGTGAGGCCTAGGAACCTCAAGGAAGACTTTAGCTAGCGCTGTCGCTGATGCTTTCCGCTGCTTCCATTCATATCATTACCATGACGAGCTACTGCTATTGCTCTACTACTTCGTTTTGCATGACTGAGTGATTTCATTTTGAGTGCTGTCCAATTAAACTATGTTAGCTTTTTGCGTGTTTTTTTTTTTTTCTTTTTCGATTTGTGTTTGTTGTCCTCTTTCATTCTTTCCTGTTTATTGTCACGAAGGAAATTAAATTTATATTTTATGTTCAGCCTATATATATATATATATATATATATATATATATATATATATATATATATATATATATATATATATATAAGAATAACTTTTTGGAAAAAGATGAGTGCATTAGCCCAATTTTCATTCTAAAGGAAAAATAGATACAAGTAAAATTAAGGGGAGATTCCTCATAAAAATTGAAAACAAGAAGACAAAGTACTAAAAACTACATAGAAGAGCTAAGCTCCAAAGAGCTCAAAAATAATATCTATATGGACCCAGAGACAATGATATCAAAAGCCCAAAATAAGGGAGAAGGCATTAAGAATAACCAAACTAGTCCATCGAAACAACAGAGGAGGCGGTCAGCAGTTGACTAGTCCCACCCTCTAATGGTTCAGCAAGCCAATATAGCATTAATAGCAGATTATTAGAACAAAAAGAAGCTCCAACGAGGGTATGACCATTGTGAATCAGGTTGCAGAGAGAATCATCCAGGAAGGCGCCATGCTGCGAAGTCTCATCATCGTCCAATTTTAACCCAAAGCAAGGAATGTAAGAGATCCAGGAACGAAAACCCTCAAAAACCTGCACAAAAAACTAGAACAGCCGAAAAGAAAACCCAAACAAGTAGGTCATCTGCTAATAAAGCCGTATAAAATGAGAGCTCGATGCCAACCGCAATAAAAAAGCACCACCTGATACACAACACAAAATGAGATCCAATCGAGCATTCCAGCAGGAGCATCACAACCAGGAAAAAAAATATAGCACCATGCCAAGGGTTACCCTGACATGAGTAGATCCATGTCACCCACTACATTCCTCCAACTATTTAAGATAGAGAGAACAGAGAGCGGCCAAGAGGCTTTGAATTTCCACCGGCTAAGCTTGTGAGCAACTCTAGCTTTAATCTTATGGGAGATTGCAATAATATAAGATTCCTTCTTTTGAAACAGTCTATAATTACGCTCGCACCATAAGGAGTAAACAACAACTGAAACAATCAATAGATAAAGCCTCCTCAAAGCTTTATGTTCAAGTAAGGACGATCCTTCAAGCACAATTTGGAGGGTGGGTTGAAAAAGAAAGAACGTACTGTTTGGAAGAAGGGTTCTAATGATATTCAGAGAGAAGGGACAGCCAAAAAAGAGATGAGAGTGTGATTCCAGATCAGAGAAGCAAAGCTGACAGTGTAGCACAAGACCGAGCCCTCTAGAATTGAGTAAATCAGAAGTTTTGAGCTCTCCCAATCTCGCCATACAGCAGAAGATAGCAAAATTTATAGCATAACCCTTAAACCAAATCTCACTTGCCCAGTCCATAGGGTGAATATGATCAAAAATCATTTCTAAGATAGTTTTATTTGAGATTACCTTCTCATCCTTCCATCTAATAGAGTCCTAACCCACAGTGAGGGGAACAAGGCTAATCAGTTTGGAATAAGCCACAAATTTTTCAGCAAAAGAAGCCGAAATTGCCCACCCCCCCTTGCCGCAGAAAAAAGTTGATAGAAGTTTCCAAATGACACCCTAGCACCTCCAGGCAATCAGGACTGCACATCTCCAGAATAGATTTCCTCTGGCACCAAGGATCAAAAAGTAAGGAAAAAAGAGTAGCCTTCCCCCACAGAGAAGGAAAAACAGCCTTTAAACCGAGAGGCAAGACATTGAAGTTCTCTCCATAAGGCTGAAGATCGAGAAGACTTATTCCAAATGGACCTATATTTGTTGATACACCAAGAGGCAAAGTAAGAAGATCGATTAACCACTTTTCATATGACTTTAATCTTGCACATAGCATTTAAAGTACTAGAAGATAACAACCCAGTACCCCTTTCCCCTTTGGAAGAGTAGTTTTAGTCCAAGAGATCGGGTGCATCTTCTTAACAACATCACCATGAAAAAAGAACTTCGCTGTTAAGGAAGAAACTTTCTTTAGAATGCATTTAAGAATTGATAGAGCCCGCATCCAATATGAAAGATAGTCATTTATAGAGGAGCGAATGAGTTGAAGCCTCCCACCATACGATAGCTATTTAGACTTTCAACCCGCAAGCCAAGAGATAAGCTTGCCCAATAAAGAGGAGAAATGAAGAGACTTGAGAGGCCCGGCAACTAAGGGGAGACCAAGGTAAGGGAAAGGGAAATCCTCTTTTGCCATATTCAGGAAGTTACTAATCCAGTCAGCCTCCACAAAAGCCCTAGAGAAACAAAGTTGAGATTTGGCATAATTTACTTCAAGCCCCGAGAAAGAAGAGAAGGTTGTCAACACTTCCTTGAGGGCCATGGCTGAACTGACACTCACTTTTCCCATAATAAGAATATCATCTACAAAGAGAAGGTGAGAGATGGGATAGTTACCTGAAGACAGAGGGATATATTCAGCTTCAGCCACCTTTTGCTCGAGGAGGCAAGAAAACATATCCATTATAATAGTGAAAAGAAAGGAGGAAAGAGGGCACCCCTGCCTAAGCCCATTAGAGGAATAAAAGTAACCATAGATTTGACCATCAAGCACAATAGAAAAGGGGATATCAGAAGTACAAGCTTTAACCCAATCCACAAACTTCAAAGGAATACCTTTCTGAATCAACATTTGTATTAGAGTTTTCTGATTAATGCAGTCAAAAGCCTTTTTAAGATCAATTTTTGCACAGAAAGCCTATTAGGAACCTCTTCTCTTAAAGCCAGAGCAAATTTCACTAGCAATTGCAATGTTATCCACTATATCTCGATCCTTTATAAAGGTCGATTGAGTAGGATGAACAATAAGTGGGAGAATATTTTTAAGCCTGTTAGCTAGAACTTTAGCAATAACTTTATAAAAAGTATTACATAAGAATATGGGTCTATAGTCAGCCAAGGTAGTAGAATGCTTGATTTTTGGAATTAAGATTATTGCACTATGTTTAAAGCAATCAAGGATCTTCTTGGTTTTGAAGAAATGATGAGCAGTAGATAAGAACTGCCCCAACATTCAATGAAAAATTTGGAGGTAAAATCGTCAAGACCAGGTGTCTTATCCGCATTAATATCATGGAGTGCATCAATAATTTCTTGGTCAAAAATGGGAGCCTCAAGACTAGATGTCTGCTGGGGAGCAAGAGATGTACCTACCGGAATATCCACACCAGAAGCCATGGAAGGTTGAGCTTTACTGAAAAGGAGTGATTAGTAGTTACAAATTTCATCAGCAATTTCAGTAGGATTAGTACTCCCCTTTTCACCAAGAGCTCCCTAATCAAGTTAGAGTTGCGGCATTCCTTAATCGAACAGTAGAGTAATTTTAGATCATCATCAGCAAGAGTAAGCCAGGAATTCTTTGCTCTTTGTTTAACCCAAAGGCTCTCTTTTTTTGCTATTTCAGAATATTTTAGTTGACCTCTTGAATGCAGTGGAGAAAGGTAGAATTGGTGGGTTCCTTCTCCAGTAGGGACAAGAAGTGTTCCTGGTCCTTCTTTAAACAATGAAGTTGTTGAGTGAGGGAGTTTGAGTCCCAAATATGAGATTGAAGAGCCACTTTGAGTTTCTTTAAGAGCACCACCATAGGATCCCCACATACATATTGGGACCAAGCCATTTTCACAAGATTAGAGAAATTAGGGTAAAGAACCCAATAATTTCGAAACATAAATCTGTGGGCACTTTGAACCTGAGCAGACAAGGAAATAATTAGTGGAGAATGATCAGAAGATAATGGGGAAGAAACCTTGTAGTAGGAGGAGGGAAAAGCATCCAGCCAGTATGAGTTGCACAAAGCTCTGTCAATTTTAATTTTGATTGGAAGATCGATTCTCTGATTGGATCAGGTGTAAAATAACCCTGAGCTAGGCAATTCCATTAAGCAAGCATCATTAACACAATCCTTGAAATCAGATAACCTATTAGGAGGAATAGGCTTTTCACCTTCTTTCTCATAGGAGAAGAGCAAACAGTTAAAATCTCCTAGAATCAACCAGGGAGCATTCATAGAATCAGCTAAACCCTTAATAGAGTGCCAAAGGTCCTATCTATCACTAGCAACATTATGTGCATATACCCAAGAAACAAAGACCTGGTGAAACTTAGGGATAGAAACAACTCAATGGATCATTTGAGATGTAGTAATTAGAGGATATAAGGAAATAACTTCAGGGTTCCATTTTAGCAAAATGCGCCCACCAACACTATGGGAAAAATTATTACAACTCCTTTCCAGCTGCAGCATACGAAGCCTCCTTTCAGAGATAGGGTCTTGCAAAAAGTCATAATTTAACTTGGTTTCTAAAAGACATATCATGTCTAAGCGAAAGTCCTTTATAATCCGTAAATAGTTGCGAGTCCTGCCTTCGGCCAGAAGTCCTCTCACATTCCAACAACCAAGTTTTGGAAAAGATATTTGAATAGGTTAATAATTTTTCCCCTTCTTCTTGGCCTTGTGGGATAAGAAGGAGAGGTTAGAAGGGGATTTGGATGCTTTCTTTTCCTGGTTTTGCTTGTCAGGGGTCTTAAGGAGAGGGTCTTGGTGTTTTAAGAAATTAGTCTTAGAGGGGGAGCTGGGGGCTGAGCGTGTAGTGATTGAGTAAGTGGGGTTTGGGTTAGTCGAGTTAAGCAAGTTAGTGGAAGCCTCCATCCCCACAGGGTCAATTTCGACCTGATCCAGGAGAGGGGGGGATTGAGCCGGCAATTGATTGAGGTCGTTTAGAGGAGAGGAATTTTGGGGAGGAGCAACAGTTAAATCCAGGACCTCAGTAAGATGTGGGGGAATACTAGATACCTTTGGAGGGAGGGAGGAGGAAGGTTCATCCTCATGGGGAGTATCAGTTATTTCAGCCGAAACATGAAGAAGGCAAGGCAAGGGTTTCTACTTGATTCTGCCTCCAGGACGCTTTGGGTTGAGGGGACAACTAAGTGGACTGTGTGAGAATGTGTTACATTTCTGACATGCAGAAGGTTTCCAATCGTAAATGATCGGCTGCTCAAACTTCAAGCCATTCAGATTTATCGGCACAGAGTCAAGGAGAATCGAAGAGGGGTTTACCTGAACGTAAATCCTGGCAAAAGTGATTCGGGTCCGAGCTGCAGTGAGATTATCAACCACAAGGGGAACCCCGATTTTGCTAGCAACCCGTGAAAATCCTTCTTCATTCCAACAACACAAAGGAAAATTCGGTAGCTTGATCCACAAAGGAATCTCACGAAGTTCTCCTTCACAGGTCGGAAGTCCCACGACCAAACCTTAAAGATAAAGGGTCTGCCGTTAAGAAAACACGGGTCATGGTCCCAGACCATATCGTAATCCTCCTTACAAGAAAACTTGAAAAGAAAAAAAGTCTCCATCAAGAGTAAGAAGATCCAAATGCCCCTTGAAAGCCGACTTCCTCTTAACCGCAGCCAGTAATGAGGCATAGTATGGTCGTTTCCCAATCGCATGACCCACTAGGGATAGCTCCCAATCCTTCTTGCCACTGCAAGATCATCCTCGGAGAAGCTTACTTCAGCCTCTTGGGAAGGAACGTACGACAGAGATAAAGATTTTCCGGACTCATTATGTGAGTTCAAGAGATCCTTCCAATTACAGGAAGGAGTTGTCATGGGTTGGAAAGAGGAGCTTGCTTTATCGGTGGAAGAAGAGCCCAAGACCGAGCTAGACAAGGGGGCGGATAGGAGAGGGGGAAAGGAGGAAGAAGAAAGGTGGTTCATGTCCAAGAAAAAAGGATGAGATGGCCCCGGAGGGCCTCTGGCCCAAAGCCGGAGGCCAAACAACAGAAAAACCATACAGCCACAGACCAATCGGAAGAATAGAAGAACAAACCTGAAAAATAAACCGCAGAGACGATCAAAGGAATTCGACAAATAAAAGGCATTCAAACCACAGAGCCTTTGCCACCAACAATAACTTCCAAAGACGAAGACGAAATCACCATTTTCTAAAAAGATTTCGGTCACAATTAATCCTCATAAGGATTGTCAATAAAAGCTTTCAGTCATTGACTATTCTTATCAGGCTTCGGACAATTTGAAAATCGAATCACGAGTTACGAATGAAAAGGAAGCCCACTCACTATCTTAAGAGCACAAATCTAAACATAAAAAATAATATATTTTAATTTAAGATTATTAATATTCTCAATATGAAAATCATAATTTTCTTAAAATATTTAATAATTATTTTTTATTAAATTTAAATTAATTTGATCAAATGTTTAATTTAAATTGACTCAAAATTAAATAGAAAAGAAGCCATGTCAGTTTAAAATCGAATAATTCAAGGTATTAGCATATTTTGAGATGCTCGAAATCAGCTCTTAAACAGTTTATATGGGCACTAAAATTTCCTCAAACAGCTAAATCAGCATAATTACGAAATGCTATAGAAATTATGGACTTCATTTGAATGATTAAACAAATTGGTATATTACATGGCAACTATAATTCCCTCAAACCGTTAAATCATCATCATGACTAATTACGAGAGGACATTGAGCATAGTATGAATGAAATGAATCAATATTTGAATAGGTTAACATAATTCAAATACGTGCAGTCTTATTGTAGTTGCTACAATTCCGAAGTGAGTATATAACCTTTACGAAATTATTCAATTACCTCGATGCCATTACAATTATAAATTTATTAGTTCCGACCTAAGCGAAGAACTCTACGAACACAGCCCACAGCCCACAGCCCACAACCGTATATCGATTGTCCTTCCTCGCTAGGTCGAGAAACTACGAGCCATGAGCATGAGCCATGGCAGATGGAAGCGATGGAACACTCCCGCCAGTTCTGCAGCCGACGGGGAACCACCGGATCAGGCTCAACGTTGGCGGCAGGCAATTCGAGACTACGGCATCTAGTCTTCAGGTCGGTGGTCATGATTCCCTCCTCGCAGCCCTCTCAGCCCGCCACACCACAGAGAACGACGAGCACGAGCCTATCTTCATCGATCGTGACCCAGAGATCTTCTCGGCCCTTCTCTCCCTTCTCCGCTCCGGTCGCCTCCCATCTGCTGCTCTCCGCCGCTTATCCAAGCAGGACCTTGCCGATGAAGCTCTCTATTACGGCATCGAGGAACGCCTTCGATTGGCTCTCTCGCCACCTCCTCTTCTCGGAATCAACGCCACCCTCTCGTCCACCATCGTTCCGGCCACCGATGCCCATCCCACCGCTCTTTATGCAGGCTCCGATGACGGATCAATCTGGATAGCTCATGGCGGACAGATTTCTGCCTACGATTCGAACCTCATCCATTCAGGAACCGTCCGCACGCATCTAGAGGATATCGCATGCATCCGATCCGTCTGGCCGGAAATCGCTGCGATCGGATCTCTTCAGACACCAGGACTGCACTTGTACGACGTCTCCAGTGGTCGGCAGGTCGCGTCGATCAACTGGTCCGATCCATCAGATCCCCGCGTCTATAAGGCTCGAGTGACCGCAATTGGGGCCACGGAACCTGCGAACAACGGCAGGCGCCCTATCTTCGCGGCCTTCGAATGCCCTCACCGCGAGAACTGTATCCTTTCTGTGGATCGATCCACTTTGCAGATCGTGTCGGAAATAGGACGGCTGTCGGGTAGCGGGTCAAAGACATCGTCTCCAGCAAAGCTTGTGGATCTGACGGAGGTCGGAGGCGGGGTGGTGTTTGCGTCGGCGGTGAGTTCAGGGGCGTTTGGTTACTCGGGCTACATAAGGCTTTGGGATCCCAGGACAGGAAAGACGGTGTGGGAGATTAGCGAGCCAGGGGGAGGGGCACGGAACAGTAGGTTCGGCGACGCGTTTGCCGATGCCGATGTTGACAGGAATGAGATGGCAATTTACAAGGTGTGTTGGAAGTCTGGCGATGTAGCTGTTGCGGACATGAGGAAGCTGAGCGAAGATCCGTGGTTGTACCTGGAAGAACGCAGCGCTGCACTGAGGAGCACTGGTGGAGGGGCAAACAGCGTCGTCTGTTGTTACAATGAGCAGGTATTTGTGAGTAGAGAAAGTGGTCTTGAAGTTTGGTCGCGGGCGGAGCAGGGGGAAGAAGGGGAAGGTGGTGTCCAGGTGAAGAAGATCTGGAGAAGGAATTTTGTGGACAAGGAAAATGATGCGCAACGGGGTTTGATTCGAGGGATGGAGGCCGGTGGGGATCGGCTGTTTGTGTGTAGGGCTGGAGTGGAAGGGGTTGAGGTCTGGGAGAGCTCGGATTTTTCTGGCGCCATTTCACTCTTGTGACTTATGAGTTGTATGCTAAATGAAAGTATGAACAATCATGAATTGTATCTTGTACTAGAGATGCAATCGCCTGCTTGGTGGAGTTTCCCCTCTCTCTGCATCGAAGACAAAGCGTGTATTAGATGAGTCAAAAATGAAGTATGGTCAAAGCATGGGATTATGCTTGTTCTCATGAGAGATGGTTTATGTCAAAGGTATGTTTATGCTTTTTCTATTTGAAAATTTTCTTCTAACCATTTTAATTATCTATTATTGCCATTCAATTTATGATGTTTATGATTATCTACTCTAGTCATTCAATATGGCTTGAAGTCAAAATTTTGTTAAAATTGTTGGATTTACTATGGCACGTTACAGTACCACCCATATTTGTCAATGACAAACAACGCACCATAACACAAAACTTCTCGTGGAGCCATGATGCATGGCGTATGGTGTGGCGCGTGCCATTTTAAATATGACACTAATATTTAAAAATTATACATAAAAATATAAATAAATATGAAAGGCTATATATATATATATATATCATATATGATTTTCAAAATATGAAAAATATGTTAAATTCTCATCATCATTATTATTATTTTGTTGTTACCTAAATCCATCATAATTATTTAATTAGTGCTTTTTTTCACTTCCCGTCACCAACCAATTGAGCATAAATCACTTGAATGAACATTAACTCAAAGGAAATCATAAGTATTTTAAAATCTTCTGGGTGAATTATAAAGTAAAATTTATATTTTATATATATCACATGTCACTTATTTAGTCTTCTTTAAGCTTCCATTTAATTTAATAAGATTTCTTGTTCTTTTTATGGACTACATGCTTACAACTTATTTTTCCTTATTTCTGCATAACCGTCCTTGCCCATGCTTACACCACTCAATTCAGCCAATAAGAGCTAACCTATCTATCATATCATGTGAAGATGGCTCAAGAATGAAATAAAATATAATAATAAAACTTGTAAGAACAAAAAGAGGACTGTTAAGATAACCTATCCAATCTCTTCTTCTAAAAAACGATAGCTATGTTCTTCCACGCTGAGAGCTCTCTCTTCTCCGGTCTTCTCCAACATGCAATCTTTCACTCTTCCTCACCCTGCCAACTTGCTTGCTGTCGAACTCCTAAACCACTCCCAACTCCATTCTTGTCCTCAAATCTCCTAGCTCGCCTCGCCCCTCAGAATGAAGTCAACATATACAATCTCCTCTCTTCTTATCTCCTCGCCATCCCGATTCACTCTAGCAGCCACACACATCTGCAAGCTTCCCTCAAAAGTTCGTATGCTACAACTCTCAAAGCTCTACAACTTTTTCTCTTCTTCGCTAACCACTTCAAGCTCTTGCTGGTTCTCACTGCACACAAAAGCCTCTGCCCTCTTACTTTACTCATCGACAACTTCAGAGCAGCCCTGATTCCTACCTAGAAATGAAACACGCGCAAGTTTTAGAGCTTGAAATAAAAAAAGAGGAAGTCTCTCTTTTAGATTCTTTTTAAAATTTTCTTCTTTGTTCTAATGTAATGTGTAATTCTTAAGCCAAGATTGAATTTAAATTAATTTTAGTTTTAGCCTACGCAACATTCTCAGACTTATAGTTAAACGTTTAACATACTAGACGGAGCACATGTAGACTATTCAAATTTGTCTTATGTTAACCGACACAACATCCTCAGACATTAATTTAGGCATTTAGCATTGTGTCGAGACCCATGTGGTTGATTCATATGGATGCTTCAAGTTATCTTGTAAAACATGTGCAAGTTGTAGAACTATTTAGATTCAATTATTTGTATGGAAGTTTTCTCATTGGAGTACACACAAATGTCTCTTTTTTTGTAACTTTGAAAGTAAACTCCTTTGGTCTGCTTAAATGATGGGTTGCAGATCTGATGACATTTGTGCAGATTGGGTAACTAATTAAACCTTCTTCTTTTTCATTGAAAATTAGATTTCAAATTAGATGCTTATGCTAGATGTCATTTCAAAATTTGGTTTTATCTTTGCAGCGAAATTCGCCTGTATATCATTTATTTTATTTAAGCGAGGCTCACGAAGCATCTTTCTCTGTCTATAAATAAATATGTTTAGTTCATTTTCAATCAAATCTATTCAGCTCTATTGAGTATTTTGAGAATTTTAGTGCTAGGAAATCATAAGTCAAGATTGAATTTTGATTAATTTTTTATTTAGCCTGCGTAACATTCTCAGACATGTAGTTAAACATTTAACATATTAGACTGAGCACATGCAGACTATTCAAATTTGTTTTATGTTAACCAGCACTACATTCTCAAACATTAAATGTAGGCATTTAACACTGTGTCGGGACCCATGTGGTTGATTCATATGGATGTTTCATGTTATCTCGTGAAACAAGTGCTAGTTTTTTTGAAATTACTAAAGCTTGAAATAAAAAAAGAGGAAGAAAATTTAAAAATATCAAGCTAAAAAAGGAGAGAAGTTATTGAACACTTGAAAGAATTTGAAAAATTCTCTCTCAAACTACTAGCAAAATTTCCTTGCACTAAGTTTTCAAAACACTCAATAGAGCTGAATAGATTGAACTAAATAGTATGTTTATTTATAGGCAGAGAAAGATATTTCGTGGGTCTCATTTAAATAAAATAAATAATATACTGGCGAATTTCACCGCCAAGATAAAACCAAAATTTGAAATGAACGCTTTTTGTCTGCTTATACTGGGTCTCATAAGCATCTAATCTGAAATCTATTTTTTAAGGAAAAAAATGTAGGTTTAATTTGGTATCTAATTTGCACAAACGCCATCGAATCTGCAAACCATCATATAAGCAGACAAAAAGCGTTTACTTTGAAACTTTAAAAAAAAGAGACTTTGTGTGTACTCCAATGATAAAATCTCAATACAAATAATTGAATCTAAATAGTTCTAAAACTTGCACGTGTTTCACAAGATAATTTGAAGCATCTATATGAATTAGCCACATGGGTCCTAACACAGTGCTAAATGCCTAAACTTAATGTCTGAGGATGCCGTGCTGGTTAACATAAGACAAATTTGAATAGTCTGCATGTGCTCCGTCTAATATGTTAAATGTTTAACTACATGTCTGAGAATGTTGTGCAGGCTAAAACTAAAACTAATCTAAATTTAATCTTTGCCTAGAATTTTAGGTTATAATTTATTTTCAATTTAATCATCAAGTTTAAACTCATTAATCATTTTATTTTGTTTTATTTAAGTCTTCTAAAAGTTCAAATTTTGATAAAATTTCGGCAGTATTTCGAGATTATTCACACGTAGGAGTCTACTTTGGGTATGTTGTGCTTGCCCACTATGCCTAAAAAAGCGTGCACGGTTTGCGCCGAGTAACACCGCGGCTTAAATCTTCAAATTCATCACGCTTAAAAAAGTATGCATATGACTTTTTTACTTGCTCAAAATTCTCACAAGCACAACAGAATTTTCCCGCAATTATTTTGATGCGGACATAATATGCTATTTTGCATCATTTATACCTTGTTCTAACAATGAATTGATAGAATTCCGATAGACAGAGATTGCAAAGACTTTTATGTTAACTGATTTTTTTAACTAGATAAATAAATAGTATATTTAAGAAGAAAATAAAGCTAGGGAGTTTTCTGCTTTGAGACAGAAATGAAGGAGAAGGAATGATATGTTGTTTAGTGGCTGGTTGTGAGATGAGATCAATTGAGAAGGGATCAAATAGAAAAGCCTGCGCAGTTCATTGGGGAGATGCTCGATTGGAAGGAAGAGGGTGTGAGGAAGCAACAGTTAGGTGGATAATTGGCTGATTTGGGGACGACGAGAAAAGATTAGAGAGATGGAGAGCTATAGCTTGTGTTGTAGGTAGGAATGAGGGCTACTTTGAAGTTGTCGATGAGTAAAGTAAGAGGTGAGAGGCTTCTGTGCAGCAAGAGCTTGAAGTGCAGCGAAGTAGAGAAATAGCTGTAGAGCTTTGTGAGCTGTAACGTACGAACTTTTGAGAGAGGCTTGCAGATGTGTGTGGCTGCTCGAGTGAAATGGGATGGCAAGAAGAGATAAGAAGAGAGCTCTCAAGGTGGAAGAATATAGCTGCTGTTTTTTTTTTTTGGAAGAAGAGATTGAGTAGGTTCTCTTAACACTCCTCTTTGTGCTCTTACATATTTTTTTATTATATTTTATTTCATTCTTGAGTCATCTTCACGTGGGATGATGGGTGGATTAGCTCTCATTAGCTGAATTGAGTGGTGTAAGCATGAGCAAGGACCACTATGCTGAAATAGGGAGAAATAGGGTGTAGGCATGTAGTCCATCAAAAGAAAAAGAAATCTTATTAAATTAAATGGAAGCTTAAAGAAGACAAAATAAGTGACATGTGATATATATTAAAAATATAAATTTAACTTTATAATTCACCCAGTAGATTTTAAAATACTTCTGATTTCCTTTGAATTAATTTTCATTCAAGTGATTTCTGCCCAATTAGTTGGTTACAGGAAGTGCAGAAAAAGCACTAATTAAATAATTATGATGGATTTAGGTAAAAATAAAATAAAATAATAATGATGAGAATTTAACATATTTTTCATATTTTGAAAATCATATATATACATATATATATATATATATATATATATATATATATATATATATATATATATATATATATATATAGAGCCGACGTTTAATTTTCTTAATTTTCTTGATAAAAATAAAGTAAAGTGAAAGGTGAATTTATTGTCAGATCTCGTTTGCAGATTCTCATCCATTTATATCTAATTTTCTTTTAATCACGTATGAGAAGAATCACATTATAAATAAATAAATAAAAGTGATTCATTTTCATGGTCTGGTTGCGTATCATCACTTTATGTAAACCAAAATTTGTATTCCCTCTTATACAACATTTAAGGTGATATGAGTGTCTCTCCTACACATTTGTGCGATCCATTCCTCATGCAAAAATCATTTGGTAATTGACCCGATTTACATGCCATTCTGTCCATATCATTTGATTTTCTCTATCTCCCTTTTCTTTAATTTAACATATAGGGAACTTGAACTAACAACGTAAACATTAATAAATCTTTCAATTAACAAGAATTATCAAATCATCTCTTTTTTTCTTATGAACTTTGGTTTAATTTAAACTTTGTCAAATATATAGATGTGATTTATACTTTGTCAAATATAATTTAAACTTTGTCAAATTACTTACTATTTAATTATATTTAAATTAATAATTTTCACTCAATTTTAATTTGATTCTATCTTAATTCTAATTTAAAATTTTCTATGATCATCAGTTCTCATTTGCTAGGTTTTTATCATTAATGATAATCAATATTATTTATGTATCTTATGCACAAAATAACATTTTCTCTTTCTTCTTTTCTCTTTTTTTTTTGTGAGTTTTATTTCTTGCGCTCAATAATTTTATTTTCATCAAGAATTCACAGGAAGTTTGCAAATTTGTGAGTTTTATTTCTTGCGCCCAATTTTAATTTGATTCTATCTTAATTCTAATTTAAAATTTTCTATGACCATCATTGCTAGGTTTTTATCATTAATGATAATCAATATTATTTCTGTATCTTATGCACAAAATAACATTTTTCTCTTTCTTCTTTTCTCTTTTATTTGTGAGTTTTATTTCTTACGCTCAATTTTATTTTCATCAAGAATTCACAGGAAGTTTGCAAATTTGTGAGTTTTATTTCTTGCACTCAATTTTAATTTGATTTTATCTTAATTCTAATTTAAAATTTTCTATGACCATCAGTCCTCGTTTGCTAGGTTTTTACCATTAATGATAATCAATATTATTTATGTATCTTATGCACAAAATAACATTTTCTTTTTTCTTCTTTTCTTCTTTTTTTGGCGAGTTTTATTTCTTGCGCTCAATAATTTTATTTTCATCAAGAATTCACAGGAAGTTTGCAAAATCTTTGAGTGCTAAATTTGTCAACATTATAACTCTTTTCAATCTCCTTTTTTTATTGCAATTTTGTCGATGCGGACCATGTTCGCACAATGTATTTAGTATTCGTTATCTTCATGAGGCTTTGTCGAGTCGCATTATGAAGTAGATCGTAGGTCAAACAAGATTAAGATACTTGAATCACTCGAAAACGTATTCTCCTTTTTTTTACATTTTTTTTTGTTTGCATATTCTGCCCTTTCTATGTTTGGTCTTGATTTAGTTGTTGGAAACAAATAACGATAAAAATAAATTCATCCTATCTGGATCTTATGTCAAATCATCAAGAAAATTTAATCGTAAGTGTATTAGTTTTTGAAAAAGCAAATACGAGATTTGTGGCCATCGACGTCTAATGTCTAAAATGGTGTTCTTGAGAGAGAGTGAGAGAGAGAGAGCTTTTTTTTACTCAAGATTAGATGTGAGGAAAAATAATAACCAACTCTTTAGATTGGAGATTATGACCTTAGTTATAGTTGAGTGTATTTCAGCCTATCATTAAAATTAAATAAAATACATTATTTCTACACATGATAATTTTATATAAAATTAATATGATACCTTAAAAGTCTA